>OY821755.1:52082071-52436633 GCA_963682095.1 Potentilla sterilis | reverse complement strand
TGACAACAGTTACACAATGAATTCGGTAGTTACAGAATTCAATCTCATTAAACCTGTCATTAAAGAATTTAATCTCATTGAATCTGCTGTTACAAAATTCAAAGGGGTTATGTTGTTACACATTTCAGAATTCAAGTAGTGAGCACGTTTTGGGTGACAATTTCTTATTCACACCATAACCAATTTAAGCAGATGATTACTTGAATTTGTAATTCTCATACCGAAGAATACAAATTCATATTTTATCATTAACGAATATTAAGTGCGTCCACTTAAATTCTTTTAATTAAATTAATTAAAATAAATTGTGTTTTTCACCATTTTCCAACAGTTTGCATATATATTTGAATTATCGTCCTGGTTTCAATTACTTGTGCTTACGAGCGAGTTCGTGTTAGGATCTGATTGAATTGATCGAGGTATTCGTTCAACGTGTCAAGCTGCTTATATAAATCTACAAATAGCTAGAGGTAGCCTCCAAACCAAAAACGAGAGAAAAAAAATGAGTAGCTGGGAGTGAATTTGTTATTATTAGACAAAGATGGCTGAACTAAATACCTTTCAAATGGCCTTCCCTCCTTTGCAAACCCTTGTGATCATTTCAACTTTGTATCCTCTCCACAATCCCACCTGCAGTTTCTTTGTTCTTCTTTCCTTCTCCCATATCTTCAATCTTCCGCTTTCATTCTTCAACCTTCAATCTTCAATCTTCAATCTTCAATCTTCAATCTTCAATCTTCAATCTTCAATTTTCAATCTTTATTCACTTTTCCTGTTGTCAATGAACATCTTAGACAATGAAGGTAAGGAGGACCCATCAAAAGGGGGCCTTCAGAACATCAATATCGATCCCATGATTGATGTGCCTTTAGGCAATTCCAATGACAATGCATTGACTGGGACCAATAACATTGTGAGGAGGAGAACTGGCACTAACGGAAATGTTCATAGTGGCACGGCAAAGGTTGAGGCAAAAGGAGGAGGAGGAGGAGGAGGAGGAGGGCTTAAGGGCCTACATTTTCTTAATATTAAAGGGAAGGAATCAGATGCATGGAAACCTATAGAGAAGCGCTTTAATCAATATGCAGTTGAGAATAGGCTATCTAGGGATGACTTTGGAACCTGTGTTGGTAAGTTGTACACATTTTTAAGTTCTTGAAATGGAACATCAATCACAATGTATATGAGGATTTAGACGCTTTCGTTTCGTAGGAATGGGCGGACGAGAATCCAAGGACTTTGCAGGCCAACTGTTTGATGCATTGTGTAGAAGAAGGAATATATGTGCAACCGATGGGATTACTTTTGAAGAACTGAGGTTGTTTTGGGAAGACTTGACTAATGAAGACACCGAATCCCGCCTTCAGTTATTCTTTGACATGTAAGGCAAACCTCTTGTTTCTTGATTTAAAATGCTTGAAATTTATACAAAATAGAATGAGGAAGGCTGATGATTTTTGTTAGGTGTGACAAGAATGGATGGGAAGCTCTCAGAGGATGAGGTACTAGAGGTAAGATATGAGACTCAGTTGCATGTTTTCTTTTCTTCTTCTTTTATATGTTTATGGAATCAGATTTCTAAGACTTCTTATGGTAAAGGTTATAGTATTGAGTGCCTCGACGAACAAGCTGGCAAACCTTAAAAATCAAGCAGCATCATATGCAGCTTTGATCATGGAAGAGCTTGACCCTGACCACCTCGGATATATAGAGGTGGATACAATGTTCTCAGCTTTAGCTACTTTCCTTTCAATTCATCATCTTCTTATTGTCATCTTGATATACATTGTCGGTCTATTCACCGTCAGTTTAAGCTTTTACCATCTAGCTGTAGTTGATATACATTTGTAACACAGTTACAAAAAATGTCCTATCAAGATTAGCCTTTTTTTTTTTCCCTGATTCCCTAGCTATCAGCTAGCTAAAGCTTTTAGGTATAATATTGCCTAATACTTGTACTCTATTTCTCCAGATGTGGCAGTTAGAAACTTTACTTAAGGAAATGGCGATGGTTGAAACTGAATTAAAACCAACAATTAGCAAGAGAACCCAAAGTCTGGCAAAAGCCATGATTCCTCGAAGATACAGGAATCCTACGAGCAAATTCATATCTACTACGATGGAGCTTGCCCATGACAACTGGAAGAAAATATGGGTCATTTCGTTATGGTTAGCAGTAAACGTGGACCTTTTTATTTGGAAATACCGCGAGTACCAGAAGCATTCGTTATACAAACTCATGGGTAGTTGCCTGTGCTTTGCAAAGGGTGCTGCTGAGACCCTTAAGTTCAACATGGCTCTCATTCTCATTCCAGTTTGTAGGAGAGCTCTTACAGCCCTTAGATCAACATGTTTATGTAACTTCATCCCTTTTGATGACAATATCAATTTCCATAAGGTGATTGCACTGGGAATAACAATCGGAACTGCTATACATGGAATCATGCATCTAACTTGCGATTTTCCGAGATTGACTAAATGTCCAGATGATAAGTTTTTGGACATTGCTGGGCCTTATTTCCGAGATAAGCAGCCAAGATACATGCAGTTGGTTCAAAGTATTCCAGGCATAACTGGGATTCTCATCGTTATTATAATGTCATTTTCCTTCACTCTTGCATTGAACTCACTCAGGAAAAGTGTCAACTTACCGGGGCCTCTCAAGAACTGGATAGGGTTTAATTCCTTCTGGTATTCACATCAGTTGCTGGGACTGGCATATATGCTCTTCATCATACACGGTTATTGCTTAATATTTCAGGATACATGGTACAAAAAGACGGTATGTTAACTACTTCACTGAGCCTGACTTCCTTTGAGGAATAACATCAATAAACTGTGGCTCTGCATAGTTTTGTGACATGAGTCACATCATCTAAGAGTCAAATTTTATGACTCTGTAGTGCAAAAACATTGCTCAAAGAATTTAAACCTGAATGTTTTTTTTTTTTTGCAGACATGGATGTACGTAGCAGTTCCAGTCTTATTGTATGCAACTGAACGATTGGTTACAATACTTCGAGAATTTTCACACCCTGTCTCCGTCATTAAGGTCAGTACCAGAAACGTTTACCAGTTCACTACAATATATAGAAACTTCATCAACCTCATCATCAAGTTCCTGGAATATTTCAGGCGATAACTTATACAGGAAATGTTCTCGCCCTGTACATGACCAAACCTCCAGGATTCAATTATGAAAGTGGAATGTACCTCTTTCTCAAGTGTCCTGATTTGTCAAATTTCGAATGGTAATATATCACACAGTTCTTGACATAATCAGAAGCAAAAATATCTTCATACTCAAAGCACTTCATTCAATAATACAGGCATCCGTTCAGCATCACTTCTGCCCCAGGAGATGATTACTTGAGTGTACACATCCGAGCTATAGGAGACTGGACTACAGAGCTCAGAGACACCTTCTCTAAGGTAGTAAAATTGTGTATTATCTAATCTATTTTGTTATAATGTTACATTTTAGATCATCAGTAAAAAATCTCAAGTTTTTGTTCTTGTGTTACAATTCAGGCTGTTTATTTCTTCTATAGATGCATTCATTAACATATGCAGACATGCAGGTCAGCAGTCAGCTTCAAACTACACAGACTACTAGAAAGGGAACTCTTGTTAGAACAGAAACTAGAGCGAGACCGACAAACTACGATAATTTAGGAAAATTTGATCCTGAACCACCAGTGTGAGTAGACTTTCAGCAGAACTAAAGTGAGTTCACTATGATATCATATATTGTTTTTAAGTCCTATTTTTTGTAACAGATATCCGAAGATTATAGTAAAGGGACCCTTTGGAGCCCCTGCTCAGAATTACAAAAAGTATGACATCTTATTGCTCATTGGTCTTGGAATTGGAGCAACTCCGTTCATCAGCATTTCCAAAGATATCATCAACCATATCAGCATTGAATACGGTCAAGGGCCTGTAAGTTAAGAACCAAAAGTCTAAAATATATCCAAAATGTGATGCGAATAGTAACTAACACTTCGGGTTAGTTAACTCATGCAGGATTCAACAGGTCACAGACTTCGAGTAAGCTGCTTAGGAGCTGAAGCAACAAAGACTCCAGAAAGAGCATACTTTTATTGGCTAACAAGGGAACAAGGTTCCTTTGAATGGTTTAAAGGCGTCATGGATGATATTGCTGAGTGTGACCACCATGTGAGTTTCAAAGCGCCTTCTTTAACAGCAGAAACCATCATAAGCTCATAACTAATAATCCACTAATGAGAGTCGATGATTGTTGCAGCAAGTAATAGAAATGCACACCTACTTGACAAGCGTCTATGAAGAAGGAGATGCGCGGTCTGCACTTATTACCATGGTACAGAGACTGCAACATGCTAAGAACGGGGTCGATGTTGTCTCAGAAAGTCGGGTATGAACTAACCAAATTTACCATATATACAAGGCATTGTTGATGGACTATTAACACTAATTCTAGCTATATACATCTATTTCTGCTGTAATTATAACAGATAAGAACACATTTTTCAAGACCTAATTGGAAAAGGTGTTTACAGACTTGGCTGCAGCTCATCCCCAATCTAGAATAGGTTAGCGTACTAATGATGAATAGTGAAGAACCTTTCAAGCTACAAATTTTCTGCACATTAGGCATAACATGGTTCTGTTTTTTATCTTTGATGCAGGCGTCTTCTACTGTGGAACTCCAACACTTGTTAAAACACTAAAGAACCTCTGCCTAGAATTTAGCTTAAATTCATCAACTCGTTTCAGTTTCCACAAGGAGAACTTCTAGAATATATAGCTACGTACTACACTAGAAGACATGCCTATATTAGAGCATCTCCAACAGCTTCTCCATTTTTTTGATTTTCTCAATTTTTAATGATTTTAGGTCTTTTTTCACTCCAACAGCTTCTCCATCTCATTCCCTAAAATAGGGAAATAGATGAAAGAAAGCAATACATTCTCCAAATTTACAGAATCTCTAAAACAATTTGGAGATAACTACAATATTAATTTTCACGTATTCCAACAACTCACAACCAACCAATTTTCAGCAACATTAATATCTATCTTGCTTAAATAATTTTTATAATTCAAAACTACTTTTTCTTAAATGATTTGTTTTAAATAGTTAATATTTTGTTGTTGTAATAAATGCATAAATCTGTAAAATAAGGAAGCTGTTGGAGTTGAAGCATAAACTTTTTAGAGATTTTAACTTTTGCTTCCCTATTTTGCAAAAATTTTGGGGAAGCTGTTGGAGATGCTCTTAAAACACTAAAGAGCCTCTGCCTAGAATTTAGCTTAAATTCATCAACTCGTTTCAGTTTCCACAAGGAGAACTTCTAGAATATATAGCTACGTACTACACTAGAAGACATGCCTATATATGTAGAAACTCACTCCTCCCCTTGACCTTAAACATTGTACAGTGAAGAAATAAGAAAGTATATACTGAAGCTGACTATGACTTAGTTTGGTATTGAGGTGAAAAAACTCAAATATGGAAAAACTGTGTTTTAAATAAGCAACATGTCACCTGTTTTTTAAAATCGTGATTTTTTCAACTAAATTTTATAAATAAACACTTTATAAAAAACTTACCAAACACATAATTAACTCATAATGATAATTATAAGTGATTATTTACTCCAAAACACAATACCAAACTAAGCCTATAACTCCCGAGCTGTTCTAATTTTGAAGATGTATCATACATTATTAGTTTGATGTAAATTGTCGATTCGTTTAAAATTTAAGTTATAGTGATGTAAAAGTTAAGCTGTATAGATAACTCGATCGCATAACAACAAAGGATAAGAATCTCCTTCCAACAATCAAGAACATCTCATATCACAAATGATTGAACCTTTAATTTGTTGTACCTCGGTTCTCAGTAATGTCTCATGCATTGTCCTTATTTTGGCTATCATGAAAGTTCAAATAATGACACAGAAATTGAGCGTTTGATGATTTCGTTTGGGGTCGATTCCACCATAGGAAGTCCCTCTTTCCTCTGTCTGTTTTGTCGATGAGGCAATTGGTCGTTTTTGTCTACTTTTATTGTTGTATTCAAATTACATAACCTGTTTCGAACTGGCTGCTCATAAAAAACAAAACCCAGCAGAAAACGCCGTCTGTGGAAATCGAACCCACGACCACGTGGTTAAAAGCCACGCCCTCTACTAGCTGAGCTGAGACGGCTGTGCTTGAGAACTATTGCAACAAAATTAATTTTAATATTAATATAAGATGCCCTTGATATAATAAAGCAATAGGGTGATGACAGGGCTAATCGATAAGAGAAATTCTTACATGGAGCATACACACCAGGTGGACTATGGGACCGTGCAATTAAAATCTGACACGTGCCCAATTTTGTCCAGGTTGGCAACTTCTCTTCCTCCCCATGTTCTCCGATGGTTCCATGCAAGGCGGGCAAGTCGAACTAAACAAATTGATCAACTGATTCAACTCAAAGAAGTGTAATCAACCAAGTCTGAAATAACATTGAAGGGTGTGGGAAACAAACCCATGCCAGGAACACTGGAATTGTCACCATGAGCAGTAATTTCTGGCGAAGCTCGACGTACCCAAAACATCAATTCATCAAAACCCAGCCAAAATAAAAAACTGAATACAGTACGAAGAGCTTGAAGAGAGGATGAATTTTCATATCACATACATCTCCGATTGTCACCGGAATGTCGTCGGAAACTCTGAGTTCCTAGCTTCGATTCTACTCCCTCAATCATTGATTGAACAAACGGTGGCCATAGGCACGACCACGACGTCCATAAGAAGAGAATTGAAATCAAAACTCTGCGCATTTTTTCTCCTCAATTCATAAAGGAAGGCAGAGATCGAGAAATACCTTATACCTAGGCAAATTTGAGGCAAAACCAAGAAATGAATAAAAAATAAAAGTAATGATGCCTAAATTATTGAATGTGACGTTGATTAAACTTGTTCATCTTGTTCCTTGCGACTCAAAGATTCATATTCGGTCTAGAAAAAAAAAATAAAAAAATAAAAAACTCTAAGAGCAGGCTGGTGTACGTTTTGTTTTTTCTGGAAAGAAACACTTCTCTCGCCGGCTTGCCGCTCTGGACCAAACTCCGATCAGTTCCGTAGCTGCCTTCCCGACCCATGTGTCCTAGTTTTGCCGTTCTCGACAAACATTGAAAGTACTTGTGTATCTTAAACGCAAGTAAGGTCACCCTTTCATTATTTCACCATTAAACAACAACGACGAGAAGAGTTAAACCAAAGTGTTTTGAATTTGATTCAACATACAGAATGTGCTGAATTAATAGTGCATGCATGCATTGGCTTGTTCGAATGGTCCAAGAGACCAAGACGCAAGTAAATACCATAAAGCTGACTTCTACATGACTACATATTGTCATATTTACATGTCCCTCAAGTACTTACTGCATGGCCTTCGCAATATGCATGGCAGCTTTAAATTTAGTAAATTTAAGCTACATAACAGACAAACTATATAAACAGTAAGAATAAAAAAAATAAAAATTACCAACACCCCTTTAAACAAAGGTAATTAAAACCCAATATCAGTTCTGACTTTCTGAGCAATAAGCCAATACTATACATAGCAGATGCAGTAGTTGCAGTATAGTAGTGGGGTGAGTTTAGGACTTTAGGTTATACAGGTGCATGATAGTAATTAGGCCAAAGGACCCATTTTACTCACTAGGCAATTCAGATCTTTCACATCGTACACCCCTAGAAAAACACAACACAGAAACCAAGAAACTAATACAAGTCACAGACACAGATTTTAAGTCTAGCTATGGCATCTCTAGCTGCAGCTGCAATACTGAATGTGAGGGATCAGAGAGACGCATGCATGATGAGGCACTTGTCTAGCTACCTAGCAAGGATTTTACTTAATTATAGTTTCTGGGGTTGGATGGTGTGGATGTAGATTCTTCTTCTTCTTCATGATCTTCAGCTCTGAGATTTGGGGACTTGATGGGGAAGAGTTGGAGGGTTTTGAGGGGTCTAGGAGTAGCAGCAGAAGCTGATCTGATACAACATGCAGGTGACGAGGGTGGGCCTACATCCATCGTTGTTGTCGTCGTCATCATCCAATCATGGCCATACATGTTCATCACCGACGTCTTCTCCATCTCCGATCTCTCTGCTGCTGCTGGGATTTCATGGACTTTACGCGTGTAGTTCATCAATGCATCCTCAACTCCCACCTATATATGGTAAAGCAGAATTCAGACCAAACTGGAAACCCTAATTTCATCATAAACTTGGTGTTTAGAGAAGTTAATATGTACCAGATCGAAAAGATGCATCAAGGGGGAGCACAGAAATAGAAAAGGTATAAAATAACAGTAGTTTATACCCTTTTCCAATAATATATTGTCTCATATATATAATTTATATTCTGCTCAGTACGTATTAATTTAGCATATATATTGAGCTAGGAATTAAGCTGAACAATACGTATTGAATCCCCAGTAACTATGAAGAATTTCCTATCTTTCTACTGATACATATATTGAATATTTCATCAATTTGTAAAAGGTAGAAAAATAAAGCATATGAAATGATAGATTATTGCATATATATAGACACAAACACACACAACGTACACTTTTTTCTCTCACAATATTCGTAAATGATGAGTAGAACCGATTGATCTATCAACAGCTTGATGCATGGAATGTGCAAGATCTTTTCGCATAAACATCAACTCAGAGCTAGCTGAAGACATAAGATACCTATATCTAGAATTGTAGATATATAATGTACCTGGTGAGGGAGAAAGCCGGGTAATAAGTTATGATGATGGCAACAAAGCGGCTTTTGAAGAACAGAAGAAACAGGAGGGGACTGATCAAGGTAGCCTAGAAGGCTCTGCTGGTTGAGCATCAGCTGCTGTTGATGATGATTTTGACAATGGTAATAGTTATGATAGAGTTGTTGCTGTTGCAGGTGAAGTTGCTTGCAAAGCTTCCTCCTAAGCTTTTGTCTGTCTCTCGCCTTGTGGTTTTGAAACCAGTAGAACACATTCTTGCCCTCAATCTTTCCATAGAAAGAGAGCTGGGCAGTGATGTGCTGAATTTGGGAAGAATTGGGGGTTCTGACTCCAGCCCTATACATCTCTTCAAGGATCATCAGTTGCTCTGGGGTTGGGCACCATCTTGAGGATGAAGAAGAAGAAGAAGAAGCTGCAAAAACATTAGCTGCAGGAGACATTGACTAATATCTTGAACAAGTTTTGGAAATGTAGTGGAGGAGGTTTGAATGGAGAGGGAGGGTATATGTAGACAGACAGGGAGAAAGAAACAGTGGATATAGAGAGGGAGGAGAGACAAAAAGAGGGGTGCAAACAGAAAATAATGTGGGGTTAAAAGAAAATAAATAGTAGCAGTGGTGGTGCTCCAGACTTGTCAATGCTGATGCTTCAGTTCACTGGGAGGGCTGGGCATTCAGGTGTAGGTTTCAGTACTGAGAGAGAGGTATGGGTGTAAGTACTTGAATGATTATGTCATCATCACCAAATAATTTTACTTAAGTTTATGCACGGAACCAAAAAGGACACGAATTATGCAAGTAATACTATTAGCCCCCCGAAACAAAAAAATGCAAGTAATACTATTCTTGTATAGAACACACCTAACTAGACTGTACAGAATTACAAAACACTCTAGCTTCCATCCCTGAGAATGTTTAGGGTTCTAGATCATCTTACTAATATGATTAATACTAAACAAGTTATGGCTACAAAATTAACTTCTTCTGCAGAGACACTAGATCGATTATCAAACAAGCATGGATTTTCCTCATAACGTCACTGAGACATTGAGAGTCACGCTCAACCGATCAAAAGTATAGATCCGGCAGTCCTTACATTTCAAAAAGCACCCGTTACTGCAGGAGCCTAGCTAGCTTTCGGAAAACCCAAGTTTTTGCCCTTGCAATAAGAGAAGTTTCATGCATCGATCATACATATAAGACGGTTTCATAACTAACCGTAGTTTTCCCACTTTGGTTTCAAGTTTTTGTCCATCGATTAGAGAGAAACATAAAGAATTTTAGGCAAAATGTACAAAGATTATATTGAATGGTTCACCGAGTTAACCTGAGATATGTCGTTTTCATAATTTGACTACGTAATTAGTGTTTCGTCTTGTTCCTATATAAGGGAATTTTTGAACTGTCTAGTGATTTTCATGTTGTGTATCATATATACTGATCACATATGATGTAGAGGGCATGACGGAGGTGGTTGAGGAGTTGATTGATCGCAGCAAAGGGAAATCGAGTTTGTTGCAAATATGGCGATCAGTGGCAGAACCGTAATTACAGTTGCGGTTTGGAAAGTTACAGATTTGGCATTCGGTGTCTGATTGATGATTGTGATACCTTTCCGGAAAAAGAACGACGCCAAGAGTTAAACTCGTTGTTTTGCCACGATATGTGGGCTTTTTCGGGCTTTCGAGTTCGTTTAGGACATCAAAACAGCAGTTTTATATGTTCTCAGAAATTATGTTTTCTAGTTTGTTTTAGATTTGTTTTATTTATTTCCTTGGGCTTTATTTAGGGTTTTGTTGTTAGTTGCCCTAGAGTTTGTTTAGCAGTATTTATACGTCCTTAAACGGGTGTGAATGGATTATCTTATTATCTTTCAATCAAATAAGAGTTTTCTCTTATTCTCTGGTGGATTCCAGAATTTATCCTTAGGGTTCTTCGCTTGAGAACCTTTGTTACTAATTAGGTTTATCACTTGTAAACCTACCATTCTTCTACTGCGTCAACATCATTTTTGTAGAACTTCATGGGATAAATCTTGATTGACAAATGTTGTAAACATATAGTTGTCCCAATGAAATACGTACAAGTTTTAACAGTAAGGCTAGCTAATCAAGATCTGTTCAAAGACAGCTTCAAATGCAGCTTCAGATGCCAATCATGTCATCCACAATCTCCTCTCTTGCTGTTTGATACAATTGATCATCCGCAATATATACCCGGCCACCAAGATTTCATCAAAAACAAAAAAAACTTTACCCATCAAGAGCATACATGCCACTCAACCTGAATCATTCAAGAATATTCAATATTACTTTCTAATTTTGAAAGAATCAAATCTGTTAGGGAAAAAAAAAACTGAAATGTAAAAAAACTTGACCCCTACAAAAGGTCTTGTGTATTATAACGTGAACCCATTTCCAGACAGATCGAGCTATCAACCATGAACCGACAGTTTCAAGACTCCTGTAGAAATGGAAACGTAAGCTTTCAATTTTCAGAAGCAAACATATAGCATTCGATCATAAATGCATGCAGGATTCAGTAACATGTCTTCTCTTGACTTTCTTGGTCTAATTTTTTCTGACAACATTCTCCCAATCTCAACCATTAATTTGTCAAATTTCCATATCAGAAAATTGTCGACAGCTCCATGCAGTGACAGATATATGACTTAATTTAGTTATTATTATATTGATACACACAAACCAAACAAATTATTTTTCAATCATGAAGTTAAAGTGTGTGTGTACAATTTGTACGCAACAGCATTCTCTGTTGAGTGTTTTTTTTTGGGAGGGGAATTTTATAAGTAAAGATAACTATTGCATTACTATTCATACGGTTAGCGTGAGTCATGTAATTTAGGAATGTAAATTATGTAGTTAGTACTTACCTATTCGGTATATGTAGTACATGGTAGTACCAAGCAAGTAGGGTTGTAGTACATCTTGTATCCTCTTTATATAGCCTCCAATGTGAGATGAATAGATATCAGAAAATTATTCTCCCAAATCGTGCTATATTCAACTTGGTATCAGAGCAAAGATCCGAAAGGACTTTGTCTCTTTATTTTTCGCTGCAATTCTTCGTCTGGCGTTGGTTCTCTGTCAGACGTGTGAAGTTAGTTTGTCTTCTTCCAACTAAACCCCATTGTTAGGGTTTGTTCATCTATTCCTAATCAGATTGCTTGCGTTTTGTCCGGTGTTCGGTTTTATCAGCAAGATATTTTGCCGACAACAGTCTCGTCGGGAAAGAAGAGCAATTGTTTTTTTGCATACTTTTGCCGACAAAAGCCTCGTCAGAAAAGAAGAGCTATTGTTTTCTTTACACTTTTGCCGACAACAGCTTGTCGCCCCCCTTGCTTATGCTTTAGTAGTCCTCAAATCAGGAGCGTCGTCGCGTCGTCCTCAGGTCGTCCTCGAGCCGCTGTCCTCGCGTCGTCCTCAAGTCGCATCTTAGGCAGCCACTAGACCCAGGCCGCTCGACTCCTGCTGCTCGATCTAGGCCGCTCGTCTGCCCTCCGATTCGCTCAACCTCCACACCGGCGCAACCTCCACATCGGCGCCTCATCTTCCCATCGTCGTCTCTCACCGGCGCCTCATCTGCAGAAGAAAATCGGATTGGAAGAGTTTGACCCGATTTCAGCCCTACCCGACCCGGTTTACTTTCATATCCGACCCGGTTTCATACCCGACCCGGTTTACCTAGTTTCAGACCCTACCTGTTTCCTGCTATCCGACCCGATTCCTCTCAGCCCGACCCGCTCCGGAAGAATGTCTCGGGTGTATATTGGAAATTTGGGTTCTTAGATTTCAGAAGAATATGGGTTGCAAGAAGGCCACCGGGTTATGCTCTCATTGATTTTGTGCATAGTAAAGATGCATAGAATGCCGTTTATGAGTTAGATGGCAAGAATGGCTGGTGTTGACAGTAGCCACAGAGGGGCTACAACAGGCCCACAGACCCGCAACCAGTGCACCCGGGGCCGGCCTAGGGCCCGGAACCGGATCGCCAGCACCCGGAGCCGGGGTCCAGCAGTCTACCTTGCGACCAGGGACCCGGGGACCGGGGGCGCCAGCCTGCCAAAGAGGTCACCAGAGCTGCCCTTCGGTGTACAAACAGAAGGAAGCCAGTCCCACATCGAAGAGTGAGGCCAGACCTCACGCCCGGCCACCTATATAAAGGCCTCAACTACCCTCATTAATAGGTAACTGATCTTTCCTACTGCTTATCATACGTGCTTAAGTTATCTATTCATCCCAACTGTACTAACTTAGGCATCGGAGAGAAGAAGACCGGCCCGCCCGGTATTCTCCTTAGTAAGCAGGTTTACAGAAGATCACACTTGGAATCATCTGTCTCTGCCAGGCCTACGGGTTTTAGGTACGAACAGTTGGAGAGTGGAGTTCTCACATAAATCTATACATGCGGTTAGTCAATACTGCAACAATGGTAATATTCCCATAACTAATACGACTCCAGCATGTGGTAAGATCGTTATGGCTTTAAAAGTTTCTAGCTTTGTTGGTTCTGATACTTGGATTATTGATTCTGGTGCCTCGGATCATATAACTTATGATAATTCTCATTATATTACTGATTTGTCTCCTCCACCCGTGTCATATGTCACTGATGCCAATGTTGAAGCTTTTCCTATGTTAGGGATAGGGTCAGTCCGTGTAACCCCTGTTTTAACCCTTCACAATGTTCTATATGTACCTGACCTGTCACACCATTTGATATCTGTTCCCCAGTTAAATACTGAGTCTCGATGCTCCGTAACCTTTTATCCCATGTATGTGATTTTTCAGGATCTTCTCACCAGGGAGATAATTGGTCGGGGGGACTTGAGGGGCAGATTGTTTCACCTGGATCAGACATATGCGGGAGAGAAACCAGGAGCACCGTCACTCACTGGTTTGACTGCCAGTTCGAATCAGCTAAGTGAAATTTGGTTATGGCATCGTCGATTAGGGCATCCATATTTCCATGTTATGAAAAAATCTATGCCGTCTCTGTTTATTGGTGTGAAACGTGTGTTCTTGCTAAGAGCCATTATTCTACCTATTCTCCAAGTTTCTCCAATAGTAGTATCCCTTTTGAATTGATTCATTTTGATGTTTGGGGACCTTCTACAGAGCCTGCGGTCACGAGTATGAGGTATTATGTGTTGTTTATTGATGATTGCACAAGGTTGACATAGATTGTTTTTCTTCAAACCAAAGATGAAGTCTTCCCTGCTTTTCAACCTTTTCATTCTCAGGTCCAAACACAATATAATGGCACCATCAAAGTTCTTCGTTCTGATAATGGAGGGGAGTATGTCAATCGTGTTTTTTCACTAGTTTTTCAAAACTCATGAGATTGTTCATCAAACAACCTGTCCACGAACACTAGAGCAGAATGAGGTGTCTGAAAGGAAAAACCGGCATCTTCTTGAAATGGCACGTTCCATCCTTTTTAGTGCCTATATGCCTAAGAATCTTTAGGGTGATGCTGTCGCAGCTTCTGCTTATCTTATCAATCGCCTTCCATCTAGTGTTCTTCAAGGAAAATTTATGTTTCAGGTTCTTGCATCTCATGTCTCTCTTCCTTCCTATCACTACCAGATACGGACGAATAGCCGACGAAAAAATTTTCGTCGGCCTTTTTTTTTTTTCGTCGGCTATACCCTCTGCCGACGAAAATTTCGTCGGCCATAAGTCGTCGGTAATACGCCGTCGGTAATACCAATGGCCGACGAAAAAAAAAATTTCGTCGGCTATAGTTAAGTATGGCCGACGAGTCAAAAAATTCGTCGGGCAAAGGTCGGTAAAATAGCCGACGACTTTCGTCGGGTATTTTTGAGTATGGCCGACGAAATCCATTAAGTATGGCCGACGATTTACTAAAATTTCGTCGGCTATGGTGTTTTAACTATAGCCGACGATTTACCAAAATTTCGTCGGCTATGATGTTTTAACTATAGCCGACGATTTAATAAAATTTCGTCGGCTATGCTGTTTGAACTATAGCCGACGATTTAATAAAATTTCGTCGGCTATGGTGTTTTAACTATAACCGACGATTTAATAAAAGTTCGTCGGCTATGGTATTTTAACTATAGCCGACGATTTAATAAAATTTCGTCGGCTATTTCCTCGAAATATATTACTATTTTATAGGTATTAATTAGTTATACCCGACGAAATAAGGCACTTTTCGTCGGCTATACAAGTTATAGCCGACGAAAATTGGTAAAATTCGTCGGCTATACTTGTTATAGCCGACGAAATAATGCAAAAATCGTCGGCTATTCTTGCATTTGGAAAAAAAAAATTAAATTATTTTCTAAATTACCATTCCAAGCAAGCTGCAAATCACAAAAACAATTCATGCATTTGCACCAACAAGAAACACGTCTAAACACCATTTTTATTAAATTCGTTCCAATATACATAAAATATAATCCTAATTATCTCCTAAACTACTAAAGTCTAGGATATCATCTACAGCATTAGGCGCATCATCCTGCTGACCGAACTCGGGAGGTTGAGGCATTGGAGGCTCCACTAACTGCTGAAACGGGAGCGGGGGTGGACGGCCTTCTTGTTGTGCCGCGAACATCTCATAAATCCACTGTTGCTGGCCGTGGTTGTTGTATTGCCGAATTCTGGCGCACTCAGCATTCCAACGGACCATATCCAACTGATACTGCTGGGACTGATATTGTCTGCGGCGCAGCTCCTCTACTGTCTGGGACGAGGTCGCCAATTCTGCGGCCAATCGCTGCACTTCCCCCCTCATATGTTGGGTCTGGCCGTCTCCCTTCTTTTGACCTCCCTTAGTGGTCTTCAGGAGCCCTTGTCCAGAACCTCCTAAACCCCGGCAGTAGTACTCGTTGGACTGGTGTGGGAAGGCTGCGTTGAACATCCTCGCCGCCGTTTGGATATTGGTGCGGTCGACCTGGCGCACGGCTTCCTCCAAATCTGCCTCTGAGATGTCCGGTTGTGTCTCCCGAACTATTTGCTGGAGCACCTCTTGTTCGGCCTGGGTCACCCGCTCCTAATTGGACGGGGAAAAAAAATTAATATTCTAACAAATGGATAGTTAAGTAAAATTAATAATTTAAATTTTAAAATCATAATGAACGACTTACGAGATCGTCTGTCGCTTGTGGATAAGCGATCTTGAACGTCTCCACGTAGGGGTTGCAATCAGGATGATCTCTTAGCGCCTCCTCCTGATATTGTGCAAACGGCCTTGAACCGCCGTGATGGAGGATTGTGTTACGGCGGCGGTTCTCCGAGTTTATCCGAGACCGTTCCTTCAAACAAATAATAAAATATTAGAAAAATGCATCAAAAAATATAACTGAAATAATTATAAAATATTTAAACTAATAATTAAAATTTTAATAAAATAAACATTTATAATGAAGTTTAATATTTACCATCATAGCCGGGTTGTCGAAGACTACGGTCCTCAACCAACGCCACTCGTACTCCCTGAACATGAACTCTCTGGGAGTACCCATACGACCACGGTTGCCGTACTCATTATAGTGGGAACGGAGCTCGTTCTTCCACTCTTTGAACCTACGAAGAAAACAAAAGTGCATTAGAAATATTATTAATATCATAAAATATTTCTAATTATCAAATAAGACATTCCCAACGTACCTCGAGCTCTGTTGGGAGTCCGCCCAACCCCGCTTGTGTTCCGCAACCACAAAGTATGTCTGAAAGATAATATTTTATTAGTTTTATAATTATAAAAATACCGAAAATTTTTAAATATTACGATAACTAAATTAAATTTTTTTATTTACTCACCGACGCTGCGTTGTTCAACTCCATCTTGATTTCTTCGGGCACATCAGCCCACCGAGCCCACAACATAGGGACTCTGTCCCTAATGAGTGCACCCACGCAACCCGAGTAGTCGCGTTTCTTTTTCGCCCCAACCTCCTGATCAGGAGCTTCGTCAATCTGGATCCTCCCGCTCCGTTCAACCGTTCTCCTGAGCGTCTCAAAACTGATGACACCTCTGGTATTCCTCTGGGTTGAACTGCTAGCGCCTGTCCATATCACATAAACGACGATTGGTTAATAAAATTAAATATTAGTGCGTTAATTTTAATAAAATATTTAATTAATAAAATCGAATGTTACCTGAACCCGATGATTCGGTTGCCGTCGACTTTCCTTTTCTCCTCGCCGAAATCAGGAGGTCAGGGCTCTCCCATGGCTGCTGCTGGTATGCCTCCGCAGCACTCACGAACTGAGGCATATCAGGCCACTGGGGCCGACCCTGATAGTCGACCTCGGGTATCGCAGGAATGTTGTATGGGAGGAAGAGCTGGTTTGGGAGAGTAGGCCCCTCAGTCGAGTCACCAGCAGACTGAGTCGGACTCGGCATCGGCATCGGCTCCCGATGAACCTCAGGCATACGAACCTGAGGAACGTCGGCAGCTATCTCCTCGTGAAACAGCTGCCGACTAAACCTCGGCGCCACAGAGGGACCGACATTCGGAAGTGAAGTGCTCGACGGCCGCCCCGCCTGGAGAAGGGTCTGGTGCCGAGCACTCACACTCCGCCGCGGCTGGGCTGCATCCACACTCCTCCGCGGCTGGCTGGTGGTCCTCTCAGGCTGGCTAGCCGTCCTCTCGGAGTCTGGGGAACCCGCGGCATTTCCAGAACCGGCGGCATTTCCAGAACCTCTAGATCTAGAACGACGACCTCCGAACAACTGCCTAAATGCATCGGCCATCTAAAGCCAGACGCATTAATACATTAATTAATATTAAATTATATTATATTAAATAACAAATTCTAATTAATATAATACCCAATAATACTAACATATTTTAATATTTACCGATTTATATAATAACCAATTTATACATATAAATTATACAATTACACCTAAATTATATACAATTAAAATAAATTTTACAAAAATTACCTAAATTAACATAAAAACCTAAAAACTACATACATTAACATAAAAACCTAAATTATAACTAAATTAACATAAATACATAAATTATACCTAAATTAACATAAATACATAAATTCTACCTAAATTAACATAAATACATAAATTATAACTAAATTAACATAAATACATAAATTATATCTAAATTAATATAAAAACATAAATTATACCTAAATTAACATAAATACATAAATTAACATAAATACATAAATTATACACAAATTAACATATAAATACATAAATTATACCTAAATTAACATAAATACATAAATTAACATAAATACATAAATTATACACAAATTAACATATAAATACATAAATTATACCTAAATTAACAATTATATCTAAATTAACAATTATATATAATTTATTAACCATAATTTAATTTATTAATAATTAAATAACAAAAAAAAAAAAAAAAGGGGGCCGGCCGGTACCGAATCGGGGAGGAGGAGGAGGGGGAGGCGGCCGGAACAGAGAGGAGGAGGAGGAGGGTCGGCCGGGGCTGCCGGAACAGGGAGGAGGAGGAGGAGGAGGGGCGGCGGATCGAACCAAGGAGGAGGAGGAGGAGTCGCCGGGCTGCCGAACCAAGGAGGAGGAGGAGGAGGCGCCGGGCTGCCGGAATAGGGAGGAGGATCGACGGATGAAGGAGGGCCGGATTCGAGGAGGATAGGGAAAATCGGGCAAATGGAGGCTAGGGTTCGGCTGCATTTTACTTATACCCGATAGTATAGCCGACGAAATCGCTTTATTTCGTCGGCCATGATATAGTATAGCCGACGAAATAAAGCAATTTCGTCGGCCATGGTATAGTATAGCCGACGAATACAGTCATTTCGTCGGGCATACTATGTCATAGCCGACGAAATCATTTTCGTCGGCCATGGTATGGCATAGCCGACGAAATTACATAATTCGTCGGCTATAGTCTTCGTCCCTCAGAATCCGTCCGATCTCCCCCATCCAACGGTGGATAATGGGAAGGCGCGGATCACCAGACTTTAGCCGACGAAATATAACTTCGTCGGCTATACTTTTGGTCAAACTACAAAGTCAAACCTCTAAACGCTGTAAAACGGAAATTGGGCCGTCTAAATGACGTTTTTTTGCCTGACCTTCAACAGAGAATAGTTTCAGATCGATGCGACGCATCTAATCATATAAAAGTTTCCCCCAAAATATTTACCGACCGTCAGGCTACCCATAGGAAAACGGGAGTGAAAAACAGCAAACCGCAACATTCGGGACACAGATTTTGTCGGAATCTTCCCATTTTTCAACCGTAGCCGTATTTCAATATTTCGGTCATGTCTTATTTCACGACACATTTGCATTTGAAGGGTCTACGTATAGTAGGTATTTGAAACTATACATTCACTTAAACACTTAGTAAACAAGTTAAGGAACATTAGTGCATATATTCCGATTTTGAATCTCAAAGTTTGGAAAATCTATTCCAACCGTCAGATATCACCGTTAAGGTTAAATACATGTATGAAAAAAAATCCAACTACATCTGACAAAGTTGAAGGCTCGATCGGGACGGTCAAACCGCAAAGTCAAACCTCTAAACGCTTTAAAACGGAAATTGGCCCGTCTAAATTACGTTTTTTTGCCTGACCTTCAACAGAGAATAGTTTCAGATCGATGCGACGCATCTAATCGTATAAAAGTTTCCCCCAAAATATTTACCGACCGTCAGGCTACCCATAGGAAAACGGGAGTGAAAAACAGCAAACCGCAACATTCGGGACACAGATTTTGTCGGAATCTTCCCATTTTTCAACCGTAGCCGTATTTCAATATTTCGGTCATGTCTTATTTCACGACACATTTGCATTTGAAGGGTCTACGTATAGTAGGTATTTGAAACTATACATTCAATTAAACACTTAGTAAACAAGTTAAGGAACATTAGTGCATATGTTCCGATTTTGAATCTAAAAGTTTGGAAAATCTATTCCAACCGTCAGATATCACCGTTAAGATTAAATACATGTATGAAAAAAAATCCAACTACATCTGACAACGTTAAAGGCTCGATCGGGACGGTCAACCGGGTGAGTCAACCCTTCAAATGCTTAGAAATGGAAATTGGCCCGTCTAAATGACGTTTTTTGGCCTGACGTTCAACAGAGAATAGTTTCAGATCGATGAGACGCAACCAATCGTATAAAAATTTTCCTCAAAATATTTACCGACCGTCAGGCTACCCATAGGAAAACGGAAGTAAAAAACAGCTAACCGCAACATTCGGCACACAGATTTTGTCGGAATCTTCCCATTTTTCAACCGTAGCCGTATTTCAATATTTTGGTCATGTCTTATTTCACGACACATTTGCATTTGAACGATGAAGCAATGGTTTGTCGATAGTGATAGAAAATGGAAACAGCTCTTTTTTTGTTTTTTTTTTAATCATAGCCGACGAAATCAAACCTAGTATTCGTCGGCTATTGTTTTGTCGTTTTCTGTTAAAAACTTATGGCCGACGAAATAGTTATTTTTCGTCGGCCATTGTTCGTAAATAATTATTTTTAAATAACTTATGGCCGACGAAATAGTTAGTTTTCGTCGGGCATTGTTCGTAAATAATTATTTTTATATAACTTATGGCCGACGAAATAGTTAGTTTTCGTCGGGCATTGTTCGTAAATAATTATTTTTAAATAACTTATGGCCGACGAAATAGTTAGTTTTCGTCGGCCATTGTTCGTAAAATATTTTTTTTTTAATAAATTATGGCCGACGAAATAATGCATTTTTCGTCGGCCATTCTCTGTTTAGCCGACGAAATAATGCATTTTTCGTCGGCCATTCTCTAAAAAAAAAACCAAAAAAATCAGTGGTTTTACACCTCTCCTATTCCGATGTCCTGTTCACATATAACCAAAATTGAACATAAAAAATCAGAAACCCAACAGTCAACATATTTCAAATTTTTGTTTAAGGGGTTTGGAACCCAGCCTAGCTGGGAGGCTCATCCCCACGCCCGGTCATTAGAAATGAGTTGATTACAAATGAAAGGATTACATCATTTAAATTACTTAATCCGTCGGATTGTAATCGGAATCATCGGATGAGTCTTCTTCGGTTTCTGAATTGCTCGATAGGGGTAATCTATGTCTTTCCTCACCACTAGAGTCCTCGTTAGTTTCTTCAATTGGATCAACATCAACAAGCAGTGGCTCTTCACGTCGAATTCGCACCGGCGTGTCTAGACGAATAAAAGAGGAGTCAGGAATACCGTTTGAGTTGGGCTCTTGATACGCGGTGCCCCCTTCCTCGTTCTCTTCGGCCACTCCAAGTGTAGACGCCCGGTAAATGTTGCGATGGTGGATAGTGTTGACTACTTTCCACGGGTCACCCTTGGCGAGATCATCAAGATAAAACACTTGTTTCACCCATGTGGCTAAAACGAACGGGTCGTCCTCATACCATGATGTACTAGTGTTCACAGAACTTACGCCGTATTGATCGGTTTTCATGCTCTGCGGCCGTGTGTCAAACCATCTACACTTGAAAAGGTGCACTTTCATGCCTTCCCCGTAATGCAGTTCCACAACCGAATGGAGAACACCGTAATAGTCAACTCCACCATCCCCACCATGTGCCATAACCCCTGAATTTTGTGTTTTCAGTCTGAGGTCTCTGTCTTCACATCGAAATAACACACCATTCACCTTGCACGTCGCATAAACTTTTGAATAGACCGGCCTCCTCGCTAAAAGTCTGAGTTCGTGCGACCAATTTGGGTGATTATCATTTGCAATAAGGTCCATCTGCAACCATCAGAATCAACTATAAATATGAATAAATATACACAATAATATATGAACACGTATAAAATAGTGTTAAAGGTACGTACCCAGCGGCCGAAATACTCTGCGAATGTCTGGTTGTGGTAATCGCGATCACTTGCTACTCCTTCACAGCGTAGATGTATGTCCTTCCAAAACTGAACTTCTGGACAGTTGATTAGTACCCACCAATGTGCAATGGCTACCTCATAATCTTTCAACTTATAGGAAACTGGCATGTTTCCACCGAGTACAACATCGTCAGAGAGTATGGAAAGATTGAACTGTGAAGGTACATCTTCCGGTATGCTTTCCTGTAACGCTCCGAAATACAGCTTCATGTAGGTAACGCACTCGTGCGCAATATATGCTTCAGCTATACATCCTTCAGGTGCGGATCTGTTTTGGACAAAACCACCGTATTGTCCAAGTTGCCTATAAATCAAGTTTTTAAAGTGTTATGATAATACATTAACACTATATCACATATATTGATGAGGAAATTAACATAAGGTGTAAAATACGTACCTTTCCATCGGATACATCCAAGTGAAGTGCACAGGACCGGTAAGCAACAACTGCCGAGGAAGATGGATCATGAGGTGAGGCATGATGTCGAAAAAATTTGGAGGAAATATCATCTCAAATTTACACATGATATGAACGATGTCTTGTTGCATTTCCCGGAGGTCAGATTTTCTCACTTCCCGTGTGCATACCTTCTGGAAAAATCTTGCCAACGCTACTAACGGCTGCACAACGTGACGGGGAAGGAACGGTCGAATGAAAACAGGGAAGAGACGTTGTAGCAGGATATGATTGTCATGACTTTTCAACCCGTACAGATTGTTGCATTGTCTGTTGACACACTTGGCTATATTTCCAGCAAAGCCTGAAGGATACTTGGCCTCACTTATCCAATGCAAAATTTCTGATTTATGCTCAGGCTTGACGGTGTAAGGAGCTTGAGGCATTTTTCTCTTCCCTTGTTTCAACCATAGTGGTTTTCTGATATTCATGTTTTGCAGATCAGTGCGAGCCTTAGGACCGTCTTTCGTCTTCCCCTCCAAGTTCAGCGTTGTGCCCACCACACTTTCAGAAACATTTTTTTCTATGTGCATAACGTCTAGGAAGTGACGGATCAGCAACTCACACCAGTACGGGAGTTCCCACAATATGCTCCTATGTGTCCAGAATTTGTACTCCTCAGGCCTTTCAGGTATTTCCGCTACAATATCGGGATGATTGCTGAGGGGCCCAAAATCGTACTGATTAAGTCTTGCTAAAATTTCTCTTCCTGTCCATCTTCTGGGAGCACGGCCGTGTTCTTCGGTTCCATCAAATGCGGCGGACTCGTAACGCCAGTGGTGATCCGCCGGAAGGAACACACGATGACCCATTCGGCATATCTTGTTGCAATGAGGGGTGCTCCCATAATCGCTGAGGCACTCTGGACAAGCCTTGTATCCCCTAACAACGCTGCCCGACAACATCCCATAAGCAGGAAAATCACTGATGGTACCAATAACCATGGCATGCATCTGGAACGTCTCCTGCTTGTACTTGTCAAAAGTGGGATGACCAACGTCCCACAATACCTTAAGCTCTTCAATCAATGGTCTCATATACACATCGAGACATTTCCCTGGGTAACCAGGCCCCGGAATCAACAACGTCAACATATTATATTCCTTCTTCATGCACATCCACGGAGGAAGGTTGTAAGGTACCAAAACCACCGGCCATATACTGTATGAAAGACTCATGGTGCCGAAAGGGTTGAACCCGTCGGTTGAGAGCCCGAGCCTGACGTTTCTGACATCTGACGCAAAATGAGGAAACTCATTGTTTATATGCTTCCAAGCCGCTCCGTCAGAGATGTGTGTCATGATATCTGCGTCTCCCGCGTCCCGCTCACCGTGCCACCTCATAGCTTTTGCGGTGGTTTCTGACATGTACAACCGCTCAAGCCTATCTCTCAACGGAAAATACCGAAGTACTTTCACAGGTTTCCTATTGCCTGCTCCCGTCAACTTATATCGGTCAGACTGACATATCGGACATGCGTCAAGGCTAGCAAGGTCATTCCCTTCTGCATCTTCACCCCAGAAGAGAACGCAGTCAAATGCGCATGCATGGATCTTAATGTAGGAAAGCCCTAGATCTTTGAGGATACTTCGGACCTGACGGTGATTGGTAGGATTACGATGACCCTCCTCCAACAACGAAGAAGTGTACTGTAGATATTCATCCACTTGCCTGATGCTCCCTTTTGTCTCGACTTTAATCCTCATTACCTCCATCACACTTTGAAGAACTGTCTTCTCAGAACTTGAAGACACAGGGGTCTGTTGCAATGCAATCAGTTTGTTGTACTTGTCAAAGGCAGCAGTGTTGACAACTTGTGGGAACGGCTGCACCGGGTCCTGCATATATTGTTCCCCACGTACACCGCTTTCAAAAGGAAACACGTCGTTGACGAATGCCATTGTTGGATCGTTGGATGTACTACTACTGCCCGCCTCAAAATACTTCCCATGATCATGCGATCCATCTAATGATGGCTCACCGTGATATATCCAACGTGTGTACTTCGGCCAAAACCCATTACTCTTTAGGTGCTCCCATACTGTCCTAATCGGAAATCGACACATATCACTGCGACACTTACATTTCTTGCACGGGCAATAATGGTAATTCCCCTTTGCATTTTCCTCGACGAACTGCATAAAATCCACAACTCCTGTAGTGTATCGTCGGTCATGCCTTGGAAGCGAAATCCAACTCTTATCTCGATCCATATATAGCCTGATAATAATATATATGTATAACTTTAATTAATAATAAATTAATTAACACATATATATTACAATATATATTATTATCAACATCAACTCATATATATATATACCATTAATTAACAACCATTATTTAAGTTCATTACACTATCAACAACCATTAATTAACATATTTATATATATTTTAACACTAATTAAAATAACATCAAATTAAAACACATAATTAAACTCTAACTGAAAATTAACTCAACTACAACTCAAAATCAACATATATACATACATTCTAACACTAAAACAACAACAAAACAAAAAATCACTTACTATATCAAAATCACTAAAACTCAAAATCAACTCAACTAAAACTCAAAATCAACATATATACACATATACGTACCTATATATAGCTCCACAATGTAAGAGAGGACGGATTTCAACAATACCCACAGATTTCTCACTCTTTTTCCCGTTTTTTTTTAAATGAGCAGCTTCTGCCCAGATCTGAAAATATAAAGACTTATAGCCGACGAAATTACCAACTTCGTCGGCCATACTCATTTTCAGAGTATAGCCGACGAAAACTTTAAATCGTCGGCCATTCTTGTAGAATAGCCGACGATTTGCCACAAAATTTTTCGTCGGCTATTCTATTCAGAGTATAGCCGACGACAACTTTAAATCGTCGGCCATTCTCGAAGAATAGCCGACGATTTTTAATTTTTACCGACGGAAAAAAAATTCGTCGGCCATTCTATTGGAATAGCCGACGAAATTTTTTTTTGCCCGACGAAAAAAATATTCGTCGGCTTTTCTTCGATATAGCCGACGAAAAAACAGTTTCGTCGGCCGTTTTTTTTTTTTCGTCGGTAAATCCCTTTGTTTTTGTAGTGTATCATAATATACCTGCTTGGGTCTTTGGTTTTGTGGCCTTTGTTCATGTTCCTAAGGGCCAGAGATTGTCTAAATTAGATCCCCGGGTGATCAAATGTGTGTTTGTTGGTTATGAAAGCCATATGAAGAGATACAAGTGTTATCATCCACCTACAAGAAAATACTATGTCACTATGGATGTTACTTTCTTTGAGGACATGAGCTTTTTTACCTCGGATGATCCAGCCCTTCAGGGAGAGCATTCATACTTTGAAGAGCTGTATCATGGCGAGGAGGAGGAACCAGAAGTAGAAGCCTCAGTACCAGCAGTACCATAAGTGACAGAAGCTCAATCAGAGGTAGAGGGCTCAGACATTCATGTACCGGCAATACCAGAAGTGACAGAAGCTCAACCAGAGGTAGAGGCCTCAGACATCCATGTTCCAGGAATTGAACCAATAGCTGAGAGCACAACTGCTGTAGAAGATCAATCTGCCCCTCCTGCCATCACTCATACCCCTGATTCACAACTTCCTGCTTTAGAAGATCAATCATTTGAGGTATGTCCTTCCACTGTTCCTAGTAGTAGTGAGCCTAATAGTGAACAATATGTGTTACCTAACAGGTCTACTAGAGGTCATCCCCCCAAAAGATATGAACCTAGTTTACAAGCTAAATCAAAAAATCCAGTAGCAAACTATATGTCCACTAGGAGATTATCAAAGTCATATGAATCATTTGTGAATCAAATATCTGTTGTATGAGTACCTAACAAAGTGCAGGATGCGTTGGGAGATCCAAAGTGGAGGAAAGCAATGGAGGAAGAGATTGAGGCATTGCAGAAGAATGATACTTGGGAACTTGTATCTCCACTACATGGAAAGAAGGTTGTGGGATGTCGTTGGGTGTTTACTGTGAAGCACAACGCGGATGGATCAGTGAGCCGGTATAAAGCACGCCTTGTTGCAAAGGGATTTACTCAGACATATGATATTGATTATGATGAGACTTTTGCTCCCGTTACAAAAATGAATACTATCAGGGCTCTTCTTTTGTTTGCTACTAGTTTGAAC
Source organism: Potentilla sterilis (assembly GCA_963682095.1). Lineage (NCBI taxonomy): Eukaryota > Viridiplantae > Streptophyta > Magnoliopsida > Rosales > Rosaceae > Potentilla > Potentilla sterilis. Next base: position 52,410,329 of record OY821755.1, on the reverse strand, counting down.
TGGCCACTCCCACAGTTTGATGTCAAGAATGCATTTCTTCATGGAGAATTAGCCGAAGAAGTGTATATGTGTTTTCCTCCTGGGTATGTAACTACTTCTACTGGTGATTTTGTATGAAAATTAAGAAAGTCACTGTACGGTCTCAAACAGTCACCCCGTGCCTGGTTTGGGAGGTTCTCACAGTTCATGCGAAAGATTGGTTACAGACAGAGTAATTCTAATCATACTTTGTTTCTTAAGCATCAGCAAGGAAATGTAGTAGTCCTAATTATCTATGTTGATGATATGGTGATTACTGGTAATGATACTATAGGGATTGATAGACTGCAGAGACAGCTTGCTTCTGAGTTCGAGATGAAGGACTTAGGTGACCTCAAGTACTTCTTAGGGATTGAGGTAGCAAGGGGGAGAGAAAGAATCTACTTGTGCCAGAGGAAGTACATTCTTGATTTGTTGACAGAGACATGTATGTTAGATTGCATACCTATCGACACTCCTATTGAGCAGAATCATCAATTAGCAGAGTATCCTGATCAAGTGCCTACTGACAAGATTAGTTATCAGAGGTTAGTTGGACGCTTGATTTATTTGGCACATACTAGACCAGATGTTACATATGCAGTAAGTGTAGTGAGCCAGTTCATGCATAATCCAAGTGTACGTGGATCACATGGATGCTGTTGTGAGGATTTTGAGATACTTGAAGTCAGCTCCAGGAAGAGGAGTAATGTTCTCTAAACACAACAACATTCTTGAGGTTAGTGGTTTCACAGAGGCAGATTGGGCTGGAAATATTACAGATAGAAGGTCGACATCATGTTATTTTACCTTTGTGGGAGGTAATTTGGTTACATGGAAGAGTAAGAAGCAGAAGGTTGTGACTCGATTTAGTGCTGAGGCTGAGTATAGAGGTATGGCTCATGGAGTGTGTGAATTATTGTGGTTGAGAAATCTGCTACGTGATTTGGGTATTAAGTTGCCAAATGTGATGCGGTTATATTGCGACAACAAAGCAGCTATTGATATATCACAGAATCCAGTTCAGCATGATCGTACTAAACATGTGGAGGTTGATCGTCACTTTATAAAGGAAAAATTAGATGCTAAGATCATTAGCTTTCCTTTTGTTCCTTCAGAAGATCAACTTACAGATGTACTCACAAAAAGAGTGTCTAAGAATGCCTTTTATGACTCACTTTGCAAGTTGGGCATGGTTGATGTGTATGCGCCAACCTGATGGGGAGTGTTAGCGTGAGTCATGTAATTTAGGAATGTAAATTATGTAGTTAGTGCTTACCTATTCGGTATATGTAGTACATGGTAGTACCAAGCAAGTAGGGTTGTAGTACATCTTGTATCCTCTTTATATAGCCTCCAATGTGAGATGAATAGATATCAGAAAATTATTCTCTCAAATCGTGTTATATTCAACTCATACTTCTCATCTACAATATTGACGTCGATCAATATAATTTGAATTGTATATATAAGTTATATACAAACTGTCTGGATGTTCTTAAAGGGCCGCCAGGAAACACCAGACATCATGCGACGTGCGGTCCTCTGGTTTAGCCGTTTCAAAGACTAATTAGCTGTTAAACAAAAAAGATAACTCTTCCCGAATCCCCCTGACTCCCTAAATATATCTTAGATTTGTGAGAAAATGAGAATTATTTTCCCTATTAAAATACTACAAGTATACGTGTTTAATTTCTCCACTATTACAATAATATTAGCTACATTTTTGTTTAAACGGCCTTTGGGTAAAATATTTCATTTTCAGGTTTCAAAGTTATCTTGCTAATATCTGCTCGGAGTGGAAGAAATGTAAATTCAATGATCTTCAACGGGATGCCCTACTGATAGTCTGTTTCTTCTTGGCCCGATCTCATTCTAGTCTCCCTCTCTCCTATTCATCTGTCCACAATCCTCGATCATTCACTTCACCTCTCATTTTGCAAGTGTCATGACATAGTCAAGTCATTGTCTCTATTAACAAGAAATATATATGGTACGTGCAATTCCCCAAAACTTAGGCAGATATGAAACCCTGAACTACAAGCCCCAACATTTTTTGACGTACGTCAATAAATCTTGCCGTAGATCCTCATCTCTATATATCTAATAGAAAAAGATAAAAGACAACAAGTACATATAAGTGAGTCACGCTGCAGTTCATATATTTGGGCATTGCAGTGACTCAGTGAGTGTTTCAATCAGTATAGTGACTTGATCGAGGAAAATACAAATTAAATGTGCATACACATACTCGGGATTCCTCTTCATGGCATCCTGATATGTTGTTGGCATTTGTGATAGTCATTTATTTTCTTGAGAAGTTAAGAAATAGTTTGGATAAAATTTTGTGCTATTGGGATTACGTAATCCCACATCGGTATCAAGCTTAGCTCATGATATAGTTGAAGAAAACACGGGTGCATGCAGCTGTACCCCCTAAGACATGAGAATTTTCTTAGGTACCCGGATATTTGCCATACTCGTACTTTGACGAATATTTTAGGCAGTTAGATTTATAATATATCCAATGGTCTAGGATATTCTAAATTTTACCTTTTTTAAATAATTTATTTTTTGTTAGGGTTTAATTAGGACTATCTATGAATACTTAGACACATTTTGTTATAAAAAATGAATAGAAAAGAAAATTACTCACACACAGTCACAAGAAGAAGAAGAAGAAGAAGAAGAGTGGTTCAGTGGCAATTTCGCCAGGCTTTAGAGATATTTTGGTGATATTTGGCTTCAAATCAAGAAGAGGATTAGAGGCAAAGATCCATCACTATTGTCAAAATTTGGTACAAATTAACTTCCTCTTCTTCTTTTTCTTTTTCAATTTTCATCAGTTTTCAAGAATAATCAATTTGTTCACAACTACCCATTGTCATTAAGTGTGATTCTTGCGGCAAATTGAGTTTATTTTGGGGATCCTATTTTGTTTTATTGATTTTGTTGTTGATGTCCTTCTTTAAATAAAGTGACTTTATCTTGTGTGTTATCAGATGTCAAGTGTAGACGTATGAAACGAAGTTCCAATTTCCGATGCTGATTTGCAAGTTCAAAATATGGAGAGTGGAGGTTACATCAATCATCTGCAACATAATAGTATATTGTTTGATAAATTGTTTGTCTATGATGTTCTAGGCAAGGAGTTCAAATCTATTGAGGAAGCAAATACCTTTTATTATACTTACGCCAAGGCAACGGGTTTTGATGTTAGAAATGATGACAAGTATATAAGTGCAAGGACCGGGAGAGTCACAATCCGTTAATGGGTTTGTTTTGCAAAGGGAAAGAGACAAGTAGAATATATGAACAACAATCTTGAGATTCTGGTTAATTTTTTCTAATTTTGTAATTCAAACTACTTTGTTATATCACTTATATGTAATGGAGTACTTAAGCCAACACAGGTTATGTACATTTGATTCCAAACTGATGGATGTGTACTCTGTTTTAGGTAAAAATGTATTGTCTTCTAATCTTTGCTAATTAGAAATTAAATTGGTGAGATTAATTTAAAACGTGTTGCCTATTGATTGGATGTTAAACATACTTCTTAATTATGAGTCACGTATTGGAGTGAACATCATTTTTTGTGGGAGCTAATAACGTAAGAATGTACAAACTTCATTCCACTAACGCAAGTAGTACTGGGGCATAAAGCTCAAATGATACAACTTCAATCCAGATTCAGTCGGTCCAATTATTTCTTCCATATACATACACTGATACACACTCTTCATTCTTTGTCATGCTGGAACTATAAGTAATACTTTACTAATCAAACTCCATATAACCACTAATTGCGTAGCTACAAAACGGAACAAATCCTAAAATTATAGTTTAAGTACTACATATAAAAATCATAAAAACACATTACCTAGTTAGAAGAGATATTTAATTGTAGATAGTGAAATAAATAAAAAAAAACTAATAATTGTACATGATATCAAGAAACACACATTGACTAGTTAAGTACTTAAGTTAACAAAATCTAACCCCAGACCTCAATACTACTCATTTCCAAGAGAAATATTATAAAATGGTCTTGAAACATAGTCCACATGCTGGTCCCCTCATTCTTATTGGTCTATATTACTTGTACTCTTGAACTAAAATTAATAAAGATAGGCAAAACAATAAAAGCCAATTAATATTTGATTACTTGTTGACCATACACAAACATGTTTTTTCCCTTTTAAGAAAAATATTTCAAAAACCTTCTATCCTAGAATCACCAGATCACTATTAGATAGGAAAACAATGAAATCAATTAGTAAGACAATTAATTTTTTTTTTCCTTTTTAAAGAAGCGAGCTTTTATTCATACCTCTCAAATTGGCACTTAGATCTCCTTACTCAATATACCTCCAATATACTTTTACAAAAAGCTAAAATACTATTTACACCTCCTTAGTCTTTCCAAAATACCCATTGGGCAATTAAATTAATAAAAGCTTTTTTTTTAGAAGATTATACTAATACCTCCAAAATAAATAGTTAGGCCTCCATTAATTTTAGATTATTTCACTTCCAATTTCTGAAGAATAAAAAAATGAAACACTCAATTTGATTTAATTAAAAAAATATATTAATTACTAAACCCTCAGTTTATTATGAACAACCTCGTAACAGGTCTTATGTAAATTGTTGCAGAACATATAATCGATACACTTATTCTTTGATAATAATCGGCTAATGAACCTAGAAGATAAATTTTCGAACAAACAGAGCGGCATGAAATAAGCCAAAGATTATACCATGTAACTCAATTTTTAGAAAATAAATTATGTTAGAGTATATTTAAGTATTTTATGCATTTTAAATAATTTATTTTATTTTATGTGACTTTATTGGTAATTACACATGAGTTGACAAAGTCAACTGAAAGTTGAAAAAGAAGAGAGGTCTAAGTGCCAATTTGGGAGGTATGAATAGAAACTCCCTTTAAAGAAATTTTTCTTAAAAAAAAAGTTTATCCTAACTAGAATCACCAGATTAATTACTAATTTACTATTAGTTAAATACATAAGGAAAACAATAAAATTAATTAATATTTGATTATCAATTGACCATTCACAATTAAGTTTTTTCCTAAAAAAAAAAAAAAAACCTTCTATCTTAAGATCATTGGAACACAATCAGTCAAATACTATTTCATACTGATTATTTTCTTAATATTAGTTATTAGTGGACAATTACTCCATTGATAATTATCTTATTTCCATCTAAAAATAAAAACCTTCTAAGATAGGCTCTTAATGAATGGGTATTAATTCAATAGTCTTTATCACAAATTGATTCTATCATTAGTAGTTTTCTTAATTAAATATATTTCTTTCTACATGCATTTTACAACAACCACAATAACTAGCATATAAAATAGATAATATTTGTTTAGATGTAGTAACTACTTCACGTACAACCTGTGATTACTATTCTTTGAACAAATTTAAACATGTTACCACAATATATTATCAAATTGGTAAACTATTATGTTTTGACTAAAATTAGGTAATGTCTTAATTAGTGTAACGAAGTTCTCCCTTATGTAATTAAGTAATAATTTGCGTAATTTTCATTGTCAATGTAGTAATTACATTTAATCAACGAAATTTACCGAAAATTATAACAACTGATGTAAAAATGATATTTTTGTTCTAATCTTAGTAATTACTCCGCCTACAACCTATTTACTAATTTATGCACAATTTACAAGTGTGACAACGTATTAGTTATCAAAGTGGTAAATCTTTATGTTTTTATCATTAATCAAATGCTTACTATAACGACTAGTATTTTACCACAGCCCACAACAATTGATACTAAAGTGGTAAATCGTGTTCTAGTCGTAATAAGTACTCCACCTAAACTAATGTACTAGTTTATAAACATGGGTAAAGTACAAATAAATACCCGAACTTTAAAGCTCATTTCAATTAAATACTCTATATATAAATAATTTCAAATAAATACCCGAACTTTGAAGCTCATTTCAACTAAATACCCCATCTATAAATTATTTCAAATAAATACCCGAGCTTTACAAAAGCATACAAAAATTTCAACTCCGTTAGACATCCCGTTAAAACAACCATTAACTTGTCTATGAGGGGTGTTTGACTTATTGACTGGACCCGCTATCGAGAGTATTTTAGGCAACACAAACTTATTCCCGCTCAGTATCTCCTCAACATTTAAGCTCTTTCCCTCAACATTTAAGCTTAAACAAAAGTACTACATTGCAAACTGCAAAATGGAAATCAATTTAATTGTATGTAAATGGTACGTAGCTAATTTGTTTTGACAACATAATAACTGAAATTTTTGTACAAAAATTTATTTACATACAATTAAGTTGATTTCCATTTTATAGTTTGCAATGTAGCACTTTCGTTTAAACTTACATGTTGAGGGAAAGAGTTGAAAGTTTAAGGTTATAGGAGACACTGAGCGGGAATAAGTTTGTGTTGCCTAAAATACCCTCGAAAGCGGGTCCAGTCAATAAGTCAAACACTCTTCATAGACAAGTTAACGGTTGTTTTAACAGGATGTCTAACGGAGTTGAAACTTTTGTAGGATTTTGTATAGCTTGGGTATTTATCTGAAATAATTTATAGATGGGGTATTTAATTGAAATGAGCTTTAAAGTTCGGGTATTTATTTGTACTTTACCCTATAAACATTTTAACAAGTGCGAGAATAAATTTATTGTCACACTAGTAAATTTTTATGCTTTTATCATTAATGAAATTATTACTATAATGACTACACGTTTTAGCACAATTTACACTTATTGATGTGAAAACTGTAATTTTTGTTCTATTTGTGGTAATTATTTTAAAACTTTATTATTTTTAACGATTATCAACAATTTTACAATTCCGACAACATTTGCGTTGTGTACATAGTAAACTTGAAATTTGACCAAAAGATATATAAAATCTCATTGTTGTAATATGGTTCTCCACTTGATAATCTAGGTTCTCCATTTGATAAAAGTTGTCCAAATATGATATTTACATTTTTGACAACTCAATTACAGCTATCGCAACAAGTGTTGTCATAAGTCATAAGTGTAGCTCTACGAGGTGTAATTTATTATTCTGACGATAGTGGTTACATAATTTTGAACGATTTACTTATTAAGAATTAATTTGTTGTAAATATGATAAATTTTATTTTCAAAATTGACACATGTCAAACTTTAATTGGTTAACGTATTAACCTATTTAATAATTTTCCACTATATTATTAAAAAAAAAATAAAAAATAAGGGTACTGCATACCTCAAGGTACTTTAGACGACCCCTAAGACATGAAGATCATCAAAGAAAAAAAGAAAAAGTTATTGAGGAATTAGAAGCAGCTCTGGGGACTAAACCCAAGGTAAGGGGGATTTCAAGTTTACAGAGAGAGATAACCAAAGCACACTGAATTAATTTGATAGCATCCAACCAACTACACACCATTATTGCTACATCTCTATTATGTAACCAATGGACAGATGAACATATACAGTTTGAAAATACACAGAAGTACTGAAACTTTAGTAAATAGAGATATTAGAACACAATTGGGTATGACTATGAAAAACACAGTGAACGAATCCTTGAATCTCAATCAACACAGTATGAAATACAAAGTTGTTCTTGCTCTTCAACACAGTTAGTAAAATACAAAACAACAACTCTAAACATAGTTTCTTTAACAATCAAAACTAGTTCTTCAACACAACTAGGTTTACAAGACAATTAACCTACTCTAAACACAATAGGATTTGAAGGAGATTCTTTGACACAATCTCAACCTCTTTAAGGAACAAGGGCTCTTTGTCACAGCCTTGATACCTTCACAGGTTTACACACTTTTTGGACTGATTTCTCTTCTCACAGAAAGTCCAACGTAAGTATAACTTCTCTCAAACAACAATAGATGCAGGTGAAGACGTTTATGCAGACTGGAACTGGAACCTTTCTTTTTCTCTACGCTCGACCAGTTCCTGTATCCATGAACAAACATCAATATACATAGGGTAGAGTCCAAGAGAAGAATCTCTTCGACTCCCCCATAAACCAAGATTCTCACCTCATTAAGATTCACAAAGTTTATCCCTAAAACAGAATTTCATTCCTAATCCATTTAGATCTCTTAGGAAATCATATAAGTTCTAAAAGGAAGGAATAACTTTGAGAATCAGATATGATATCAGTAAATCAAATTCACAAATAAGAGATCCGATATCTGCCTCTGAGATTTACTGGTGATTCTGCTTTGAAGGATCCGACATTCCTATCTTGACTAGGAAGACCTAGTTTGAATAGGAAAGCTAATACCTTCAATCTCCCCCATTAGCTTTCATATTCAAACTATGAAGACTTACCTACAAAAGGTTTACAAGAAGAACAACAGGAAAATATCACAACTAGATCAATCCAATTAATGAATCAGAAGAACAAGGGATCAATTTCCATCCTTTCCCTTACCAAAACAGTATAAGCAAAAAGAACACAATTGGTCTGTGCTTAGGCACTTACAAACTTAGAAATTGTTCAAAAAACAAAAAAAATTAATTGTTCAAATGAAACCCTGAAAGAAAGAAAAAAAAAAAAAGAGTCTTCATCTCTCCCCCATGGAATATGAACAGCTACTTCGTCCTTTTGATGATAGCTGCTTGAAGAACAATGATCTGTTCTTGAAGATGAAGTTGAGCGGGAGTGAGATAATCCAGACGATCAAGAACATCTTTAGCCCATCCCGGGATGTTGTGCTCCATGCCAACAAGAAAAGCACTGAACCCTTCCATGGTGTCTTGCTCGATAGGGATGGGAGGAAGCCAAGGCTCCCCCACAAATTGTGCAAGAGGAATAGAGCCAGTATACCCTTCTTTCTAAGGAGGAGGAAGTACACGAGGCTCGGTTGGTGGGAGAGGAAAACCAGGAGGAATAGGAGCCAAATCCTTCAAGGAGAAGGGTGGAGGGAGCACAGGACAATCGTCAGAGTCTGAGGAAGCTGAGGATGAAGAGGAGAGACGAGGGCGCTTATGCCTGCTTGAGGATTCTCCTGTGGTCATTCTGGTAGTTTTTAACTTCCTCATAAAGATACCTGCAATCAAGAAGAGAAGAAAAACTAGAGAGAATGTGAGAGGTTAGTGGGAGGCATGAGAAGAAGAAATATAGGTATTTATCAGCAATTAAGGAAGCCAGAGTGTGCTATAGAGAACCGAGTTAGGAATGGAAACCGTCTCATATTAGGAAAATCAACCGTCCAACACCATGACGTAAGTCCTAGCATAGGATTTATTAAGACAAGAGCAGAGAACATTCCTGATGATATTTGGAGAAACAATGTGCCAATGAGGAAAACTAAATCAGGAACACAGACGCTAATCAAGAAAACACCATTGACAAATACACCAAACCCTGAGAAAATAATAAGGTATGAATGAATGAAAATGATAGTGACCTTGATGATCACCTGGCAAAGCACATCAATAAGAATTCTCAGACATTCTGATCCAACAATCGACACGACTTTGAACGCAAATCATGTGGATTCTATTAACAAGTCAGACATGAGACCATGAATTCTACTGCATCAGAAAGGGATTAGGAAGCAAACAATGTGGGGATAAGAGAACATTTCTTGCCAAGACAGTAGTTAGATCCATAACACAACACTCCCCCTTATATCATTCGATAACAGTCTTTTGATGGCCAGAGTCTTAAACACCCATGTAGCAAGAGGTAGAGAACACTCCCAAGTCAGTTGACTTTAGGGTGCTAGATATAACAAAGATACCATAAACTCTGAGTGTTAGGTGAAAAAACTAATACCTACTGTTTCTGCTAGAATCCAGGAGGACTCACAGAAACACAGTAATAAAGCTATGAATAGACAAGGGCGAGTATAGTGGTTCACCGTGCCATCGGAGGGCACGGCTACGTCCACTTGGAATATAGTAGGATCGGCCAATAAGTCATCGGGTGGTTACATGCCAAGAGTAGCAAGTATCCAAGATCCCTAACTCTAAGGGGGAAGCCTTCTATTTATAAGGAAGGAGGCTTCCCACCTCTACTGTTTCTCCAATGTGGGATGCAAACATACTATTACATATTTCCCTACTCTGGAGGCTACTTCAGGTGCCCGGTGGCACGCCTTCCGGGTGCGGCACCGGTGATGTGGAATACTGGAGATGTAGTCAGGGTGCTGGTCTACCCGCTGGATGCCGGAGTTGGGTCCCACCGCGTCGGTTGCACAGTCCACGAGGTCACCGAACATGCTTGGCGGTGCACTATATATACCTCCAACACCTACTTCCTCCAAGGGACTAAACCATTCCTGTTTCTGTCCTACCATTCCGATTAGATCATAACCAAAACAGTAGTTACTTTGAGAATAATTTGGTCAGCAAAGTAGCAAGACAACACGACAATGTATCCTTTTTTTTTTTTTTTGTAAATTTTTTTTTATATAAGAGAGTATTAGTTAATTTTTTTATTTAACTCTTTGAAGGATTCACCTTGTATCACCATATCAGAATATGTCAAGAAGGCAGTGTCAGTTAGTAACCACCACAATGTAAGAACCAGGAAGCTTTCTGATACACAAGATACAAGGAATCATAAAAGAGTTGTCCAGAATCAGAATGACAGATGGACTAGTCTGTAGAAGATAATCAAGTAGTCTGAGAAAAACAAATCAAGCTAAGCAGGCTGGTCAGCGGGTCAGTAGGCCCATCCCCAGGTCAACAGCAGGCAGGCTGGTCAGCGGCCCAGTAGGACTGGCCAGCGGGTCGATCCGTCTCCGGTCCAGCAGGCTAGCAGGGCAGCAAGAACGGAAGACCGCCAGGCACCTCCCCCCGCTGGGTCTCCTCTCCAGCCGATGGGCCTCCATCTCCGGACGGTCGAGCAGTGGCCGTCTCCGGCAGTCGAGGGGCCTCGCTCTCTGGTGCAGTCGTCCTTGCTCTCCGGGTACCGGTGGCTCTCCTCTCCGGGTACGCGTGCAAGTGCAGGTGACTCCGGATGCGGGTGCCGATGACTCCGGGTGAGGGGTCGGTGACTCCCCGGGTACGGGCGCGAGAGCCGGTGGCTCCCTCTCCGATGTCCTCTCCTGGCTACGTCTTCGTCGCCGTGCAGTCGTCCTACCCTCTGATGCAGTGCCAATCGTCCTACCCTCCGGTGCCGGTCGTTCTTCTCTCCGGGTGCTGAGCTTCCGTCTCCGGTCGTCCTCCTCTCCGGTCATGAGGCGAGAGTTGGTGGAGATGCGGAGTAGAGAAGAGATGCGACAGAAATAGAAGTGGGAAAATGAAAAAAAAAAAGAAAAAAAAAAGGGAGGGTCAGTTGGTCAAACCCATATCTTCTCTGGGCATCCCAGATCCTCACCGCGGGGCCGAAATGCCCCTGCGCCAAGGCTGCTGAGTTTCTGCACGGACATGAACTACTGAATGCCCTGGCAATCTAGCTTCAATCATCTCCCGCAGCTTCATTAACCCTCCGGGTCTCAGCGAGCTAGCCAACTATTTTCAGTTTCGCAGCTCCGGAACGACCCAGGGAACAACTTCAAATGAGTTGTTGCATATAACTCACTGGCTTCATGCACCCAAAGCTAAGTATTCGTACAAGTGCTTAAGTATGAGTCGCTTCAAGTACTGTTAGCTGAAATATCAAACACCTGTGTTTATGCATTTGTATAATGCGTGCGCGTGTACTGCTTCGGTAGTGTCTGCCCAACATTTGGTTGCATGTTCTAGTCATTTTCCACTGGACACCACGTATAGGCATCTATCATGACAAGTGGGTATAATTGATATATGGATGGAGGTCACATATGCATGCCGCCACCTTGTATGACCAGTTCATGATTGATCAGTTTATCACATATAGTTGAGCTATGGGCCTATGGCTTCAATCAGTACGAGCCAATTTCTCTGCACATATAGTTGTATATGCCTGCTTAATAAGACCATGCATGTCTGAGACGATCATCCATTTCCATTCTTTAATATGAGGAGTTTGTTGGCTCCATGCAAAATCCCATCAGTTTTGCTTAATGGCTTGTGGTACTTCAAACAAAGGAAAGATGCATTTGTACCTCAATATATATAGTATGAGTTCTCCACACCAAGCTGGGGAAACACAACATATATAGTGAAACGAACGGCCGTGTTTCCCCCAGTTTGTTCCCACAGACGGCGCCAATTGTTTCTGTCAGAATCCGGGGACTCTAACAAAAGCAATGATAAAGATAATAAAGGTTGACACAAAGGTTTATAGTGGTCCGTCATGCCATCGGTAGGCATGACTATGTCCACTTAGAATATACTATAACCGGCTAATAAGCCATCGGTGTTACAAGGGTGGAATGCATTGGAACCAACTTATTAGATTCTAAGGGGGAAGCCTTCCTTTTATAACTAAGGAAGGCCCCCTCCTACACCATGTTTCCAATGTGAGATGTTGTCACACTTTTCCTACTCACGAAGCTACTTCCGGAGCCCGGTGGCACGCCTTCCGGATGCGGCACCGGTGATCTTCCACAATGAGGATGTAGTCGGGGTGTCAGGCTTCCCGATGTATGGCGGAATTGGGTCCCACCGCGCCAGTTGCACGGTCTACGAGGTCCTTACATATGCTTGGTGGTGCACCATATATACCTCCAACACACTTTGTTCCCACAACATTTGCATGAGAAGGTCTAGCAACCAGTGTCTAGACCTGATTCTTTGAAAACTGATTGAGTTCCTCTTACATGGCCAAGATCCAGTCAGTATTTTTGCACAAACCCGTAGGCCTGCGGGAAACCGGTGGATCTTGATGTGATTTCCTCCTGCGAACCCTGCTAATTAACTAAGGGGAATACCGGGTGGGCCGGTCTTCTCCTCTCCGATGCCTAAGTTAGTACCGTTGGAGTAAATAGATAACATAAGCGGGAATGATAAGTAGTCGGAGAGTTGAGTTACCTATTAATGAGGGTAGCTGAGGCCCTTATATAGGTGGTCGATCGTGAGGTCTGGTCTTACTCTTCGATGTGGGACTGGTTCCCTTCTGTTCGTACGCAAAGGGGCAGCTAAGGTGACCTGTTCGGCAGGCTGGTGTCCCCGGCTCCTGGGCCCCCAGTCATAAGTTAGTCTGCTGGGCCTCAGGTCCGGGTGCTGGGGATCCTGCTCCGGGCCTCGGTCCGGCCCCGGGAATGCTAGCTGCGGGTCTGTGGGCCTGTGTAGCCCCTCTGTGGCTACTGTCAACAAGTCCCCCAAGTTCCCGGTCAAGTGCAATCTTGAATGGGGACCTAATATGTCTTGCTCCTGTCCCGCAGACCCACAAGGTTATGATAGGAGCACAATGTGCGACGATATTAATATGTATTTGTCCTCGTTTATGCTTTGTTTAACCCTTATTTGTCTAAGATTGAGTCATAATATAGTTTAGTGTCATTTTGGTAGAGTTTTGGAAATATATGCTTTAGAGTCCGAAAAATGACTAAGTTTATAGAATTCTGGAAAATAGTGAAAAATATGTCTTTTTCGTGATTCTGAGATGAATAGATTTATGACTTATCCTTTTCTAAATTTGCTGAAATTTGGTATGCATGTTATTGGCTTGATAATGAGTTTTGTGTCAAAAATACAGATCAATCGGAATACTGAGTAAAAAGTTATGCTCGACTGAAGACAGAAATGTCAAAATATTCCGAGAGAATGTTCGGCCGCCAACAACTTTGCTCGCCAGAAGTTCGGCCACCAACAACTTTGCTCGCCAGAAGTTCGGCCGCCAACAACCATACTCGCTAAAGCTCGCTCGCCAAGCCCTTGTTTGTTCGCCATCAGCCTCGCTCGCCAACCATCCGTGCATGCCAATATACATAATTCGCGCTACTCGCCAGCACCAGACTCGCCACCAAGAAGCCTCGCCAGTACCCGATACTAGCAAAATCTGTACTCGCGAGCAGAGAGGAATTTCCGGTAATGTCTTCAAGCGGCTGCAGGCGTACCAAATCATTCCAAAGAGTTTTGCAACGTCCAAGAAGAAATCATAAGCTGGCCAAGCAAGAGTTTCTTTGTTCAAAAGGAGAGAAAAGCCTATTCCAACTCAGATTTGGAAACCTTATTTATTGAAGATTTCTATCCCGTTTTGAACAAGGAAAAATCCCAAACTTCATAGCCTGAATCTTTCAAATTCTATTCACAAAGTGTTTTTGTTTCTTTGACATATGCAAGTTACTCTTCGTAATTCATTATCTTTCACTTGCATATACTAATGAGTGAATACCCATGCTTCGAGTGAAAAGAAGAGAATATGCCTAGTGAGGAGGATTGAACTAGCTTTACATGTTCACATGCTTACCTCTTTGCTCTTATATGTTCTTATTGATGTTACATGTTCATGCAGTTTGGAATTTTCGTGCTTAGCATTCCCATGCATTTGACTTGAAAGCTATGTGTACATACGAGCCTGAGACAAATTGTTAGAGGCAATAGTAGTTTTGAGTCTTAGTTTTATTTAGTTTGCTAAGGGACTAGCAAAGGATAAGTGTGGGGTAGTTGATAGGAGCACAATGTGCGACGATATTAATATGCTTATGCCCTCGTTTATGCTTTGTTTAACTCTTATTTATCTAAGATCGAGTCATAATTTAGTTTAGTGTCATTTCGGAAGAGTTTTGGAAAAATGTGCTTAATTGTCAGAAAAACGACTAAGTATAGAAATCTGAGGAAAAAGTGCAAAATATGTTGTTTTCGTGATTTTGAGGGCTGTGTTTGACTGACTTATTCTTTTCCAAATTTGCTGAAATTTGGTATGCATATTATTGGCTTGCTGAAGGATTTTGTTTCAAAAATACAGATCAATCGGAGTTCGTGAAGTCACCCAAAAGATGGCTGCAACTTGGCAGTCCGAGCAAAGATCACCAGGGACTTCCAGGATTTTCCTGGGACTGTGTCCCAACTTCGAAAAATCATTCCCGACGACTCACAAGAAATTTGATCGAACTGTTTTATATGGAGGTAGCTATGTGTGTCTAGTTTATCTGAGACGTAGAATCGCATCAATTGGAGCTCCGAGGAGGGAGATATGCCGGAATTACTACAGCAACGTCTGTTCTGCCGATTCCAGGAACCTACTGCCTCCTTTTTGAGATTTCTGTTTTTGATGGACCAAATGGTGTACAAATGCATATGTGATGATGGTCCAAGCTTAAAGAAGGTTAGAGGATGACACCAAGCTAAAGCAATGAAGAAAAATTGAAGAAAATTGCATCTCCTAGTCAAGCCAGGAGATGTTGCCGATCGGCAAGCCTTTGCTGCCGATCTGCATGCCGGCAGGTTTTGGGGCATTTTCGGTGGATCAAGACTTATCAAATGGAGTCCAAAGAATATTCAAGAAGTCCATGAAGATGTGAAGCCCAAGCCTTGAAGAAAAATTCAGAAAAAGAAAACCTAATTGAACTATGAAAGGAAGGTTTCAAAACCTTATTCTACTAGGTTTTAAGATTGCCTTGTACAACAAGGCCTGCCGGCACCTTTTCCTTTATATATAGCCTCACTTTATCATTCTGAAAGTCATCACATCTCAAGCCAAAACACAAGTCTAAAGTTCTACCAAATTTTCTACCTTAAGTCTTAGAAAGAAAAGCAAGCCGAAACCACCACCACCACCATCCATTAAATTCCTGCCGACACCCCTTCACCTTCAACCGAGAAGAATCAGTCCATATCTCCATCCTTCATCACTGAGATCCACACGAGTTGCTGCCCCAAGGTGTCTAAATGTGTGATCTACTCCCTTTGGCTTGTAATTCTTTTATTTTTCAACACTATGTCTATGTAGTTTGGATATTCTTTTGGTATTTGTTTTTATGTCTATGTAAAGACAATTTGTTTATTTGGTTTTGCATGTTTAAATTTGTTTATGAATTCGATTCTTTGAGCCTAATTCACTCTAAGGTATTGATTTCATGGTTTTATGAAAGATAAACATGTAAACATAATTTGTAAATATGTAACTGGTTAGGTCTTAGGGATGCATGCTTGACTTGATTCTCGATTTCTTCTTGATTAGTTGTTTGAATTCGTGTGCAACCGAAGGAGATGTTTAGATGCAATCGCAGGCCATGGTTGTTGTCTAGATTTTGAATTCACTTGCCGTAGTAACATAGGTCAAGTTAGAATGATAAGTCGATTTGGTTTATGTTGTTACCTAGGGTTAGAGTAATTCCTACAACTTGCTTGTCTAATATGAAGAGTGACGCCTTGCATGTTAACTTGTTTCCGACTAAGAGATTTCGTGCTTTATATGCTAATTGGTTAATTTCTACGATAAGTGTCTTTAATCGGTTAGCTAAAGATTAGGGTTATGCGATAAGCTAATTCTAAGTATTTTCGTGAAATCTAAAATCAACTAGATAAACCGATAAAGAGTTTAGTTAGGTTGGAATTAAGATGAGTCTTGAATATTTCTATGCATGTTTCCATGAGTCCTTACTTGTTACTTGTTTCGATTTGTGATAGTTTTTGATGAGTGATTTGCGTGAGAGATGTCGACCAAACTTGTATATAGTAATTTAGGATTTAAATTTCAGCTTTTATCGCATATGTTAGTTTAGGGGCAGCAATAGGCTGCCGACCTAGTTCTTTTCTTGTTTTGTGTTTCTTGATTTTGTGCTATTTGCCGTACCCTAGTTTAGCGGCAGCCATAGGGCTGCCGACGCCATACCCCATAATGTGATGATTTTTTGTGTAAATTTGTGTGAATATCTTGACTAACAATTTCATGTTTCAGGTACCATTAATCCCCGGCTTAGAACGATCCCTACTTATGTCTATACTACTAACGATTGTAGGGTTTATTATTGTGTGCGAGCCTCGGTTCACATCAAATTGCTGACAAAGCAGGCTAAGCCTTCTCTACATAATCATCATTTGAAGTGACAGTCGCCTTGTTTCTGGTTCGTATCCCTTCATGCAAGTGACCTATCACATCATTTGCATCATGATCTTTTTGAACTTGTTTGAAACCAGTTCTTTTCTGAGGAACAATGCAGAAATTCTCATCTTCCTCTTCCTCATCAGAGCTCGTAGATTCATCGCTCTTATCATTATGTTTAGAGATGTCTCTGGCTAGTGGTGGAGACTCATCATCCTGTCTGAAGAACATATCATCAATAGACACGTTAATAGTGACAACAACACGTTTGTTGATTTTATTATACACCCTGTAAGCAGCACTATTAGTGTCATAGCCAACAAAAATACCTGGATTAGTTCTAGAAGCAAACTTATTCAGAATTTTATCATCTTTTAGAATGTGACAAGGACTTCCAAAAACATGAAAATGGCTCACATTTGGTTTTTTACCTTTCCAGATTTCATAAGCAGTTTTAGTACTACCTGATCGCATCAGTACTCGATTTGACACATAGCATGCAGTGTTCATTACTTCTGCCCAGAACTTTTCACCTATGTTAGCAGAGTGCAGTAAAACACGCCCCATTCCAAGCAAGGTTTTGTTTTTTCTTTCGACAATGCCATTTTGTTGAGGAGTCCGAGGAGCTGAAAACTCATGAAAGACTTCATTCTCATGGCAAAAATTAGCAAACATAGAGTTTTTAAATTCAGTGCCATTGTCAGATCTAATCCTAGCTGGTTTCAGATTTTCATGTTGTTTGAGTCTGGTAAGTTGTTGACTTAAACCAAGGAATGATTCAAAGGTTTCAGTCTTATTTTCAAGAAAATCAACCCAAGTATATCTGGAAAAATCATCAACCACAACAAATACATAGAACTTACCTGACATGCTGGCAGTCTGAGTTGGCCCCATTAAGTCCATGTGGAGTAACTCAAGACAAGCAGAAGTTGATGTTGAATTCACAACTTTGTGTGATGACTTGGTCTGCTTACCAGCTTTACAATGACCACAGATTCGATCTGTCTTTACACTAAGTTTAGGCATGCTTCTCAGGCTTTGATGATTTGAAAGTTTCTGAAGATCTTGATAATTCACATGACCTAATCTTATGTGCCACAACTCAAAGCTTTCATCAGATGAAATCGTCTTTAGGCATTTGTTTGAGAAAATCACAGATGAGTCCCTTGATGCATGATAACAGTTATCAGATGATCATTTCCCACCAATTACAATATTACCGATGTCATCCAGGACAATGCACCGCTTCCTGTTGAACCACACATCTTCAAAATCATCAGTTAATTGACTAACACTCCCCAAATTTGTGGTCAGTCCTTCCACAAAGAGAACATTGTCCAAAATGCCAAGATTTGCTGACTTGACAGTTCCTTTTCCCAGAATATTTGCTTTTCGAGCATCTCCAAAAATAACAGTGCTAGTGATGTCGTCTTCTTTAATGGATATAAAGAAACGTTTGTTTCCACACATGTGCCTCGAGCAACCACTGTCAATATATCAAATATCTGCATCTCTTGAGTTCACAAAAGTTAGAGCCATAAGACAGAAAGATTCAATATGTTTGTCATTGTAATTTACACTGGCAATCAAGCAACTTTCATTGACGAACTGTTTCT
Source organism: Potentilla sterilis (assembly GCA_963682095.1). Lineage (NCBI taxonomy): Eukaryota > Viridiplantae > Streptophyta > Magnoliopsida > Rosales > Rosaceae > Potentilla > Potentilla sterilis. Next base: position 52,391,773 of record OY821755.1, on the reverse strand, counting down.
TTCTCCAGATATTATGAACAACAGCGGAAGACTTATTACTCTTGAAAGTGTTTTCAACAGAATGATTAGACATTGAACTGAAATGGGAACTGTTTTCTAGAGTAATAATTCTAGAGATGATATTCACAGATTTTTCACCCTCAGTTAAAAACTGTTTTTCTAACTCAGAAAATTTTGCATTTGTTAGATCAATCAGATTTGACACTTGCAATTTCAAACTTGATAAGTCATCTTCAACTACCTTTAGATTTTGACTATGAGTTAAGGAGCATACCTGATCTAAGAATGAAACAATTTCAACACTTACCTCATTAAAAGGTTCCTCAGGAATGGTGAAAGATGCATCAGTTTCAGAAGTGAATGAAGCAGTTTCATTAACATGAATGTTCTCTACTGCATCTTTAGTAGAGGAACACTCACCATTATAACCAAGACCAAAGGTGTTCTTAGACTATTTACCAATACAAAGCATTTTAGCCGTTGCTTTAGAGCTGAGTTGAAACTGGTTGAACTTCTCATTTGTTTTAACCACTTGTTCCTGTAATAGAAGATTATCATGATTAAGTTTGTCAATAACATTTTCATGAGTGATAACCTGTTGCCGCAACTGGTCCAATTCAGACAATAGAGTGGATCTTTCAATTTGCTTGTCTTCTTTAGAAATGTTGCAGGTGAGGTTAGCAACTCTTTTTTTTAGCTCTCCCTTTTCCTTGACCCATGTTGCCTCCTTTTCAGTCTGTTTCAGTTCCATGTTTGATAATTTGATTTGAGCGCTGGCCAACTGATGTTGAAGGCTTCCATTTTTGTGAATAACTGAGTCTGCAAGTGAACATAGCTTTTCATACTTCTCATCAATGGAGAAGTCATCATAAGGACAGTTTCCTTCTGCATCACTCACTGTCAGCTTCAGAATCAGTTTGATTGAAACTTAGTCTGGCAACTAGAGCGAGATTCTTCTTTGGATTTATTCGAGCCACATCTTCATCATCACTTTCATCATCGCTCCAAGATGCTCTCAGTGCTTTCTTAGATCCACTTTGATTTTTCCTGTTAACACAGTCAGCAGAAATATGGCCAAGACCACCACATTCATAGCATTTTGGTTTGAAATTAGGATTTCTCCTATTGTTAGCAGGAAAACTCTTAACATCATTTTTGTTCTCGGTAAATTTGTTTTTCTTAGAGTCAGAATTACTTCTGTGTCCACTTGAATTTCAATTTATGTACTTAAGGATTTTCTTAAATTCTTTGGTTAACAAACCAAGTTCAGAAATGTCATCACTAACCTCCTTTTTCTTTGAACTTTGAGAGCAAGGCTCTTTGAACTTCTTGGATCATCCTTGTTGTCTTCCGCTCAGCCTCAAAAGCCTTTAGACTTCCAATAAGTTCAAACAAGGGATACTCCTTAAGATCTTTGGATTCAGAAATCGCATGCTTCTTTATGGCAAATCTTTTAGGAAGAGACCTCAATATTTTCATAACAATATCCTCTTGTGAGATCTTTTTGTTCTTATTGATATAACGTATACCACTTGTGATAGCAATCACACGCTTGTAGAAGTGATCAATAGTCTCATCTTCCTTCATCTGCAAGATTTCAAACTCGTGAAGTAACAGTTGTAATTTATGACGTTTTACGTTTTTGTTACCTTCATAGGTTTGCTCTAGGGTCTCCCAAATGTCCTTTGAGTTTGTGCAGTGTTTAATAAGAGCTCGATTCCTCAGATAAGGCAATATATAAAACAGTTTTTACCTTATTCTCAGCTTCACTATAAGCAAGGTCAGATTGACTCCATTTATCAAAGCTTTTAAATTTTACCTCACTCGTTTCTTCAGCTGCCTTGGTATCAATAGGAGGAGACCAGCCATGAACAACACACTGCCAAACTCTTGAGTCTTGAGCAGAGATGAAAGCCTGCATCATCCCTTTTCAGTCCTCATACCCTTCACCTTTTAAGAGAGGAGGCATATTGACTGAAGTTCGTTCCATCTTGTCCGAGATCAACACTATGTATGTCTAGTGAACCGGCTTTGATGCCAATTGAAGATACACAGAAGTATCGAAACTTCAGTAAATAGAGATATATATTAGAACACAATTGGGTATGACTATGAAAAACACAGTGAACAAATCTTTGAATCTCAATCAACACACTATGAAATACAAAGTTGTTCTAGCTCTTCAACACAGCTAGTGAAATACAAAACAACAACTCAAAACATAGTTGCTTTAACAATCAAAACTAGTTCTTCAACACAACTAGGTTTATAATACATTTAACCTACTCTAAACACAGTAGGATTTGAAGGAGATTTTTGACACAATCTTGATGTGAGCCGCGAGGCTCACACAAATAATACCCTACAAAAGATCGTTAGTAGTATAAGCAAGTATGGATCGTTCTAGCCGGGGATTAAGGGTACCTGAAACATGAGAATGCTAAACAAAAATATATACACATATACATGAAATCGTCACTCATTGGGGGATAAAGGTTCAGCAGCCATAGGGCTGCCCTAAAAACTATGGCACGAAATTAAATTGCAGGAATTTAAACTCTAAACTACTATGTACAAGTTGGTCGACATCTTTCACACAAGCACTCATCAAAAAGCAATCAAAACACATAACTTTCAAGTAACAAGACTCACGGCAAACAATGAAAAAGTGATCTAGACTCGACTTAGTTCCAATTCAAATTAGAGCCGCAGCGGTCATCTAATCGTTACTAGACTTCTTATGTACTTAGAATTAACTTAGCGTATAATCCTAATCTTGTTACTAACCGGTTTACATGACACTCAGCGTAGACACGTTCACTAGCTAGCAAATAAACACGAAGTCTTTTGAATTGGAAACAAGTTAACATGCAAGGCGTCACACTTCATATTAGACAAGCAAGTTCTTTTAAACTACTCCACCCCTAGTGAAAACAACACAAATAAAGTAACACAGCGTATACGAAATCCATATTAATTTTTGGCTAAATGAGATCAATGCCCACACATTGCAATTGCATAGAACACCAACCTTTAAGGCACACGAATTTAAAGAACTAACCAAGTACAAGTTTAAACCCAAATTAACATGTATTTGCCGATTACCTAGTTACTATCTTGTTAAATATTTTCCTTACAATTTTAACATGCAATCCGTATTTTATCCTTGAAAAACCTTATATTAAACTTGAGTACGAAATTATCATGCAAATTGTAAAACCAAAAGTCAATCCGAAACATACATAGACATACAATTCGAAACCAAGAATACATGCAAGTTTCATAGACAAAACTAAGCATAACTACACAAAACTATTACAAACCGAAAATGGAGAAAAGATGGGGCGGATCACACTTTGTAGACACCTTGAAGAAAGGCTGCAAAACGTGACTTGATGATGATCGGATGGTGATTGGATAGAGGTATGGATCAGCAGGAATTTGGAATGGTGGTGATGGTTTTTCGGCTTGTAGTTTTGTATAGGATTGTTGGGGAATTTTTGGTAGAGCTTTAAGGCTTGTGAAATGTATTAGGGTGTGACAACTTCATTCTGAAATTTCGTTGGCTTTATATAGGGAAGAGTCTAGGGTTTTGCCGGCAACACAAGGAATGATAATTCCTTGTCCAAGTCGGTTTAGGTTTCCTTGTTGGTAAAGTAATGCTTCTCTTGGACTTCTTCTTCTGATCTTGGACTTCAATCGGCTGCATTGGGTTAGCATGGACATGTCCAGTAAGTCTTCAGGTCCATTATATCCGATCCATGCTTCCAAAAATCCAAAGGAGAGCTTTCCTGATGCAACCGGGAAACTTATGGTTTTCTAGGCAGAATTGACCTTGCTCCAGTAAATTTGGCATAACTCCCTCCTCAGAGCTCTGATTGATGCGATTCAAAGTCCTGGAGAAACTAGACTCATAGGGTTCTCCAATGGTGTATGGAACAGTTTTTGGTTCTAAGCGATACATCACACAGAAATTCCGGAATTCAGGACACAGTCTCAGGAAAATCCTGTTAGTCCCTGGATCGTTTTGCTCAAACTGCCAAGTTGCAGCCATATTTTGGTTGACTTCCCGAACTCGAATTGATATGAAATTTTGCAAAAAACACACTTTAGCTTTCCAGCTATATGTATACCAAATTTTATCAAATTTGGAAACGGTTAAGTCACATTAACGCAAGCATCAGAATCACGAAAAAGACATATTTTGCATTATTTCCTCAGATTTCTATACTTAGTGATTTTTCAGATTATTAAGCACATTTTTCCAAAACTCTACCAAAATGACACTAAACTAGATTATGACTCTATCTTAGATAAATAAGGGTTAAACAAAGCATAAACGAGGGCATAAACATATTAATATCGTCGCACATTGTGCTCCTATCAAATCTCAACCTCTTTAAGGAACAAGGGCTCTTTGTCACAGCCTTGATACCTTCACAGGTTTACACACTTTTTGGACTGATTTCTCTTCTCACAGAAAGTCCAACGCAAGTATAACTTCTCTCAAGCAACAACAGATGCAGGAGAAGACGTTTATGCATACTGGAACTGGAACCTTTCTTTTTCTCTACGCTCGACCAGTTCCTGTATCCATGAACAAATATCAATATATATAGGGTAGAGTCCAAGAGAAGAATCTCTTAGACTCCCCCATAAACCGAGATCCTCACCTCATTAAGATTCACAAAGTTTATCCCTAAAACAGAAGTTCATTCCTAATCCATTTAGATCTCTTAGGAAATCATATAAGTTCTAAAAGGAAGGAATAACTTTGAGAATCAGATATGATATCAGTAAATCAAATTCACAAATAAGAGATCTGAAATCTGCCTCTGAGATTTACTGGTGATTCTTCTTTGAAGGATCCGACATTCCTTTCTCGACTAGGAAGACCTAGTTTGAATAGGAAAGCTAATACCTTCACAGTTTCTATTGTTTAACCCAAATTACATGCTTATTCTAGTAAGCTAATCAGAAAAGGCTCATGTAGGTTAAACCCCTGCGTATCCTCCCCAGAAAGTTATATTGGTTAATCGAAGAAGCTAAGTCCTCATCATAGGCTCATGTAGGTTAAAACGTGCCTTGAGGCGGAGGTGGCAGTGCCAGCAGCTGCGGCTTTTCAAGAACTTGCCTGGACGACAGTGCCCTCAGCTATCCTCCTTACAGCTTCGGGGTTACCTAACATACAAGAAGTCTTGAGAACAGCTCTTGCTTTCCAGTGGACGCCAGGCTCACCAGGGTGCGCTGTAACCTCACCACAACACATTTATAATATACTAAACATGAGTTAGAGTTGTTATTGTTCCTAAGCTGTTCATGACATTTTTGCCCCTGCTTTCTTTCTTAATTATGCCTCAGTCCTTCAGCTACATATACAAGGTTTTGCGTCGTTTCACTTTTTTCTTCTTCATCTGTGCATCATCTTTGTAATAATTGAGCTATTCATTGTGATTTTGCACTATTACACTATCAAATAGATTGAATTCGCTATTTAACATTGAAATGTGATTGTGCAATTACCAAAAAAATATAGTCCTGCAGCAACGCCTGGGTAAGCTTCCTAGTACAAACTATTTTAGCATAAGGGCTAACAGTTGCACCCCTTGGATATTCAATTTGGTACTCACATTCTAAAGACCAGTGGTCTTTCGACAAACAAATATGGCAGTACTCACTACGCCATCAAAGTAATCGAGCGACAGACAAAACCAGTCGCTTAAGAGACTATTTTCGTCGCTTAAGTCTTAAGCGACGGACAAAGCGTCTGATAGGAGCATAAAATGCTACGTTCTTAATATGTTTTTACTTCCATTTATACTTTTTTTTTAACCCTTAATGTTGTAGAATCGAGTCATATAGTAGAGTCATGAATATTTGGTAGAGTTATAAAGAAATAGTGCTAAGTATAGAAAAAAAATGTATAAAATTGTCAGGTAGCCAATTAAGGAGTTTATATGATGTTTCGTCGGATCTGTAAAACCTCGACTTTATATTTGATGTATTTTTATTCTCTTATATGTAGTAGATATCTTAAGGATTGAGCAATAGAAGGAGTTAGAGAAATTAGAATAAAAGAAGCTGCCAAGAATTGTTAAGAAATATTTTCCTGGGCACATCACTCAACTTCAAGAATTTCTCCAGGATGGACCACGAGGAACTAAAAGGTGTGCCACACATGCATGGAAAGCTCTACGAGTCTAGTTTCTACAAAACTTAGAATCACATCAAAAGATTTCTTGAGGAGAGAGTTATGCCCGTCACAAGACAGCAAGGTCACTGCCCTGCCGAGAAGAAGAGGCTACTTCCCATTTTCGTCACTTTCTGCATTTGAGCACCAAAATGGCATCTGATTGCATTAATCGAGAGCTACTGATCCATATGAAGAGTAGGAGCATTCAGCCAAGAAAAAGAGAAGTGAAAAATATGGAAGGAAGAAATCTCCTAGCTCGAATAGGAAATCCTGCCGGTCCTAGGAGAAGTATTGCTGGTTGTGTGAGAGAGGCTAGCTGCTGCATGTCCATGGACCATAATCCATCAAGAAGAGTTGCTGAGTCCATAAGAGAAATTCATGAAGTGTTGCAGCCCGATCTATGAAGAATTCAACAGCAAGAAGATTCCTAGAAGATCAAGAGAAAACCAAATCCGGCAAGGAAAAGGTTATACTCTTCATTCTTTTCCCTATATATAGAGGCAGTCCTTCTCCAGAAAAAGTGTCACATTCAAAAGCAAAAACTCTAGCCAAAGCTCCACCAATATTCAGCCAAAAATCCTACATAGAATAGCAAGCCACAAACAGCTCACCACCACCTAAAAATTCCCCCATACCCGAACCAAGTTCTAAGCCTTCATCCAATCATCAAGCCACGTTTTTGAAGATCTTCTCAAGGTTTCAAAAGTGTGATCTGATCGATCTCTTCCCCCTTCTCGGCTTTTTTTAATTGTATATAGTTATGTGTAGTTTTGTCAATGAAAATCATGTGTATGTTTGGTTTTTATGTTTTCATGTCTATGTGAAAAACGATTGTGAATGTGGTTTTATATTTATGCATTTTAAATTCGTACTTAAGTTGTAAATAAGGTTTTTCAAGGATAAGTTTCGGATTGCATGTTAAATTTATAAGGAAAAGATATAACAAGATAGTAACTAGGTAACCGACAAGCATGTTAACGTAGTTGTAGTTTTGGTCTTAGTTTATTCTTTGAATCCGTGTGCAATAAAGGTTGCTGCCCTATACAATTGCAATGTACTCGGGGTATCGATCTCATTAGCCAAAATAAATATAAGTTAAGTCATACGATAAGTTGTCTAACTTGTGTTATTTTTAGGGATAGAGTGGTTTGAAGAATTTACATGTCGATGTGAGAAGAGTGACGCCTTACTTGCTAATATGTTTCCAACTAAAAAGACTTTGTGCCAAATTGCTATGCATGTTTGTTTTCGACGATAAGTGTTCTCAAAGATGTTTAGTATAACTTTAGAGTTAGACGATAAGTTAACCTTGAAGTATTTGTTAGTCTGAATCGATTAGTAAACCGATAAGGAGCTAATTAGGTTGGAACTAAGTCAAGTCTAGAACACTTCAATATGTTGCCGTGAGTCTTGTTTGCTAAATTGTTGTGTATTTTGATTGCTTTCGTGTTATTGCTTTGTGGAAGAGTGTCGATCAAACTTGTAAATAATAGAATTAGGTTTAATTTCGTGTCTAGGTATGTTAGAGGCAGGCTTGTTGCTGCCGAATCTCATCTTAAATCCCCCATGTTTTCGTTTCAATGTTTGTAAATATGTGTATTGTGTGTGAATATGTGTTTCTAACCTTTTACAAGTCAGGTACCCTTAATCACCGGATAAAACGATCCCTACTTGCTTTATACTACTAACGTCTTTTGTAGGGTATTATTTGCGCGTGTTATTACCCCGGTTATGGCACTCGTCAGCGTCGCTTAAGTGTCGTCGCTTAAACAACGTCACTGAAGCTCTTAAGCGACGAACAATACAAAATCTATCGCTTAAACCCTATTTAAACGACTAACATAAACTTCCATCGCTTTAGTCCTTAAGCGACAAATATTGTGTTTCTTAGTCGCTTTATGCTGCATCTTAAGCGACGGATATTGTATTTGTTAGTCGCTTAAGCTGCACTTAAGTGACAATTTTGGGATTTGTTAGTCGCTTAAGTGCTTAAGCGACAGATTTTGGGCTTTCTCAGTCACTTAAGTGACGCTCAGCATTTCAATACAAAACCTGATTCTGTAATACCCCTTTACCATACACAAAATTTCATGCATTGCAAAAACCCCAAACATACACAAATCTCATTCCTTACACAAATTTGTAACTAAAAGCATACACGATTCATTAATTCCATTGTCGTCATGTGCAATATTCACACATAAACTATTCTAAGTTATGAAAGCTACCTAAATTGTTTTTCAAAAGCCTAACAAAAGCTAATATAAATACATGAAGGAATAGCAGCAGTGTGAAATCCCGCTCCCGATTTTAAAGTTTAATTGTATTTTTCTCTTAAGTTAGTTTTTTTTTTTGTTAATTTTTTTCACCACTGTGATATTTTGTTTACTTGGGTTAAACATCGATATATATATATATATATATATATATATATATATATATATATATGGACAAAATACTTGTTACACCCTAAACTCTTTACCTAAAATCATTTTTATACCTCTGTTTTCAAATTAAACTAGTAGATCCTTAATCTCTCATTTTTCGACAATTTAGTCCATTCCGTCAGTCTACCGTTAAAAATTCTGTTAACTTGCTAATGTGGCAATTTCCACTATTTCAACTCAGCTGAAATGTCTAAAATACCCCTGGATAAATTTCACCCTTATTAACATATATTCCATTTACCTTTCACTGTTTACCAAATTACCATTTACCTTTAACTATTTACCATCTTTCTCAGCCCTCCGCCGCCGCCGACAGCAGCAGTGCCACCACCGCCGCCGGCAGCAGCAACGCCACCACAGCGCCAAAAACACCACCAATAACCTCCAAATTAACCCAATATGACCGCCACCACCTCAGGAACTCAACCCCGTCACCTCCGCCACCACCTCAGAAATTCCTAAACCTACAATTCACCAATTTTCCAACAATCGAACTCCAATTTACACTTAATCGACTCTAAACAACATCCTAAACACGAATTCAACCTCCAATTATACCAATTACATCACCTCCGCCACCCTCGGACGAAACTCGAAAACCCTAGAAATTCTCCTTACCTGGTTCGAATCGGGTCAAACAGTAAATGGTCAAAATCAATTTATGATTTACTATTTCACCTTTACTGTTTACACTTTTACCTTTACTGTTTTACCATTTACTGTTACTGTACTGTTACTATTTACCGTTTTACAGTTTCACCCTTCCTCAGCCGCGGGCAACAGCAGCTCCGCCTTCCTGCCGCCGGCAGGGCCACCACAGTGGCCAAAAACACCACCATCAGTCTCCAAATCAACCCAACAAGGTCGCCAGCACACGAGGGTCGCAAACGACGGCCTAATCCTAATTCTTGCAATTTTCACCAAAATCCAATAATCGAACTCCAATTTACACTTAATCAACTCTTTACAACATTCTAAACACGAATACAACCTTCAATTATATCAAAAACATCATCTTCGCCACCCTCCGATTTAAACCCGAAACCCTAGAATTTTGAATTCAAAATTCTCCTTACCTATTACGAATCGGTTCAATTCCTTCCGTGGAATTGACGTGCAGGCCGAGCCGCCGAGGCCTTCCATTCCCGACTGAAATCGGGACGAACGGTGGCCGGAGGAAGGAGCTCCGATTCGACACTGTCGAACCCTCTCCACCTTCGTACGCCTAAACGGTGGTGAATCACGCCGCGACACCACCATAGACTTGAAGAGGAGGCCGAGCTGAGTCGAACGACACTAGTGCCGTGACCTAGTTCGGTCAGATGGTGGAGCACAGTGGAGGCGGTCCGCTGTCGGTGGAGGGTCGGGCTGAGTCGGGGGAAAGGGAGAGAAAAGAGAAAGAAAAAAAATCAACGGGTTGTCCAGAAAGAAAAGAGGGTATATTGGTCATTTTCTTGTCCAAACTCTGCATACGTGTAAAAATCGTTAGCCACGTCAGCAACATAACGGGTGGAGTAACAGAATAGACTAAATTGTTGAAAAATGAGTAGTGGGGGGATAAGGAAAGGTTGGCTTTGGTGTGGCGGAGGAGAGAGAGAGAGAGAGAAGAAAAAGATCAGGAAGAAGGAGAAGAAGAAGAAGAAAAAGAAGAACAGGAAGAAGAGGAAGACGAAGAGGAAGAAGGGGGAGAAGAAGGGCGGTAGCGCCAGAGCTGCGATAGCTGATAGGAGCACAATGTGCGACGATATTAATGTGTTATTATCCCTTATTTGTGCTTTGTTAGTCTATTTAGAGTAAGATAGAGTCATAATATAGTTTAGTGTCATTTTGGAAGAGTTTTGGAAAAATGTGCTTAATTGTCAGAAAAATGACTAAGTATAGAAATTTGAGGAAATAATACAAAATATGTCTTTTTCGTGATTTTGAGACTTGTGTTAAAATGACTTATCCTTTTCCAAATTTGATGAAATTTGGTATGCATATATTTGGCAAGCTAAAGTGTATTGTGTCAAAATTCAGATCAATCGGAGTTCGGGAAGTCACCCAAAAGATGGCTGCAACTTGGCAGTTTGAACAAAAATCACCAGGGACTACCAGGATTTTCCTGGTAATGTGTCCTGAATTCCAGAATTTCTGTACGACGCATCAGTTGGAACCAGTAGACGTACCTTATATGGATGGAAAGCCCTACGAGTCTAATTTCTCCAGGATTTGGAATCGCATCAATCGCAGCACTGAGGAGGGAGTTATGCCAGATTTACTGGAGCAAGGTCAATTCTGCCGAGAAAACTTAAGTTTCCCGGTTGCCACAGGAAAGCTCTCCTTTGGATTTTTGGAAGCATGGATCGGCATAATGGACCTAAAGACTTATTGGACATGTCCATACCAACCTAATGCAGCTGATTGAAATCCAAGGAAGCAATACTTTTCCCACAAGGAAACCTAAAACCAACTTGGACAAGGAATTATCATTCCTTGGAGCTGCAGGCAAACCCTAGGCTGTTCCATATATATAGCCAACGAATTCTTCATAAAATGCATATCATCTCAAGCACAAGTACTAGGCAAAAACTCTACCAAGTCTCACAAGCACCAAACACCCAAATACTTAGCCAAAACCATCACCACCACCAGCCAAATCCCGTCCATCGTTTTAGCTTCTGCTGAGCAGCATCTCACACTCCACCACGTCTTGAACAGTTTCTCAAGGTTCTAAAAGTGTGATCCACTCCCCCTATGGCTTATGTATTTATTCATGTTTGTGTGATTTGTAAGAACTTGTTTCAATTCTAGGTTTTTGTTAAACTTTTGTATGAACCGATTTTGTTGAAGTTTATGTAAAATAGTTTTGCAGTTTTAATTTATGAATTTCGTGTGTATGGATAATTAGGGCAGTGGTATCTTGCATGTTTTAGGTTAGAAATTGGTTAGAAATCTAAGGATTGGGACTTAAAAACCGAAACATTAGTATTGGCTTGAAGCATGTAAATCTAGATGTTAGGTTTCATCAAACCGGAGTAATAACAAATATGGCTAAATACTCAAAAGGTTGCTTTGATTCGTTTTGCTCACCTAGGGTATAATACTTTAGATAACTTGCATGTTAAAATAAGATGATTGACAACCTTACTTGTTTTGCATGTCTTCGATTTAGACTATTGTGATTAATTGTTAAGTCTCAAAAGGATTAACATATATTCTAGGGTCCATACTCAAAAGGTCGATCTTAAGAACTTGAGAAGTCTTACAATTAGGTTGTAGTCGGAACTAAAATAGAACCTAAAGGTGTTGATACTTGTTCCTTACTTTCTTGTATGCGAGTCTGTATGTTAAAGAGTCTTTTTGTGTGAATGGCTTGGTGTGAAAGATGATGATCACTTGTACATATTAGAATTAGGATTTTGATTTTCGTACCTAGCTTAGGACAACCCTATGGCTGCCGATCTCTATTTCTTCCCCAATGTGATGTTTTTATGTATATATGTATATATTTTTATCTAATATTCTCATATTTCAGGTACCCTTAATCCCCGGCTTAGAACGATCCCTACTTGCTTATACTACTAACGATCTTTTGTAGGGTTATTATTCGTGGTAGACTCACATCAATAGCTCCTCCCTCCTCCGACTATCATATGGCGTTGCACCGGCGCGGTTGGACTCATCTTGACGGCGTGATATGAACCCTGGTGAACTCCTCATTGGCAAGCTATCAATTATAGCAAAAGAAGGCTCGAAAGGTCTATGGGTTTCTGATCGTGGCTTTCCGATTCAGGCCACGGTGGCGAGAGAGAAATGTATTGGTAGCTTTAGATCGAGTTCCTGGACGTCCCTATGGTGTTGGTTTTCTAAGAGGATGAGCTAAGAGAGAGAGAGAGAGAATCGATCAGGAGAAAGTTTATGGGTTATATGGAGTGGGTTCTGTGTTTCCTGGCAACATTTGGATTCGATTCAGGTATTGAAATTGATCCTCCTTGTGAGCTCTTTATATTGATATGCTTGGTATCCAATTTTGTTGAGAGATGAAGAATTCGGGTACTTGGCAGTAGGTGGTCATAGTTTATTAGATTAAATACTTGTTACACCCTGAACTCTTTACCTAAAAACAGTTATATTTCTCTGCTTTCAAATTAAACTAATAGATCCTTAATCTCTCATTTTTTAACAATTTAGTCCATTCCGTCACTATATAGCTGATGTGGCTAACGATTTTGACACGTATGCAAAGTTTGGACAAGAAAATGACCAATATACCCTCGAATCTTTTTTTTTTTTTCTCTTTTCTTTCCCTCTCCCCAAACTCAGCCCAACCCGTTGATTGTTTTTTTCTTTCTCTTTTCTTTCCCTCTCCCTCGACTCAGCCCGACCCTTCACATAATTAAGTATTTAGTAGAGGAGAGAGAAAGACAATGAGAGAATGAAATGAAAGAAGGAACCTTCAAGTATGGCAACTCCACGGTGGACATCTTCAGATTGCCTGGAGTGAACAAGAGCCCATGATAACCTCATGATGCTCTCACTTTTGTGCTCCTCCGACTCACCTTTGTTGCCCTCTACGACTTCTCTCTCACAACCCTGAAAATGAAGAACACAATTAGATATCACAGACTGAGTCATTGTTTCATTGATTTTGGGGGAAATTACTCACTTGGATGACGTCTCGATCACACCAGGGGATCTGATCTCCTCCGCCGAAGAAGGAACCCACCGACTCGAAAAACTTGTTCATCATCTCTTCCATTTTCTTTCCACGATCAATTTTGTTTGGGATTCATGTATTTATACGTTTCGTGACGGGGTGTATTGAACCATCTTAATGACTCAGCCCAACCCATTTCCCTCTCCCTTGACTCAGCCCGATGATGTGAATCTAAGCTCGCACACAATAATAACCCTACAAAATATCGTTAGTAGTATGAGCAAGAAGGGATCGTTCTAAGCCGAGGATTAAGGGTACCTGAAATATGAGATTGTTAGACAAATATATACACATATATACAAAATTACACGTCACATGGGGGATGAGTATGGCGTCGGCAGCTTGCTGCCCTTTAACACTAGACACGAAATTAAAAATGAAATTAAACCCTAATTTACTATATACAAGTGATCATCATCTCTCACACAAAATAGTTCGCACAAAAGACTCTTTTAACAAATAAACTCGCATGCAAGAAAGTAAGAGACGAGTATCAACATGTTTAGATTCAAAATTAGTTCTGACTACAACTTAGTTGTAAGACTTCTCAAGTTCTTAAGATCGACCTTTTGAGTATGGACCTTAGAATATGTGTTAATCCTTTTGAGACTTAACAATTAATCACAATAGTCTAAATCGGAGACATGTAAAACAAGCAAGGTTGTCAATCATCTTATTTTAACATGCAAGACCTCTAAAGTATTATACCCTAGGTGAGCAAAAACAAATCAAAACAACCTTTTGAGTACCTAGCCATATTTGTTATTACTCGGGTTTGATGAAACCTAACACCTAGATTTACATGTTTTAAACAACAAATGCTTAAACACAACTAATGTTTCGGTTTTTAAGTCCCACTCTTTAGATTTCTAACCAATTTCAAAACTAAAACATGTAAGATACCACTGCCCTAATTATCTAACACATGAATTTACAAGTTAAAATCACAAAACTTTAACATAAACTTCAATCATGCAATCGGTTTACATAGAAGTTCAATAAAAACCAAGAATCGAATTGAGTTCATACAATATAACCAAACTACAACAAATACAAAAGCCATAGGGGGAGTGGATCACACTTTTAGAACCTTGAAGACTCCTCGAAGCGTGACAATTGAAGGCTCGGCTGCTGTTTGGTTCGGCAGAAACTGGAATTCGGCAGAAACTGGGTGGAGAGTTCGGCAGTTTGGTGGTGGTGGTGATGGAATTTTGGCTAAGTATTTGGGTATTTGGTGCTTAAGAAACTTGGTAGAGCTTTGGCTAATATTCTATGCTTGAGATGAGATGATTTTCATAATGATAAAGTGAGGCTATATATAGAGGAAAGGGTGCCGGCAGCCCTTGTTGCAAAAGGTAATCAGAAAACCTAGTAGAATAAGGTTTTGAAACCTTCCTTTCATAGTTCAATTAGGTTTTCTTTTTCTAAATTTTTCTTCAAGGCTTGGGCTTCACATCTTCATGGACTTCTTGAATAATCTTTGGACTCCAATTGATAAGTCTTGATCCACCGAAAATGCCCCCAAAACCTGCCGGCATGCAGATCGCCAGCAAAAGCTTGCCGATCGGCAACATCTCCTGGCTTGACTAGGAGAGCCACTTTTCTTCATCTTTTTCTTCATTGCTTTAGCTTGGTGTCATCCTCCTTCCTTCCTTAAGCTTGAACCATCTTCACATATGCATTTGTACACCATATGGTCCATCGAAAATAGAAATTGTGAAAAGGAGGCAGTAGCATCCTGGAATCGGCAGAAAAGACCTTGCTGCAGTAAATCCGGCATATCTCCCTCGTCGGAGCTCCGAATGATGCGATTCCAAATCTCAGATAAACTAGACACAGATAGCTACTTCGATATAAAACAGTTCGATCCAATTCCTTGTGAGTCGTCGGGAATGATTTTTCGAAGTTGGGACACAGTCCCAGGAAAATCCTGGAAGTCCCTGGTGATCTTTGCTCGGACTGCCAAGTTGCAGCCATCTTTTGGGTAACTTCCCGAACTCCGATTGATCTGAAATTTTAACACAAAATTTCTCAGTATATGAATAATAAGCACGCCAAATTTCATTAAATTCGGACAAGGATAGATCACATTGTTACTCATCTCAGAATCACGAAAAAGACAACTTGCATTATTTTCCAGATTTCTTAAACTTAGTCATTTTTCGGATTCTAAAGCACATTTGATAAAAACTCTACCAAATTGACACTAAACTAAATTATGACTCAATCTTAGATAAATAAGGGTTAAACAAAGCATAAACGAGGGCAAATACATATTAATATCATCTCACATTGTGCTCCTATCAACTACCCCACACTTATCCTTTGCTAGTCCCTTAGCAAACTAAATTAAACTAGACTCTAAACAAACTATTGCCCCTAACAATTTGTCTCAGGCTCGTATATACACATAGCTTTCAAGTTAATGCATGAGAATGCTAAGCATGAAAATTCTGAGCTTCATGAACATGTGGCATCAATATGAACATATAAGAGCAAAAGGTAAGCATGTAAACATGTTAAAGCTAATCGAATCCTCCTCACTAGGCATACTCTCTTATTTTCTCTCGAAACATGGTTATTCACACATAAGTATATGCAAGTGAAAGATAATGAATTACAAAGAGTGACTTGCCTATATCAAAGAAACGAAGCACTTTGTGAATTTTTATGGAAAAACCTCATATGATAACTATATGCACCAATGAACCAAAACCATATGCTTACTCTTGAGATAATCTCCACAAATCAATTTTAACCATCTTAAGAATCATGAAAAAGATCAATCAAAGGGATGTAATGGGGCTAGGCTAATAGGTATTCGATATTTGGATAAGGAGGCTTAAAAACGTCACCGTGGCCTTTGGCAAATCTCAAATCTCCTTATGTCTTCTCACCAAGGGTCAAATTTTATCTTGTTGGACCCATACTTCATTCTTTTTCTTCCCATAACATTACAACAATCCTCAAGACAATAGCCATGCACAATTTTTCTTTTTCATGCCTATGTTGTACCCTATGCTTTGTATTTTCTTTTCTTGCTCACGGTTTCGTTTCTTTTCTTTTCTTTTGAGCATAATTTTTCTTTCTTTTCATTACTAAGGCACGGCATGCACATACATTTTTCATAATTGCATGGCTAAGTCTTCCCCACACTTCTTCTTCTTCATCACATCACGCGAAAACGCTTTCAAAAATCAAGTTTTGCCGATACATAAGGTAAAGGCATCACTATACTAAGCTCATGGAAAGTGTTTAAGGGTGATGAAAGAAAAGGCTAAATATTGGCTCAAAAGGGATTAACTAAGGTGTCCCACGACGGGCTCCAATAGGGCTCATGCTTTATTTGGCTTTGGTGGTAAACCTAAATGATCTTTTCAATCACTTTCAAAGTCAAGGTATTTTATGACTAAGAACGTTTTGAAAATCAACAAGAGTAAGTTCTAGCATACTAGAGTTCATTAAAAAGCTATGACACATAGTCATCGAATAGTCAAAGAATTATGAGGTTTCATGCTTCCTATGAATCTATCGCATTTTATCTTTTTATCGCTCAAGAAGAAAGCAATTTGACTCTAAAGCTCACATAGGTTATTATCGAAATAAACTAGCTAAAACATGCATGCTTAGTTAACCAACAAGTCCTACATGCTCCTACCAATGCACAAAATCCATGAAACTCACAATTTTAATTGTATGCACAACTATCATCTATGTATGCAAAGAGGAGAAAAACATCATTGACATATTAGGGGAATCCTAAGACACGAAACAAATTAAACACTCTATTTTTGCATTACAATTTTCTGAATTTTCTATTTCTAAATTAAGCACACGAAAACATAAACTGAATACGTTAGCCCACCCCACACTTAGAAAATTACATTGCCCTCAATGTAAGCACAAATCTATATCAAAGAATTTCCTAAGCATGCAATAGACCAACATATTCCAACATATCATCACAAATCAAAGAAAGAGAGAAGGTTTAGAAATTTCAAACGCTCGGTGATGGCTCCTTCACTTTTCTTTGATCGAATTGGGTTGCCTCCCAAGTAGCGCTTTGTGTTTATAGTCCATAGCCTAGACTTTTCACCGTTGTTTTCTCATGTGTTCATCGCGCTCCAAAGTAGTTCAAATCGGCAAGAACTAGCTCAAGGAGAAGATCATGACACGTTGTATCCGAGTTGTTGATGTTTTGCGTGTCCTGTTGGAGCAGCGTGTCGGGGCTTAAAGCAGATGTATCCGGCGTATCCGGCAGCTCAACTGCCTTGCTCTCGGTCTCTTGTATCTTCCAGTCAATCCTACCAGTGATGGCAGGTCCAGCAGGTGGTGCAGTTGTAGCTGGGGGGAAGTGCTGCCTCTCGGCAGCAAGGAGCAGCGTGTCCGGGTTGTTTGGCGCTTCCGTATCGGGTGCAGTAGCGGTATCCAGCAGAAGATGGGACACAGTAGAAACTGTTGCAGCCGGCGAATGGACAGAAGATGGTTTCTCGGCAGCTTGTGGTGGTAATGGGGTGGCGGCGGCAGCAGTAGGTGGTTGGCCGGCAGTTGGCGTGTCATGCACAAGTAGTTCCTCGATCGTGGGGTGTAGGAAGGACTCGTAATAAGGCTTCAAACGGTGTCTATTAACTTTGAATGCATCTCCCGACACCTCACTTTGAATCTCGATGGCACCATGAGAAAATTTTTTAGTAACAATGAATGGTCCAAACCAACGAGATCGAAGCTTACCCGGAAAAAGTTTAAGTCATTGAATAAGAGAACTTTTTGTCCAACTTGAAACTTTTTCCCTCGAATCATCTTATCATGGTAAGCTCGAGTCTTCTCCTTATAAATCCAAGCGGCATCATAGGCTTCATTACGGATTTCTTCAAGTTTGTTGAGTTGAAGCTTTCTATGAAGGCCGACATCATCTATGTTCATGTTGAAGGCCTTGATTGCCCACCATGCTTTGTGCTCTAGCTCAACCGGTAAGTGACATGCTTTGCCATAAACTAACCAAAAAGGAGACATTCCTATCGGTGTCTTGTATGCAGTCCTATATGCCCACAAAGCGTCATCGAGACGATCACTCCAATCCTTCCTTGAAGGTCCAACCGATTTCTCTACAATTTGCTTGATCTCTCGATTACTTACCTCGGCTATACCACTTGTTTGGGGGTGATAAGGTGTAGATACCTTATGAGTGACTCCATATTTCTTTAATAAGGCTTCAATGGTGCGGTTACAAAAATGGGATCCTCCATCGCTAATCAAGACTCTTGGAACTCCAAAACGTGAAAAGATGTTGGTGCTGAGAAACTCGGCTACCACCTTGGCATCATTGGTGCGTGTAGCCCTTGCTTCGATCCGCTTTGACACATAATCAACCGCAAGCAATATGTAGAGAAAGCCCTTAATCGAAGGAAACGGCCCCATGAAGTCAATACCCCAAAGATCAAAAATTTCTACCTCAATGATAGGTGTGAGCGGCATTTGGTCTCTAGCTCCAATGTTTCCCATTCTTTGGCATCTATCACATGCTTTGCAAAACATGAATGCATCTTTAAAAATCGTAGGCCAAAAGAAACCACAAGTAAGAACCTTCAATGCCGTTTTCTTTGGTCCAAAGTGCCCACCACAAGCTTCACTATGACAAAAAGCAAGGATAGAGCGATGTTCATTCTCCGGAACACATCTTCGAATAACTTGATCACCACATTGCCTCCATAAGTACGGATCATCCCACAAGAAGTGTCGAGCATGCTTCTTGATCCTCTTTTGTAGGTGGCTCGACATCTCTTGGGGGAATCGGCTTGTAGCAAGAAAATTGGCAATGTCGGCATACCAAGGCTCATGTACTTCAAGTCAGAAAAGTTGCTCATCCGGAAAGGATTCCAATAGGGGCAGCCGATCCTCTTCATTAACAAGGCGACTCAAATGATCGGCTACAACATTCTCTACTCCCTTCTTGTCTTTAATCTCAATATCGAACTCTTGAAGCAAAAGAATCCATCGAATGAGCCTTGGTTTAGCATCCTTCTTCGTCATAAGATATCTCAAAGCGGCATGGTCACTATACACAATGACTTTGGAATTCAAAAGATATGATCGAAACTTTTCCAAAGCAAAAATTACCGCTAAGAGTTCTTTCTCCGTGGTGGTGTAGTTGAGTTGAGCATCATTGAGAGTCCTTGAAGCATAGTAAATGGCGCATGGCTTCTTCCCAATTCGTTGTCCAAGTACCGCTCCAAGTGCATAATCACTAGCATCACACATCAACTCAAACGGCTCGTCCCAATTAGGGGAGACCAAAACCGGCGCCGTACACAACAAGTATTTCAATCGGCAAAAGCTAGCTTCACACGCATCCGTCCACTCAAACGTCACCTCCTTTTGTAACAAGTTACTCAATGGCTTTGCAATTGAAGAGAAGTCTTTGATAAATCTTCGATAGAACCCCGCATGGCCAAGAAAACTTCTCACATCTCTAACATATCTTGGGCTCGGCAATGCTTGAATGAGCTCCACTTTGGCTTTGTCAACCTCTAAGCCTCTTGCCGAAATAATGTGCCCAAGTACAATGCCTTGTGTGACCATGAAGTGACACTTCTCCCAATTGAGCACAAGATTGGTCTCTACACACCTCTCAAGTATCTTCTCCAGGTTCTCCAAACATGCATCGAAGGTGCCTCCATACACACTAAAGTCATCCATAAACACTTCGATAATGTCTTCGATAAAATTCGAGAAGATAGCATACATACATCTTTGAAAAGTTCCGGGTGCGTTGCATAAACTGAATGGCATTCGTCGATAAGCAAACGTGCCAAATGGACAAGTAAAAATGGTCTTCTCTTGATCATCCGGGTGTATCATGATTTGATTGTAGCCACTATAACCATAAAAAAAGCAATAGAAAGAATGGCCGGCTAACCTCTCTAGCATTTGATCCATAAACGGCAAAGACATGTGATCCTTCCTCGTTGTAGCGTTTAGCTTCCTATAGTCGATGCACATCCGATGACCGGTTACAAGTCTTTGTGGTACAAGCTCATTCTTCTCATCTTGACAACCGTTACACCACTCTTCTTCGGCACTACTTGCACGGGAGATATCCACTTACTATTCGAAATTGGGTAAATCACCCCACAATCAAGCAACATGATAATCTCATCTTTCACAACTTTCATCATTGGAGGGTGAAGTCGACGTTGAGCTTCCTTAGTCGGTTTAGCTCCTTCTTCTAACAAGATGCGATGAACACATGTAGTAGGGCTTATTCTCTTGATGTCCGCTAAGGTCCAACCTATCGCGGTCTTGTATTTCTTAAGCACACTTATCAAATCAACCTCTTGCTTCTCACTAAGCATTGAAGACACAATAACCGGTAGAGTATTTCTTCTCCGAGATAAACATACTTCAAGTGACTAGGGAGTTCTTTTAATTTTAACTTCGGGGCTTCTTCCACACTTGGTCGAAATTTGGTTGTGGCACTCGGAATTGACAAGAATGAATCAAACACCTTGGCATATGGCTGAGCCTCTAGCTCGGCACAAACTTCCACAAGACTCGGCATTATCATAAAAGGCTCGGCAATGTTGCCAAGCTCGACAACGTTGCAATGCTCGGCCGAATCCCTTCTCTTCTCTTGCTCGTTCGCGACTCGTCCTCCCTTCTTGTCAAATCCAACCCCTTGCTCAATCGCTAATTGCTATGCGTTGAGCGAGGTCGACATAACTTGTTCGACCTCCTCCAATACATCAATGGCGCAACCATCCTTCAAATCGGCATTGGGAAATTTCATGGCATCAAACACATTGAACTTGATTACCTCACTATCAAACTCCATAGTTAGGTTGCCCTCGGCCACATCTATCTTTGTGCGTGCCGTCCTCATGAATGGTCGACCAAGTAGCAATTGCGTGCTATTGACCGGCGAATCCTCCATCTCAACCACATAAAAATCGGCGGGGAATATCAATTGGTTGACTTGCACAAGCACATCCTCCACATAACCCTCCGGATACTTACTTGAGCGATCCGCGAGTTGAATAATGACATTGTCCTTTTTGAGAGGCCCTATACTCAACATTTGGTACACATTGAGCGGCATAACATTGATCGATGCTCCCAAGTCTAACATCACATCCTCGAAACGAGTATTGCCTATTACACAAAGCACATTGAAGCTTCCCGGATCCTTCATCTTTGGTGGCAACTTCCTTTGAATAACGGCCGATACCGTCTCGCTCATAGTCACCACACGTGTCTCCCTCGTATGCCTTCTAGCCGTGCAAAACTCCTTTAAAAACTTAGCATACTTCGGTACTTGCTTAATGCACTCCAACAAAGGAATGTTGACTTGCACTTTCTGAAAAATCTCCAACACCTCCTCATCGGATTTATCCTTCTTCGATTTAGCAAAGCGAGAAGGGAATGGAATGCTTGAGTTTGGCACCCGTCCCTTGCTTGCTTGGCTTGGCACTAACTCACTCTTTGATGTTGCGGGATCACGCTCAAGCTCGTTGCTCAGCCCCTTATTCTTCTTCTCATTGCCGCCGGCGTTCTCCTTCTCGGAGGCAGCATGTCTCTCGGCTGTATTAGTGCTGCCGGTGGCGTCTCCCTTATCATCATCATGGCTGCCGGCGGTTTGCTCACTCTTGGCTGCAGCATTGCCGGCTGCAGCCCTTCTCTTTTTGTCATTATGGCTGCCGGCAATTGCAGGTCCGGCAGCCATCTCTTCATCCTCAAAAATGTCAAACGACACTCGCTTCTTCTTTGGACTTGTTGGAGGCAACAACTCTCTTCCACTTCGAGTTTGAATCACCTTTGCATGCTCGTTCCTCGGATTGGGAATCGTATTGCTTGACAACTTCCCTTGCTCATTAAATCTTCCCATAAAGTCTACCACTTGGCCCATTTGAGTCTTCAGCTCACCAATGTCCTTTTGTTGATTTTGTTGATGATAGGAGCACAATGTGCGACGATATTACATGCTTATGCCCTCATTTATGCTTTGTTTAACTCTTATTTGTCTAAGATAGAGTCATAATGTAATTTAGTGTTAATTTGGTAGAGTTTGGCGAAAAATAGTTAAGAATCCGAAAAATGACTAAGTTTGAGAAATCTGGAAAATAGTGCAAAATATGTCTTTTTCGCGATTTTGTGACGAGTACAAATATGATCTATCCTTGTCCGAATTCTATGAAATTTGGTGTGCTTAATATTAATATGCTGAGGAATGTTGTGTTAAAATTTCAGATCAATCGGAGTTCGGGAAGCCACCCAAAAGTTGGCTGCAAAACGGCAGTCCGGGCATTTCAATCCAGGGGCTTCCAGGATTTTCCTGGGACATTGATCCAACTTCGAAAAATCATTCCCGTCGACTCACAAGGAATTTGATCGAACTGTTTTATGGGGAGATGGCCATATGTGTCTAGTTTATCTGAGACTTGGAATCGCATCAATCGGAGCTTCACGGAGGGAGATAAGCCGGAATTACTGCAACAAGGTCAAATCTGCCGATTCCAGGAACCTACTGCCCCTTTTTGTGTTTTCTGTTTTTGATGGACCAAATGGTGTACAAATGAATTTATGAAGATGGTTCAAGCTTTATGAAGGGAAGAGAAAGACACTAGGCCATGGCATTGAAGAAAAATTGAAGAAAGAAGTTCTCCTAGTCACACTAGGAGAAGCTGCCGACTATGGCAGATTTGGTGCCTTTGTGTGCTGCCGGAAATTGCATGCATTTTTGATGGACCAAGACATATCAAATGATGTCCAAGATCATACCAGAAGTCCATGAAGATGTGAAGCCCAAGCCTTGAAGAAAAATTCAGAAAAAGAAAACCTAATTGAACTATGAAAGGAAGGTTTCAAACCTTATCCCACTAGGTTTTCTTTTTCCTTGTGCAAGAAGGGGCTGCCGGCAGTACCTAGTTCTCTCCCTATATATACCCAACTTTTACACAGAAAAAGGTGTCACATTCTAAAGCAAAAACCCTAGCCAAAACTCTACCAATTTTCAGCCAAAGATCCTACATAAAAACACAAACCAAAAGCCACCACCACCACCATAAAATTCTGCCGATTGTCTTCACCATTCATCCAGCCACCATCGAACCACTTTCCATTGGATCCATACACGACGAAGTCTTCAAGGTTTCTAATGTGTGATCTACTCCCTACTCTTGGTTTGTAATAGTTTTTATGTAGTTATGTGTAGTTTTGTCTATGAAACTCATATGTATGTTTGGTTATTGTGTTTTCATGTCTATGTGAAAAACGATTGTGAATTTGGTTTTATGATGATGCATGTTAATTTAATTCTTATGGTACTAATAAAGAATTTCAAAGATAAGTTTCGAATTGCATGCTAAATTGTAAGGAAAATATGAAATAAAGAGATAAGATTAGATAGGCAAGCATGTTCACTCTGATTCTAGTAATTCGTTCTTGGTTTAGTCTTTTAAATCCGTGTGCCGCAAAGATTGGTACTTAGCATATTCGCGATGTGTTTTGAGTATTGGTCTTGTATCTGTCAACATAAATAGGACTAGAGTGGTTTAAATGACTATGCATGTTAACAAGAAGTGGTGACGCCTTGCTTGATTGATGTGTTTCCAATTAAAAGGATTTCGTGCTTCATTGGTTAATTGATTATCTTCGACGCTGCGTGTTTATAGTCGGTTAGCTAAAGATTAGGGTTATGCGCTGAGCTAATTCTAAATACCTTCGTGAAGTCTGAAACAACTTAGATAACCGCTGAGGCCCTAGTTGGGTTGGAACTAAGTCGGATCTAGGATATTGTGTGCTCTTGCCGTGTCTTGTCGTATCAATTTGCTATGTGTTTTGAGTGCTTTTGTGTTAGTAATTTGTGGAAGAATGTCGACCAACCTTGTATATAGTAATTTAGGATTTTTAATTTCTGTTTTTATGCATGATTTAGAGGCAGCCTATTGCTGCCGAGCCTAGGATCTTTTTGTTTCGTATTTCTTTTCTTTTAATTTTTGTGCCGAACATAGTTTAGGGCAGCCTAGCTGCCGATCCATTTCATCCCCCATTTGTGATGTTTCATGTGTATATATATGTGTATATTTGTCTAACAATTTCATATCTCAGGTACCCTTAATCCCATTGTCATTGTTCGCCCATCGAAAGTTAGGATGATCATTGAACCTCGGATTGAAGTTCCCAAATCGTTGACCTCCTTGAAAGCCAATAGCATTACACTCTTCTACTCCCTCATTTGATCCAAATTGAGGGCATTGTTCAGTTTCATGGCCCTCGGTGCATATTCCACATACCATGGCACGCTTCTTCATCAAATTACTCACCAAGTCGGTAAGCTTGTCCACTTTCTCCTCTAACTTTGAGCTCGAAGACGTCTCATGTACTTTCTCATTCCTTTGCACATTGCTTCGTGCCATGCCAAATTGTTGGTTGTTCAAGGCACGAACTTCCAGCAAACTTCTTGCCGCTCCGGCATTCAACTCCAAAAAGCTACCTCCCGCGGCCGAGTCAAGAAACTCTCTCTCCATGACGCGCAATCCCTCATAAAAATATTGCAACAAGAGTCCATTGCTAATGCCATGCGATGGACACAAAGATACTAGGGACTTGAACCTCTTATAGTAGTCGAAGAAAGTCTCATCTCCGGCTTGCTTCACGCTAGTAATTTGCTTCCTCAGATCAGTGATGCGTGAAGCGGGAAAGTACTTGAGCAAGAACTCATCCATCATAGAATTCCACGAAATGATGCGACCATTAGGCACCTCAAACAACCATTCCTTCGCTTGATCTTCCAATGAGAACGGAAAAGCCTTCATCTTGAAGTGTTGTAAATCGGTCCCTCTCGGACACATAGACTCCGTGGTGAAGTTAAACCACTGTAAATGCTTGTTAGGTTCCTCACTTGGCATCCCATAAAACGACTTAAGCTTGTGGAGGAATCCACTCCTCAATTCAATTTCTCCAGTCTTGTCAGCTTCCAAGGGAGGATAAGTGATATTAGAAGGAGCAACACCAGCTCCAGCAACATGACCATTCTGTGATCGGATTGAAGTCATTCTCTCTTCTTCAACTTGCTCGGCAAAAACCTCAAACTCTGGACTCTCGAGATCACACGATGATGAAACAACGGATGGAGAGCTCGGCAAAGTTGTTGCCGAACTAGGTAACGTTGGCAATGATGGTTCAGACGATGGTGGAGACGACGGTGCAGATGACGGACTGTTTGGTACGGCCGGTGGCAACGGCACAAACAATGCAATTGCGAGCTCTTGGTTCAAATGTTGCAATCCGCCTTGATGAGCTCGTGTCCAAATATTAGATTCGGACATGCACTTTTCTGAAATTTGCAACGTTTAAACAAGTTAGAACATTCGTAAAGAAATAGAAATGCAAGAATATCCATCATTACAAGCCACGACATTGGCAATTACACAACATCTTTCAAACAATGGCACACGATATATACAATCGGCA
Organism: Potentilla sterilis; assembly: GCA_963682095.1. Lineage (NCBI taxonomy): Eukaryota > Viridiplantae > Streptophyta > Magnoliopsida > Rosales > Rosaceae > Potentilla > Potentilla sterilis. Next base: position 52,365,966 of record OY821755.1, on the reverse strand, counting down.
AAGCATCAATATGATCGGCAATAAAGAGCAAAAATTGAAACGTCCATGATCATGTAATCGCTAAGTCTAATTTCTTTTAAATTCGTTCTAACTCTCGAAGTACGTGGAGCAGAGGAGATAACGGTGCAATGGACTGATACAGCCCCCGGTAGTATCATGCTTTACCCGATATACCTCAAGAGTTCGAACCACACAATTATGTTTTTATTTTGAAGAAAATAGATCACATATGCCAAGTTATGTTATAGCGTCTAAAGTGAGGTGATGCTTCGGTACAAGCTTTTGACTAGTTCGAGCGTGTTTTACTTTTCAATGGCGGTGTTGTTAAGATTCACGGAGGGCGAACCCCCTACAGGAACCAGGCAGGACTCGTTGTTGGTCACCACGGGGAGCGAACTCCCTATCGACTCACTCACCGAGAATGAACATCAGTCTGTGGGCCTTGAGATCCAGTTGAACAAACCTGAGAACCATATCAATGAAACTAACTTGCCCCATACTTTGTAAAACAAACTCGGGTCACTAGCGGTCTACAAGTGTTGATCAAAACCGCCCTCAACCTCATAAAAATAGGTCTGCCAAGTTATCGCTCATATGCGTGGTGGGGGGGGGGGGGGGGGGGGGGACGTATCCCACGTTTCCCAATCTACATAAAAGACGGATCTAACAAGGCATCATTCGTCTGAAGGGTTTAGGTTAAGATCAACAAAAGAGGCTTCACCTACATGTTACACTTTAGAAACTACAATAAACTCCAACATACACAACACTATCAACTTCCTAGAAATTAAACTAAGTTATCACAAGCATACATCAATATACATCATGCAACTTCCAAAATTTAAACTCTACATGCCGAAGCATATTTCTACTTTATAAAATCCCAAAATAAAACTAATAATTACAACTTTACAACAAAAATTTCCAGCAACATTATATACACAACAATAACATAAATCAAGTTTTTATAATCCCCGACAACGGCGCCAAAAATTGATGTGAACCTAAGCTCGCACACAATAATAACCCTATAAAATATCGTTAGTAGTATGAGCAAGTAGGGATCGTTCTAAGCCGGAGATTAAGGGTACTTGAAATATGAGATTGTTAGACAAATATATACACATATATACAAAATTACACGTCACATGGGGGATGAGTATGGCGTCGGCAGCTTGCTGTCCTTTAACACTAGACACGAAATTAAAAACGACATTAAACCCTAATTTACTATATACAAGTGATCATCATCTCTCACACAAAATAGTTCGCACAAAAGACTCTTTTAACAAATAAACTCGCATGCAAGAAAGTAAGAGACGAGTATCAACATGTTTAGATTCAAAATTAGTTCTGACTACAACTTAGTTGTAAGACTTCTCAAGTTCTTAAGATCGACCTTGTGAGTATGGACCCTAGAATATGTGTTAATCCTTTTGAGACTTAACAATTAATCACAATAGTCTAAATCGGAGACATGCAAAACAAGCAAGGTTGTCAATCATCTTATTTTAACATGCAAGACCTCTAAAGTATTATACCCTAGGTGAGCAAAAACAAATCAAAGCAACCTTTTGAGTATCTAGCCATATTTGTTATTACTCGGGTTTGATGAAACCTAACACATAGATTTACATGTTTTAAACAACAAATGCTTAAACACAACTAATGTTTCGGTTTTTAAGTCCCACTCCTTAGATTTCTAACCAATTTCAAAACTAAAACATGTAAGATACCACTGCCCTAATTATCTAATACATGAATTTACAAGTTAAAATCACAAAACTTTAACATAAACTTCAATCATGCAATCGGTTTACATAGAAGTTCAATAAAAACCAAGAATCGAATTGAGTTCATACAATATAACCAAACTACAACAAATACAAAAGTCATAGGGGGAGTGGATCACACTTTTAGAACCTTGAAGACTCCTCGAAGTGTGACAATTGAAGGCTCGGCTGCTGCTTGGTTCGGCAGAAACTGGAATTCGGCAGAAACTGGAATTCGGCAGAAACTGGGTGGAGAGTTCGGCAGTTTGGTGGTGGTGGTGATGGAATTTTGGCTAAGTATTTGGGTATTTGGTGCTTAAGAAACTTGGTAGAGCTTTGGCTAATATTCTATGCTTGAGATGAGATGATTTTCAGAATGATAAAGTGAGGCTATATATAGAGGAAAAGGTGCCGGCAGCCCTTGTTGCAAAAGGTAATCAGAAAACCTAGTAGAATAAGGTTTTGAAACCTTCCTTTCATAGTTCAATTAGGTTTTCTTTTTCTGAATTTTTCTTCAAGGCTTGGGCTTCACATCTTCATGGACTTCTTGAATAATCTTTGGACTCCATTTGATAAGTCTTGATCTACCGAAAATGCCCCAAAACCTGCCGGCATGCAGATCGGCAGCAAAAGCTTGCCGATCGGCAGCATCTCCTGGCTTGACTAGGAGAGCCACTTTTCTTCATCTTTTTCTTCATTGCTTTAGCATGGTGTCATCCTCCTTCCTTCCTTAAGCTTGAACCATCTTCACATATGCATTTGTACACCATATGGTCCATCGAAAACAGAAATTATGAAAAGGAGGCAGTAGCATCCTGGAATCGGCAGAAAAGACCTTGCTGCAGTAAATCCGGCATATCTCCTTCCTCGGAGCTCCGATTGATGCGATTCCAAATCTCAGATAAACTAGACACACATAGCTACTTCCATATAAAACAGTTCGATCAAATTCCTTGTGAGTCGTCAGGAATGATTTTTCGAAGTTGGGACACAGTCCCAGGAAAATCCTGGAAGTCCCTGGTGATCTTTGCTCGGACTGCCAAGTTGCAGCCATCTTTTGGGTAACTTCCCGAACTCCGATTGATCTGAAATTTTAACACAACATTCCTCAGTATATAAATAATAAGCACGCCAAATTTCATTAAATTCGGACAAGGATAGATCGCATTGTTACTCATCTCAGAATCACGAAAAAAACAACTTGCATTATTTTCCAGATTTCTTAAACTTTTTCGGATTCTAAAGCACATTTCATAAAAACTCTACCAAATTGACACTAAACTAAATTATGACTCAATCTTAGATAAATAAGGGTGAAACAAAGCATAAACGAGGGCAAATACATATTAATGTCATCGCACATTGTGCTCCTATCACTCGACCCTCCACTGACAACGGTCCATTGTGCTCCACCGTCTGGCCGAACTGGGCCGCCGTACATGTGCCGTTTGACTCTTCTCGGCCACCGTTCGTCCCGATTTCGGTCGGGAATGGAAGGCCTCGGTATGAATGTTAATTCCACGAAAGGAATTGAACAAATTCGAACCAGGTAAGGAGAATTTTGAATTCAAAATTCTAGGGTTTTCGAGTTTCGTCGGAGGGTGTGACGAGTGCCAGGGCACGCATGCAATAATAACCCTACAAGAAACGTTAGTAGTATAACAATAAGTAGAGATCGTTCTAGCCGGGGATTAAGGGTACCTGCAATATAAGAATGCTAAAACAAAAACAATATATACAACTAATGTCACAAGAATCTACAAGTTTACAAACAAGAAACGAAATCATGGGGATATGAGTTGAGGTTGGGCAGCAAGGCTGCCCTATAGACCTAAGACATGAAATAAAAACCTAAATTACTATATACAAGTTGATCATCATCTCTCACACAAAACATATCACAAAAACACATAAGAAAATAATGCAAAGCATACGGCAGCAATATTCAAGTTTCCTATACTCTATTCAATTCCGATTTCAATTAGGGCCTCAACGGTTATCTAATTGTTACTAGACTTCATAAGTATTTAGAAAACACGCAACGTCGAATCCTAAAATTATACTAATCATGCTTGAAAACACGTAACGTAGAAGACATACACAAGAAGTAATTATACACGAAAGTCTTTTAAATCGGAAACATGAGCAAGGTATGGCGTCACTCATCCTATTAATATGCAAGTTTGTATGAATTATTCCTGCCCTATTAACAACCTAGAATTGAGTTTACTCAACGCATAACTCGATCTTAAGTTTGTTTTGGTAGATGAAATCGCAACCTACACAAGAGCCATGGCCGTGGCTTCATGTAAACCTTGATTTTTATGCGTGAATTATGAAACTAATCAAATAAAAACTAAAAATACATTAATATACTACTGCCCTATTCTAATGCACGAATTCAAACATGTTAAAAGTTGCAAGATTGTTTCATAAAAACCAAAGTAGAATTTGGGAATCCAATACAAAGTTACAAAACCGAAATTCAAAGTTTCTAGCTGCATACAACATAGACATTATACAGAGAAGAAAAATACAAGCCATAAGATGGTAGAGTCACACTTTAAGGACACCTTGAAGAGTGAAGCTCGGCAGCAGCAATTGATGGCAAAGAGTACGGGTGAAGGATGAATTTTGGTAGTGGTGGTGGTACGTGGTTTCGGCTTGGTATTTTTCTGGACTTAGAACTTCTGAATTTTGGCTAAAGCTTTTGGCTAGTATTTTTTCTTGAGATGAGATGATTTTTCTGTTGGAAAATCGGGCCTTTATATAGGGGAAAAGATAGTGTTGACAGTAGCCAGAGAGGCTACACCAGGGCCCACAGACCCGCAGCAAGCGCACCAGGGCCCGGACCAGGACCCAGAATCGGACCACCAGCACCAGGCCTCGGGCCCCAGCGGTCTATCCTGCCTTCAGGGATCCTGGGACCAGGGACGCCCGCCTGCCAAAGAGGGCACCAGAATGTCCAAACAGAAGAGAACTAGTCCCACATCGAAGAATGAGGCCAGCCCTCACCCCCAACCACCTATATATAGGCCTCAGCTACCACCATAAATAGGTAACTTGTCTCTCTCCCTGCTTACATACGTGCCCAGGTTATATATATTCCAACTATACTAACTTAGGCATCGGAGAGGTGAAGGCCGGCCCGCCCGGTATTCCCCTTAGTAAGCAGGATTGCAGGAGATCGAGTTGGATTCATCAAGTATCTACTAGACCCCCGGGTTTAGGCAGAAACAATTGGCGCCGTCTGTGGGAATATCGTTCAAAAAGTCAGTGTCGCTGTGCCGGAAAGTAGGGCCCTAGTGACCCTTTAAGAGATCGCTAAATCCGTAGTCCGGAAGCCATGGAAGGAAGAAAGATAAAGACCAGCACGGAAGGATCGAAAGGACGAATTCAGTTCCCCGACCGGGCCCCACACGCAGGGGCCGCGATCGGTGCGAGGTTCGTTCTTTCCCCCGACCGCAAAGGAAGTCCGGAAGCGCGAATTCAGTTCCCCGGCCCGGCCCGTAGCATAAAGGCCGAGGTCGGTGCGAGGTTCGCACTTCCTCCTGTTCGAAACAAGGCTCACGATCGTCAAGTCTCAGAGAATCCCAACCCCGGCGAAGCAGTGACAATGATCCCCGACCAGGAAGAGGACCACCTTTTGGGCACCCAGCTCGGATCCAGGTAGCTGTGTCAGCAGAGCGGACACCACGGGCCCCGGTTCCTTCGCCAGCAAGAAAACCCCATGAACCGGACCTTCGGATCCCAGATCGGAAACCGCAGAAGGCGGTCGTAAAAGACCAAGCCCGCCCCGGTAGCCCCAGCGCGGACCGACCGCGAGCTCGGCCGATAGGGACTATATGCACACGAACCCCCGGGTGGATCGAGGTACACGGGAGCATTAACATGATCCACGGTGGGGACCATATCGGTCAGCTCACCCGGAGCTCAAAGAAGCGGTGCCTAAGATCAATCCGGGGGAGGGAGGTTTACGCCTTCAGAGAACGAAGCGTCCGAGCCGCTAAAACCGGATGGAACTCGGTCACTTTCTATGAGGATGAAGAGCTGGAGGATGTGATCCAACCGCACACCGACCCCTTCCTTATCACGGTCCAAATAGACCACTGGATAACCAGTCGTATGCTGATCGATACTGGAGCCTCTGTCAACGTAATGTTCCGAGACGCGTACCGAGGGCTGCAAAGAGGGAGGAACAAGTTATCCCAGGATAACGAGCCGCTGATAAGCTTCTCCGGTGAGGTAGTCCAGCCTCTAGGATCCGATTACCTACCAATCATTTTCGGCAAGGGAGACAGAACGAAAACAGAGCATTTGGAATTCATCATCGTCGACTGTCTGTCGTCGTACAATGGTATAATCGGTCGGCCAGGGTTTTGGAGGCTCAAAACGTTCATTGCCGGCCATATGCTGATGTTGAAGATGCCTTCACCAGCCGGAGTTATAACTATACGTGGGGACCAGAGAATCGCCCGTAAGTACTACGCAGAAGCCCTGACCCACGGGAGGAAGCGGGCCGAGGTCTTTACAACCGCTCAGCAAGTGCCAGCGCCGAATCTGAGTCTTGACCCCCGTGATGACATCGCTCCAGGTAGAGTTAGGCGATTCACATTCACCGAGAAACCGGAGCGACCTTCGGCCGTGGAGGAAACCGAAGCCATCTGTATTTCCAAAGACCACCCGGACCGAAGTATAGTGATAGGGACACAACTCGACCCGGTCGTCAGGGAAGAACTCATCGCCTTTCTCCGGGACCACAGTTCGGTCTTCGCATGGTCCTACGAAGACATGCCGGGCATATCCCCAGAGATAGCCGTTCACCGGCTAAACTCATTACCCAGCGTCCCCCCGACAAGGCAAAAGAGGAGGTCTTTCAGCCCGGCAAAATATGAGGCGATTAGAGAAGAAGTGCAGAAACTCATGGGCATAGGTTTCATCCGGGAAGTCCAGTACCCGCGCTGGCTCGCCAACGTGGTCATGGTACCGAAGAAGGCAGCCGGTCAGTGGCGTATGTGCGTAGACTTCACTAATCTAAACCGGGCGTGCCCAAAGGACAGCTTCCCGCTCCCTCGGATTGATCAGCTCATTGACTCCACATCCGGCTTCAAGCTGCTCAGCTTCATCGACGCCTACGCAGGGTACAACCAGATACGGATGCACCCGGATGATGAAGAACATACGTCATTCACAACCGACCGAGGCACCTACTGCTACAAGAGGATGCCGTACGGTCTAAAGAACGCCGGCGCCACCTACCAACGGATGGTGAACCAAATGCTGGAACAAGAGATGGGTAAAACCGTGGAAGTTTACGTTGACGACATGTTGGTTAAAAGCTTAACTGCGGGGGCCCACGTCCGGGATTTGGCCATAGTCATCGGTAAAATGCTCAAATTCGGAATGCGCTTAAACCCGAAGAAGTGTCTCTTCGGGATTTCAGAGGGTCTTTTTCTAGGGCACATCATCAGCCAGCGAGGGATAGAAGCTAACCCGCTGAAGGTCCAGGCAATCCTCGATATGGAAACACCAGGAGAGAGGAACCAGGTCCAGATCTTGACAGGCCGGTTGGCCGCCCTGGCCAGATTCATCTCCCGTTTAACCGATAAGTGCGTCCCGTTCTTTAAACTGCTCAAGGCACAGCAAACCAGGAAGATACTCTGGGCTGCGGAGCATGAGGCAGCGTTCCAGTCTATCAAAGCATACCTGGCCGCAGTTCCTCTTCTATCCAAACCACTGCCGGGAGAAATGTTGTACCTTTACATAGCCGCATCCGCAGCCGCCGTCTCCGCCGCTCTCGTCAGAAAGGAGGGCACGCTCGAACTTCCGGTATACTACGCGGGAAAGGGACTTACAGGAGCCGAGGGCCGGTACCCCGATATAGAGAGATTGGCTCTAGCCTTGATTGTTAGCGCCAGGAAGCTCCGGCACTATTTCCAGGCTCATTCCATCACCTTATATACCAACCACCCCCTGCGGCAGATCCTGTAAAAGCCAGACACCAGCGGGAGGCTCGTACGATGGGCAGTCGAATTAGGGGAGTTCGACATCACCTATGCCCCACGAACAGCCATCAAGGGACAGGCTGCTGCGGACTTCATATGTGAGCTCACCCCAATGGCGGTAGAAGTCCATCCCGCCCTACTCGAGGACGCAGGGGCAGAACAAACCGCCAAGATCGAACCAGACCTTCCCACCGGCTGGAAACTTTACGTGGATGACTCCGTAACCGCCAAACGGAGTGGGGCCGGGGTCCTGATAACCTCACTCGATGGCCAATCGTACGAGTATGCACTACGGTTCCTTTTTACCACCTCCAATAACGCTGCCGAGTACGAGGCCCTCATAGCCGGTCTGCAACTGGCCAAGGAGCTGGGAATCTCATCCATGGACATATACAGCGACTCCAGCTTGGTAGTCAACCAGATGAACGGGGTGTTCGAGGTTAAAGATCCTCAGCTATCCTCCTACCAGGCTTTGGCCAAAACACTGATCGGGTTCTTCCGCGGCGCCACGATCCAGCATATTCCCCGGGAGGCAAATAGGCATGCAGACGCCCTTGCGAGGCTAGCAACCGGAAACTACCCTCCAGAGTACCGGAGAGCTAAAATCGAGACCCTCCAGAAGCCAAGTATAAGCAAGACCATCTCCGAAATATTCGCGGTAGAACAGGTACCACCGAGCTGGATGGACCCAATAGTTAAGTATCTGACCGACAAAACCAGCCCCCAGGATGCGGTGGAAGCCAGGAGGCTGCACCTCCGGTGTGCCCGGTATGGCCTCATTAACGGCCAATTATACCGAAGGGGCCACAGTTTCCCCCAGCTGAGGTGTGTGGCTAAGGAGGCAGGAGAAGCAATCATGCGAGAGATCCACGAAGGGGTATGCGGTAATCACTCCGGCGCAAGGTCATTATCCCACAAATCACTCCGAGCGGGCTATTTCTGGCCCGATATGGCGGCAGTATCAAGGAAAATATCACGCGGCTGCCACAAATGCCACATGTACGCCTCGGTACCTCGTGCCCCGGCAATCGCATTATCAATCCTGTTGGCACCTTGGCCTTTCGCACAGTGGGGATTGGACATCATCGGCCCTTTCCCCGTAGCAGTAGGACAATACAAGTACGCCATTGTGGCAGTGGATTACCAAACTAAATGGGTCGAGGCAGAACCGTTGATAAAGATCACTGAGGAACGGGTTAAGAAATTCCTGTGGAAAAACATCTACTGTAGGTTTGGGGTGCCGCAGACTATTATCACGGATAATGGGACGCAATTCAACAACGCGGATCTCATCCAGTACACAGCCTCCCTGGGGACCCGGATGCTGTTTGCCTCGGTAGCACACCCGCAGACCAACGGCCAGGCAGAAGCGGTCAATAAGATTATCAAAACTCTTCTTAAAAAGAAACTGGATGCCAAGAAGGGATGCTGGGCCGAGGAACTCCCCGCGGTATTATGGGCCATCCGGACAACGGCAGCAGAGGCAACAGGAGAGACCCCGTTCTGCTTGGCATTCGGGAGTGAAGCAGTGCTCCCTGTGGAGACTGAGATACCCAGCGGCAGGGTCGAGAATTACGACGCCGACACAAACGCCGACGGCTTACTACTCAACCTGGACCTCATCGAGGAGCGGCGCGACCGAGCGCACATGCGAAACCAAACCTACAAGCAGCGGGTCGCCCGGTACTACGATAGAAGGGTCCGGGAAAGAAAGCTGCAAGTCGGCGACTGGGTCATGAGAAAGGTCCAGAAAAAGCCATTGGCCTTGCAGCCAACATGGGAGGGACCCTACCAGATCACCGCGGCCGTAGGCCCGGCAACATTCCACATCATAGACGCTACGGGCATCTATTCCACCAGGCCGTGGAATATCGAACACCTACGCTTTTACCCTAGATAGTAGCAATCATAAAGGAACGAAAGTGTAATTGGCAAGCATTGCAATGTGCCGTTATGGCATTAAAGAGACTACACCAATTACAGGATATATGTACAGAGCAAACACCTAGCTAGCGCTCCCGGAACCCACAACCCCCGGCCCGCCACCTTTTAGCTCCCGCTCTTGCTCCCTCATCACGATCAGGGCTATGTCAGCCTCCATCCGCTCGGCGTCGAGCCACCCTTTCTCCCGCCACTCCAGATAGGCATCACTTATACCCTCCGTGCGGGCCTTCTCCAGCATCTCCTCAAAATCTGACGACTCCCGAAACTCGTCAACGGCCTTATCGGCCACTTCAGCAAGTTCGGATTCCACCAGCCTCTCCCGTCCCCGAACGACCGCCGTCATTTGGGCCTGCAGCTCCAAAACTTTTGCCTCCAACTCGACAATCCTCCCATCACGGGCGACAAGCTGTCGGCTGGCTTCCTCTCTCTCACGCACGAGTTCCGCGCTCAGCCGACCGCCTTCCTCCCTTTCCTTCGCAAGCTTGGCTTCCGCCACACCCACCTTAACACCCAGCTCCTCCACCCGCTTCTCCAGGACGGCGGCAACCTCCATTCTGGGGCCGGCGACATAAAACCTCTGAGCCAGCTGCCAAAAGAAAGCAAAAGGAGCATCAGCTCATGTCACATCACGGAAGAGGACTCACAGAAAAACATTTACCCGTAGAGCCAGTCCCACGGGCTCCGCCATACTCTCGCCCGGATTTTCGGTCCAGGACCCCTCCCGGTCGAGCCCCAAGGTTTCGATTATACCAGCCACAAGCCTACTAAATCCACCACCAGAGCTACGAACGGCTTCCGGTTCCTGAGTCCTTCGACCACCCGCCTCCACAGTCGGGACTATGGCTCGCTCCATCGGCCCGGCTGAGCTTGACGCCCCCGCATCAAATACCCTCGCTCTCTTTGCCGGACTTTCACTGTGGCTGCTTCGACGGTGCTTGACGTGTCGCCGAAGCGAGCATCAAGCAATAATAACCCTACAAAATATCGTTAGTAGTATGAGCAAGTAGGGATCGTTCTAGCCGGGGATTAAGGGTACCTGAAATATGAGAATGTTAACAAAAATATTTACAAACATATATGCACACAATTGTCACACTTATATACATATATACAAATTTATCATGGGGGATGAAGATGAGGTTCGGCAGCAAAGCTGCCACTAACACTAAGAACACAAAAATAAACCTAAACTACTATATACAAGTGATCATCATCTCTCACACAAAACAGTTCACACAAAAGACTCTTTAACACATAGATTTGCATGCAAGAAGGTAAGGATCAAGTATTTAGCATGTTCAAGACCTAAATTAGTTTCGACACAACTAGAGCCTCCAACGGTTTTCCAATTGTTAGACTTCTTAATTTCTTAGAAACTACTCCAACGTATGACTTCTAAGGTGATGCTAATCCGGTTTTACGCGTTTTAACATTTAAGCATGTGAGTCTAAATCGAAGACATGTAAACAAGCAAGGTTGTCAATCATCTTATTTAACATGCAAGTAATCTAAGGTTTTTACCCTATGTGAGCAACACAAAACAAACTACTCCAACGTATGACTTATTCGTATTACTCGGTTAAATGAAACCTAACATCTAGATTTACATGCTTCCAGCCAATACTAATGCTTCGGTTTATAAGGCACACTCTTAGATTACTAACCAAATTAAATCCTAAACATGCTTCTAATACCACTGCCCTAATTATCCAACATACAAAATCCATAAGTTAAATTTCAGAAAAACCATGCATAACATACAATACTCGGTTCATACAAAGTTTCAAGAAAAACCAAGAATCGAAACAAATTCGTACAAAACAACCAAACATAAATAAATACAAAAGCCATAGGGGAATGTATCACACTTTAAAAACCTTGAAGATTCCTCAAAGGTGACAAGGTGGCTCGGCTGCTGCTCCTTGGTGTTCGGCAAGAACAGAAATCGGCAGAAACAAAGGTGGAAGGGTTCGGCTAGGTATTTATGTGTTGGTGTTTGAAAGGACTTGGTAGAGCTTTAGGCTAGTGTATTATGCTTGAGATGAGATGGATTTTAGAATGAAAAAGTGAGGGTATATATATAGGAGGCTGCCGGCAAAACCCTAGATGCAAAAGGGATTCACAAAACCTATTAGAATAAGGTTTTGAAACCTTCCTTTAATGGTTCAATTAGGTTTTCCTTTTCTGAAATTTTCTTCAAGGCTTGGGCTTCACATCTTCATGGACTTCTTGTATGATCTTGGACTTCATTTGATATGTCTTGGTCCATCGAAAATACCCCAATTGCCGGCAGCAACACTTTGGCATGAATCTGTCCCAATCGGCAGCTTCTCCTAGTTTGACTAGGAGAACTTCTTTCTTAATATTTTTCTTCAATGCCATGGCCTAGTGTCTTCCTCTTCCCTTCATAAAGCTTGAACCATCTTCATAAATGCATTTGTGCACCATTTGGTCCATTAAAAACAGAAAACACAAAAAGGGGCAGTAGGTTCCTGGAATCGGCAGATTTGACCTTGTTGCAGTAATTCCGGCATATCTCCACCCGTGGAGCTCCGATTGATGCGATTCCAAGTCTCAGATAAACTAGACACATATAGCCATCTCCCCATAAAACAATTCGATCAAAATCCTTGTGAGTCGACGGGAATGATTTTTCGAAGTTGGATCAAAGTCCCAGGAAAATCCTGGAAGCCCCTGGATTGAAATGCTCGGACTGCCGTTTTGCAGCCAACTTTTGGGTGACTTCCCGAACTCCGATTGATCTGAAATTTTTACACAACATTCCTTAGAATATGAATATTAAGCACGCCAAATTTCATAGAATTCGGACAAGGATAGATCGCACTTTTTCTCATCTCAAAATCACGAAAAAGACATATTTTGCATTATTTTCCAGATTTCTCAAACTTAGTCATTTTTCGGATTCTAACGCAAAATTGATAAAACTCTACCAAATCGACACTAAACTAAATTATGACTTTATCTTAGAAAAATAAGGGTTAAACAGAGCATAAACGAGGGCAAAAGCATATAATATCGTCGCACATTGTGCTCCTATCAACTACCCCACACTTATCCTTTGCTAGTCCCTTAGCAAACTAAACTAAACTAGACTCTAAAAAACTATTGCCCCTAACAATTTGTCTCAGGCTCGTATGTACACATAGCTTTCAAGTTAATGCATGAGAATGCTAAGCACGAAAATTCCAAGCTTCATGAACATGTAACATCAATAAGAACATATAAGAACAAAAGTAAGCATGCAGACATGTTAAGCTAATTCAATCCTCCTCACTAAGCATACTCTCTTCTTTTCTCTCGAAGCATGGTTATTCACACATAAGTATATGCAAGCGAAAGATAATGAATTACAAAGAGTGACTTGCCTATATCAAAGAAACGAAGCACTTTGTGAATTTTTATGGAAAAACCTCATATGATAACTATATGCACCAATGAACCAAAACCATATGCTTACTCTTGAGATAATCTCCACAAATCAAGTTTAACCATCTTAAGAATCATGAAAAAGATCAATAAAAGGGTTGTAATGGGGCTAGGCTAAGAGGTATTCGATATTTGGATAAGGAGGCTTAAAAACGTCACCGTGGCCTTTGGCAAAGCTCAAATCTCCTTATGTCTTCTCGCCAAGGGTCAAATTTCATCTTGTTGGACCCATACTTCATTCTTTTCCTCCCATAACATTACAACAATAATCAAGACAATAGCCATGCACAAAATTTTTTTCTTTTCCTTTTCAAGCCGTGCCTTACATCTTTCTTTTCTTGCTCTCGGTATCTTTTTCTTTTTCTTTTGGTCCGAGCAAAAATGTTTCAAAATTTTTCATTCTTTCTTTTTCTAAGGCACGGCATGCATACATTTTTCATATAAATTCATGACTAAGTCTACCCCACACTTGTTCTTCTTCATCACTTCACGCAAAAACGCCTTCAAAAATCAAACTTTGCCAACACACAATGGTCAAGACATCACTATACTAAGCTTATGGAAAGTGTTTAAGGGTGATGAAAGAAAAGGCTAATTGTAGGTTCAAAGGGTTTTACTAAGGTGTCCCACGACGGGCTCCAATAGGGCTCATGCTTTATTTGGCAATGGTGGTAAACCTAAATGATCTTTATTCAATCACATTCAAAATCAAGGTATTTTATGATATAAACGTTTCGAAAGTCAACAAGAGTAAGTTCTAGCATACTAGAGTTCATTAAAAAGCTATGACACATAGTCATCGAATAGTCAAAGAATTATGAGGTTTCATGCTTCCTACGAATCTATTGAATTTTATCTTTTTATCGCTCAAGAAGAAAGCAAATTGGCTCTAAAGCTCACATAGGTTATTATGGAAACAAACTAGCTAAAACATGCATGCTTCATAATCAACAAGTCCTACATGCTCCTACCAATGCACATAATCCATGAAACTCACAATTTTAATTGTATGCATAACCATCATCTATGTATGCAAAGAGGAGAAAAACATCATTGACATATTAGGGGCATCCTAAGACTCGAAACAAACAAATTAAACACTCTATTTTTGTGGAACAATTTTCTGAATTTTTCTTTTCTAAACTAAGCACACAAAAACATAAACGGAATACGTTATCCCACCCCACACTTAGAAAAGTACATTGTCCTCAATGTAAGCACAAATCTATATCAACGAATTTCCTAAGCATGCAATAGTCTAACATATACCAACATATCATCACAAATCAAAGGAAAAGAGAAGGGTTAGGAAATTTCAAACTCTCGGTGATGGCTCCTTTACTTTTCTTTGATCGAATTGGGTTGCCTCCCAAGTAGCGCTTTGTGTTTATAGTCCGTAGCCTAGACTTCTCACCATGTGTGTTGTGTGTTCATCATGCCATGTGCAGCTCCGCAGTTGGGGCAGCAGCCCCTCTCGGCAGTAGGATTTTCTTGGCAGGCAAGCTTCTCTCGGCAGACGTGTCTGCTTCTCTTGAGGCCTGATTTTGGGTGTGTTCCACTATCCTAATGCAAAAGTGTTCTGAATAAATATTGTAGTGGATACACAGAGCTTTCCGACGGTATAAAATTCGCCTCAATCGGACCAGCAGAAGTACTCTTTGTTTGGCCATTAATCGGACCTATTGATCTGTCCAGTTTTCTGCTTCGCCAGATTGACCTTCGTGCACTCAAATTGAAACTGGGAGTAGCTCGAAACTCCAAATTCACTTCTGTAAAATCCTACAGAAAGTAGACTCAGAGACCTTTCCAACGGTGTATGGCTCACTTTCCCAGGTTTTGTGAGCTGAAAACGGTGGCCTTCCAAAGTTGACGGACTGCACTGCCCGAATTCTGCTTTGGGCAGAACTTGGTATTTCCTGCACTTTTTCTTTTCAATTCAATCTGCACACGCACAAGACACTTCAAAACGAACAAAACCAAAAATAAAAATAAGAAGAAAAAGTTGAGTTAGAAAAGAATGAGTTAGAAAATCAGAGTTAATATGTTAAAGTTAGTAAAGGTTAGAAACAATTACATGTTAGAATCAAGTTACAAGTTAAAGTTAGCATTGAAAATTTTCTACAATACATACATGAATTAGCAAAGTTAGAGAAGATTTATACAAAACCGAAAATAAAGCTATAAGAAATCTACACAAATATACAAAGTTTACATTCAAATATAACAAGCTTTTATAATCCCCGGCAACGGCGCCAAAAATTGACGTGTCGCCGAAGCGAGCATCAAGCAATAATAACCCTACAAAATATCGTTAGTAGTATGAGCAAGTAGGGATCGTTCTAGCCGGGGATTAAGGGTACCTGAAATATGAGAATGTTAACAAAAATATTTACAAACATATATGCACACAATTGTCACACTTATATACATATATACAAATTTATCATGGGGGATGAAGATGAGGTTCGGCAGCAAAGCTGCCACTAACACTAAGAACACAAAAATAAACCTAAACTACTATATACAAGTGATCATCATCTCTCACACAAAACAGTTCACACAAAAGACTCTTTAACACATAGATTTGCATGCAAGAAGGTAAGGATCAAGTATTTAGCATGTTCAAGACCTAAATTAGTTTCGACACAACTAGAGCCTCCAACGGTTTTCCAATTGTTAGACTTCTTAATTTCTTAGAAACTACTCCAACGTATGACTTCTAAGGTGATGCTAATCCGGTTTTACGCGTTTTAACATTTAAGCATGTGAGTCTAAATCGAAGACATGTAAACAAGCAAGGTTGTCAATCATCTTATTTAACATGCAAGTAATCTAAGGTTTTTACCCTATGTGAGCAACACAAAACAAACTACTCCAACGTATGACTTATTCGTATTACTCGGTTAAATGAAACCTAACATCTAGATTTACATGCTTCCAGCCAATACTAATGCTTCGGTTTATAAGGCACACTCTTAGATTACTAACCAAATTAAATCCTAAACATGCTTCTAATACCACTGCCCTAATTATCCAACATACAAAATCCATAAGTTAAATTTCAGAAAAACCATGCATAACATACAATACTCGGTTCATACAAAGTTTCAAGAAAAACCAAGAATCGAAACAAATTCGTACAAAACAACCAAACATAAATAAATACAAAAGCCATAGGGGAATGGATCACACTTTAAAAACCTTGAAGATTCCTCAAAGGTGACAAGGTGGCTCGGCTGCTGCTCCTTGGTGTTCGGCAAGAACAGAAATCGGCAGAAACAAAGGTGGAAGGGTTCGGCTAGGTATTTATGTGTTGGTGTTTGAAAGGACTTGGTAGAGCTTTAGGCTAGTGTATTATGCTTGAGATGAGACGGATTTTAGAATGAAAAAGTGAGGGTATATATATAGGAGGCTGCCGGCAAAACCCTAGATGCAAAAGGGATTCACAAAACCTATTAGAATAAGGTTTTGAAACCTTCCTTTAATGGTTCAATTAGGTTTTCCTTTTCTGAAATTTTCTTCAAGGCTTGGGCTTCACATCTTCATGGACTTCTTGTATGATCTTGGACTTCATTTGATATGTCTTGGTCCATCGAAAATACCCCAATTGCCGGCAGCAACACTTTGGCATGAATCTGTCCCAATCGGCAGCTTCTCCTAGTTTGACTAGGAGAACTTCTTTCTTCATATTTTTCTTCAATGCCATGGCCTAGTGTCTTCCTCTTCCCTTCATAAAGCTTGAACCATCTTCATAAATGCATTTGTGCACCATTTGGTCCATTAAAAACAGAAAACACAAAAAGGGGCAGTAGGTTCCTGGAATCGGCAGATTTGACCTTGTTGCAGTAATTCCGGCATATCTCCACCCGTGGAGCTCCGATTGATGCGATTCCAAGTCTCAGATAAACTAGACACATATAGCCATCTCCCCATAAAACAGTTCGATCAAAATCCTTGTGAGACGACGGGAATGATTTTTCGAAGTTGGATCAAAGTCCCAGGAAAATCCTGGAAGCCCCTGGATTGAAATGCTCGGACTGCCGTTTTGCAGCCAACTTTTGGGTGACTTCCCGAACTCCGATTGATCTGAAATTTTAACACAACATTCCTTAGAATATGAATATTAAGCACGCCAAATTTCATAGAATTCGGACAAGGATAGATCGCACTTTTTCTCATCTCAAAATCACGAAAAAGACATATTTTGCATTATTTTCCAGATTTCTCAAACTTAGTCATTTTTCGGATTCTAACGCAAAATTGATAAAACTCTACCAAATCGACACTAAACTAAATTATGACTTTATCTTAGAAAAATAAGGGTTAAACAGAGCATAAACGAGGGCAAAAGCATATAATATCGTCGCACATTGTGCTCCTATCAGTGCTCGGGCAAAACCACCGATTCCCTCTCCCGCGAGGTACGCACTGCCATTTGTCGCGCCACAGGCTCTGGCCCCGGGGGGCCCTCCGCCCGCACCTCCCGAATGCGGAGTGGGGAATTGTTCTCGCCGCCCGGCCGCCTCCCATAATGAGCGTCCGAGAACACTAGCGGCACCGGCCTTGCATGCTCCGTACGCTTCTGGGTAGCCACGTCAAGAACAACTTTTGCGGCCTCCTCCCCTATCTCCATCAACCTCGCTGCTATAAGCTCCTCATCCGGCTCGATAGTCTCCTCAACTTTAAGCGCGGGCCGAGGACCATTAGTAGGTTTTCTCCCCATCCCCAGCACCTCCAGCACGTTCCACCGAGTGAAATTGTAGGTGCTCCGGCTATCATGGTCCCAGCCATAAAACAAACGGAATAACCGTTGCTTCTCCAGGTTCTCCAATTCATAGGTCTGGTCCCCGATCGGTTGATATGCCCCGGGCACTTGATAACCCCTCCAGGTACGCTGCCACTTACCACAGGCCAGCACCACCGACCTCCTCCAGCCATCCAAAACCGTCGCCGGCAGATGCGTAATGGCAGCACCATGCTCCCGCGTGGCAAAATTCACGCAACCACGGCACTGGCCCTTTCTGCAGTAAGAAATCCTGTACAGCGCCCGAAATTCATTAACCGTGGGCCAGTCCATATAACTCAAACAGAACAGGCACCCAAGCCCAAGCAACTGCCTCCACGGATTGCTCGGAAGCTGGGCTGGGGAAAGATTCAGTGAGCTCAGCATGTACTGGACAAATCCCGGCAACGGCAGCGATAGTCCGTTGCGGAACTGGTCATCAAAAACGGCGACCCAGTCCGGCTCCGGATTACAGGCCAGCTCGCCGGGATGCAAGCCTCGAAGCTTAACGGAAGAGTTGATATCCCACCTCGACCGAAACTCCCTAATCTCCCTCTCGTCCATACTTCTGATTGCTTCGTCGCAGAAAATCGTCCCATCACCATCCCGCAGCTCGTGCCTCCTAGGCCCACGACCGCCACTGACATAATGCGCAGATCTCCCAGACGCCATCAAACCTCAAAACAAAAGTTCAGTTCTGCCGAAAGATGGAAGAGGAGAGCAGAAGGCAAAGGGTAAGCAAAGTGCGGCAGGAGGAAAGCAGATGAGACGATAAATAGGGCAACAACAAAGGTCAGGCAACCCCAGCCGTCGATCCCCTCCATCTCAGTCCGCCCCCTGCCGACACGTGCCCACGGCATCAATAAAGGATCCCATACCATCATAACTGATGGAACTGATGGGCTCCCCCTTCATTGCATGTCAGCCACATGTCCCACCCGCAAGCAACAGTTAGTAAGCAAGGAGCACGCAACGAGGCGTCCCCTCTCCTCGCTTCACAAAGGTCAACCTTCAAATCAACCCGACACCATGACGTGTCACGGTTATTTACACCGGCTGAATGCCATTTCACTGGAGGACTCACCCCGATATGGCAGACCACCCGGTCGAGATCCGCCCAGCACTATGGCATTCCACCGGGCATGTGACATTCAACCAGCTCCAAAATATTCTACCGGATGTCATTCCCTACGCCTACGGGCAGGGACGAGCCAGCAACAACTCGAGGCTTCTAAACGCATGGGCTTTATAAACCCGGGCGAGCTTACATCTAACCAATGTACTCTTGTCCAGCAGGATAAAAACCCTGCATCACACTGAACTGTGATACCCTTGGGGATACATGGCGAGACTCGTTATCTCAACGCCACTCCACCGGGCAGATTGTCTCTCTAACACAGAGCAAGTCTCCCCGCAGGCTAACAAACTTGCACATTACCTCAACGCTTAAACAACAAAAGCTGAGAAGAGCTAGCAAGTGTTAAAACAACGCCTCAACACGGCCATAACACCCTTCGGGCACCTGTTGGCCTATTCCACGCACCAACAGGCCTTCCCAAAGGCTAGTCTGCAAGTTCATCCGGGACTCGTCTCGATACTTTAGGAACGCCCATTCAAAATCCAAACACTCACCTCGGTCACGCCCAATCTTTAACGCGGACTTGGGGGACTGAGCACCGGTAGGTTGGTAACCCTGCGGGTCTGCAGGCCAAGAGCAAGACAGATCTTAAGTCCCCATTCAAGATTGCACTTGACCGGGAACTTGGGGGACTTGTTGACAGTAGCCAGAGAGGCTACACCAGGGCCCACAGACCCGCAGCAAGCGCACCAGGGCCCGGACCAGGACCCAGGATCGGACCACCAGCACCAGGCCTCGGGCCCCAGCGGTCTATCCTGCCTTCAGGGATCCTGGGACCAGGGACGCCCGCCTGCCAAAGAGGGCACCAGAATGTCCAAACAGAAGAGAACTAGTCCCACATCGAAGAATGAGGCCAGCCCTCACCCCCAACCACCTATATATAGGCCTCAGCTACCACCATAAATAGGTAACTTGTCTCTCTCCCTGCTTACATACGTGCCCAGGTTATATATATTCCAACTATACTAACTTAGGCATCGGAGAGGTGAAGGCCGGCCCGCCCGGTATTCCCCTTAGTAAGCAGGATTGCAGGAGATCGAGTTGGATTCATCAAGTATCTACTAGACCCCCGGGTTTAGGCAGAAACAGATAGGGTATTGCCGACACCAACAAGGAAGCACAAAACCTAAACCGAGTTGGTTTAGGATACTTACCGGCCACTCCTCTTTTCTTGAGGAATCTTCCGTCCAATTTCTTCATGGGCCAGCTGCATTGCTTCATGGTCTCCTTGTGTGGATTAGCAGCCCGTGCTTGATGGATAAAAGTCCATGAAATCGGCTGCATGCTCTCCTAATTCTCCCGGGAACACTTTTCCCTCTTCCGATAGGATTTCCTTGTCTTCTTAGGATTGCTTGCGGCTTCTTTTGACTTTCTTGGTTATCACACGTTTCAGCTCTTCCTAGTAGCCCTAGGATGTATTGCAGCCACATGCAGCCTCCTGGAAAAGCAAAGGAAGGCTTTGCAGCCTCTCGGAAGCAATATCGGAAGCAATGCTCTGTTCTCGGACGCAGGGTGCAGCAGGCGCGCGCGCGTGTCTCGGCAGCAAGCAGGATCCTCGCGCATGCAGTGGACATGGCATCAACAGAGTTGGTGCAGGGTAGCCTCGATGCAGCAGCAGGCGTGTGTGAGGCTTCTCAGCAGCATCGGTAGCAGCAGCGGTAAGTAGAGGCGCGTGCAGGACATGTGCGGGTTGAGTGCCAGTATCCGATACGAGGTGCCAGTATCGGATACGACACTTTCAAAGGCTGGCCCTTGGCGGATACAACTGGGATACGTCCTACTTCGTGTCGGATACTTCCAGGTCACGTGTCGGATATGTGCCGACAGTATTGGTGTCATAGTGAGCAAGCTGTCGGCAACTCCTTTCGGTAGCTCCTTTCGGCAGCTTAGCCTTGCTAAGACATGGACGCGCCCTATTCTCGGCAGCACTGCTCTCGGCAGTAGGCTGTGCATTAGGCTTCTCGGCAGGCTGCATGCCAGCCTGCCCTGTTTTCGGCCGGTTCCGCGTCTGATGATTTTTCTGCATTGTTGACAAACACTTAGCACGTTTTCAATATAATTCTACCAAAAACTCACGATTTAATATTATGACTCGATTCTGATGATAATAAGGGTTAAACAAAGTATAAATGAAGGGTATTACACATTAAGAACGTCACATTTTATGCTCCTATCAACTACCCCACAGTTATCTTTTACTAGTCCCTTAGCAAAACTAAATTAAAACTACGACTCTAGACAAACTAATGCCCCCAATGATTTGTCTCAGGCTCGGATGAACACGTAGCTTTCAAGTTGATGCATGAGAATGCTAAGCAAGAAAATCTCAAGTTTCATGAACATGTATCATCAATATGAACATGTAAGAAAAACACATAAACATGAAAACATGTAAAGCTAATCTGATCCTCCTTAATTACTAGGCATACTCTCTTCTTTTCACTCAAGACATGGCTATTCACACATAAGTATATGCAAGAGAAAGATAATGAACATGAAAATAACTTGCATATGTCATGAAAAACGAAAGCTCTTTGTGAATTTTTATGGAAAAACCTCATGTAACAACTATGTGCACCAATGAACCAAAACCATAACCTTACTCTTGAGAATGACTCCACAAATCAAATTTAACCTATCTTAAGAATCATGAAAAGATCAATAAAGGGAATGTAATGGGGCTGGGAAAAAGGTATTCGAATTTTAGGATAAGAAGGCTCAAAAACCTCTCTACACATAGCAAAGCTCAACTCTTTTTATGTCTTCTCGCCAAGGGCCGGATTTCATCTTGTTGGACCCATTCTTCATTCTTCACTTCCCCGAAACAATGTGAAAACAAACAAAGGTCGAAATTTTAACAATACTAGACCTTCACATGTGTACAAACTCCAAATTCACAACACATTTTAAGACTAGACTTAGCAATATTTCTTTTGAAACCGTGCCTATGTACTTTCATTTTCTTTCGGACTTCACACAATTTTTCTTTTCTTTTCTTTTTTTTGTCCGTTTTTTTTTCTTTCTTTTTACTAGACACGGTATATACATTTTTCATACAATTTGTAACTAAGTCTACCTCACACTTATTCGTCTTCATCACTTCACGCGAAAACTTCTTCAAAAATCAAGGTTTGCAAAAACTTGAGACAAGGTAAATGCATAACTATACTAAGCTCATGGAAAGTGTTTAAGGGTGATGAAAGAAAAGGTTAAACGGTGGCTCAAGAAGGTTTACAAAGGTGTCCCACGATGGGCTCAAATAGGGCGTATGCTTTATTTGGCTGTGGTGGTAAACCTAAAAGATCTTTTTCAATCACTTTCGAAATCAAGGTAATTTATGATGAAAACGTTTTGAAAATCAACAAGAGTAAGTTCTAGCATTCTAGAGTTCATTAAAAAGCTATAGCACATAATCGTTGAATATGCAAAGAATAATGAGTTTCACATAATATCATGCTCGAAATGTTTAAACTTGTATCACTCATGAAGAAAGCAATTTGGCTCTAAAGCTCACATAGGTTATTATGGAAACAAACTAGCTAAAACATGCATGCTTTACTAATCGACAAGTCTTACATGCTCCTACCATTAATGCACATTATCCATGGAACTCACAATTTTAAAGTATGCACAACTATCATCTATGTATGCAAAGAGGAAAAAAACATCATTGAATACTTTAGTGGCATCCTAAGACTCGAAATATTAAATAAACAATCTATTTTTGTCTTACTATTTTGTAATATTTTCTTTTCTAAAATAAGCACACAAAAATATAAACGAAATATGTAAACCTACCCCACACTTAGAAAATTACATTGTGCTCAATGTAAACATAAAACTATACCATGCAATTTCTTAAGGATACGATAAGATAACATATTCCAACATGTCATCACAAACCAATAAAAAAGAGAAGGGTTAATAAATTTCAAACTCGCGGTGATGGCTTCTTCGTTTTTCTTGGTCGTATGGGGTTGCCTCCCCATTAGCGCTGAAGTGTTTAAAGTCATTAGCCTAGACTTTTTACCATGAATTTGTGTTGTATGTAATCATCGTGGTCCAAAATATTGGAGCTCGACAGCTAGAATGGTAAGGAGGTGACTTTGGAGACTTTCCTCCGTTGGGGCAGCATTGTGCGTGTTATCGGCAGGCTGCAGCTTCTCGTTGGCTGTGACATCATCACTTGGCAGGGTCTTGGGCAGTACTACCGGTAATGGTAGGTCCGACAGAATGTGCATGGGGATGCATATTGCTATCGGCATTGGCATTGTCATTAGGCACGCAGCATGGCTGTGCGTGTATCTCGGCAGTCTGCAGGCTTGCTTTGGTCAGCAGGGCTGCAGAGTCCGCAGGAATTGGCTGCATGGTAGCATTAATGCACACATGTTCCACGCATGTGTATCGGCAGGGATGCTTCGCTACATGTAGGCTGCAAGGCAGCGTATCTGGTATCGTATCAGCATGATGTGGTGTCTTGGCATGCTGCAGTTGCTCAGCAAAGACTGAGGCTATGGCAGATTGTTGCACAATGGCAGGGGCTGCAGGGGCATCTGGAAGGAGTGCTCCTTCTTCCATTCCGTTAAATGATGCATGGTAAGGTTTGAGACGATGTCCGTTTACTTTGAAAGCCTTACTAGACATTGAATCTTGAAGTTCCACAGCTCCATGCGAGAATACCCGATTGACTATGAACGGCCCTATCCAACGAGAGCGTAGCTTTCTGGGAAAAAGTTTAAGCTTTGAGTGAAATAGAAGAACTTTTTGCCCAACTTCAAACTTTTTCCCTCGAATCATTTTGTCATGATAGGCTCGTGTCTTTTCCTTATATATCTATGCGGCATCATAGGCTTCATTACGTATTTCTTAAAGTTCGTTGTGTTGAAGCTTCCTATGAAGGCCGGCCGAATCAATGTCCATGTTGAAAGCTTTGACGGTCCACCATGCTTTGTGCTCTAGCTCTACCGGTAAGTGACATGCTTTGCCATAAGTTAACCGAAAAGGTGACATACCTATCGGTGTCTTGTATGCAGTTCTATAGGCCCACAAAGCATCATCGAGACGATTACTGGCGTAGTTACCTTATGTGTAACACCATACTTCTTCAACAAAGCTTCTATGGTGCGGTTACAAAAGTGAGAGCCTCCATCACTTATCAAAACTCTTAGAACTCCAAAACGTGAGAAGATGTGAACTTTGAGAAAATCGACAACTACTTTTGAGTCATTGATGCATGTATCCTTGGCTTCTATCCACTTTCAAACATAATCAACCGCAAGCAAGATGTAGAGGAAGCCTTTGCTTGAAGGGAATGGCCCCATAAAGTCTATACCCCATAAGTCGAAGATTTCTACCTCAATGATAGGTGTGAGTGTCATTTGATCTCTTGCTCCTATGTTACCGATCCTTTGGCACCGATCACACGTCATGCATGTTGTGTGGGCATCTTTAAAGAGCGTAGGCCAATAAAATCCACAATTAAGTACTTTCAAAGCCGTTTTCTTCAGTCCAAAATGACCTCCACAAGCTTCGCTATGACAAAAGGCAAGGATGGATTGATGTTCATCTTCCGGAACAGATCTTCTTATGACTTAGTCGCTACATTGTCTCCATAGGTACGACTCATCCCACAAGAAGTGCCGAGCTTGCTTCTTGATCTTGTTCTTGAGGTGGCTCGACATACTTGGTGGAAATCGTCGAGTTGTAAGGTAATTTACAATGTCAGCATACTAAGGTTCACTTGTTGCATTGATCCAAAAGAGTTGCTCGTCCGGAAAACTCTCCAATAGGGGCAGCCGATCCGTTTCTTGAATAAGTCTACTTAGGTGATCGGCTACAACATTCTCACTTCCCTTCTTGTCTTTGATCTCAATGTCGAATTCTTGAAGTAAGAGAATCCATCGAATGAGTCTTGGCTTTGCATCCTTCTTTGTCATAAGATATCTCAAGGCGGCATGATCACTATAGACAATGACTTTGGAATTCAAAAGATATGATCGAAACTTTTCCAAAGCAAAAATTACGACCAAGAGTTCTTTCTCTGTTATGGTGTAATTAAATTGAGCATCATTGAGAGTTCTTGAAGCATAGTATATGGCGTGTGGCTTCTTCTCCTTTCTTTGGCCGAGCACAGCCCCTAAGGCGTAGTCACTTGCATCACACATCAACTCAAATGGCAACTCTCAATCCGGTGATGCAAGAATAGGTGCCGAACACAAAGCCTCTTTCAACCGGCCGAATGCTTGCTCGCAAGCTTCACTCCATGCGAAAGGTACCTCCTTTTGTAACAAGTTGCTCAATGGCTTTGCAATTGATGAGAATTCTTTGATGAAACGTCGATAGAAACCGGCATGACCAAGAAATTTTCTCACGTTTCTCACACATGTAGGGCTCGGCAAGTGTTGGATCAACTCCACCTTAGCTTTGTCAACTTCAATCCCATTTTTGGAAATAACATGGCCGAGCACAATGCCTTGATTTCCCATGAAGTGACACTTCTCCCAATTGAGCACAAGGTTAGTTTCTACACACCTTTCTAGTATCTCCTCCAAGTTCCCCAAACATGTGTCTGATAGGAGCACAATGTGCGACGATATTAATATGCTTATGCCATTGTTTATGCTTTGTTTAACCCTTATTTATCTAAGATAGAGTCATAATCTAGTTTAGTGTCATTTTGGTAGAGTTTTGGAAAAATGTGTTTAATAATCCGGAAATGACTAAGTATAGAAATCTGAGGAAATAATGCAAAATATGTCTTTTTCGTGATTCTGAGGCTTGCTTTAATGTGATGAAATTTGGTATGCATATATTTGGCAAGCTAAAGTGTGTTTTGGAAAATTTCATATCAATCGGAGTTCGGGAAGTCAACCAAAAGATGGCTACAACTTGGCAGTTTGAGCAAAACGATACAGGGACTACCAGGATTTTCCTGGGGCTGTGTCCTGACTTCCAGAATTTCTGTGTGACGCATTGCTTGGAATCAGAAACTTTGCCATACACCGTTGGAAAACCCTATGAGTTTAGTTTCTCCAGGACTTGGAATCGAATCAATCAGAGCTCTGAGGAGAGGGTTATGCCGGATTTACTGGAGCAAGGTCAATTCTGCCGAGAAAACCATAAGTTTCCCGGTTGCATCAGGAAAGCTCTCGTTTGGATTTTTGGAAGCATGGATCTGATATAATGGACCTAAAGACTTGCTGGACATGTCCATGCTAACCCAATGCAGCTGATTGAAGTCCAAGAGAAGCATTACTTTGCCAACAAGGAAACCTAAACCGACTTGGACAAGGAATTATCATTCCTTGTGTTGCCGGCAAAACCCTAGACTCTTCCCTATATAAAGCCAACGAAATTTCAGAATGAAGTTGTCACATCCTAGCACAATTCACAAGCCTTAAAGCTCTACCAAAAATTCCCCAACAATCCTATACAAAACTACAAGCCGAAAAACCATCACCACCATTCCAAATTCCTGCCGATCCATACCTCTATCCAATCACCATCCGATCATCATCAAGTCACGTTTTGTAGCCTTTCTTCAAGGTGTCTACAAAGTGTGATCCGCCCCATCTTTTCTCCATTTTCGGTTTGTAATAGCTTTGTGTAGTTATGCTTAGTTTTGTCTATGAAACTTGCATGTATTCTTGGTTTCGAATTGTATGTCTATGTATGTTTCGGATTGATTTTTGGTTTTACAATTTACATGATAATTTCGTACTCAAGTTTAATATAAGGTTTTTCAAGGATAAAATACGATTGCATGTTAAAATTGTAAGAAAAATATTTAATAAGATAGTAACTAGGTAATCGGCAAATACATGTTAATTTGGGTTTAAACTTGTACTTGGTTAGTTCTTTAAATTCATGTGCCTTAAAGGTTAGTGTTCTATGCAATTGCAATGTGTGGGCATTGATGACATTGAGCCGAAAATTAATATGGATTTAGTATACGCTGCGTTGCTTTATTTGTGTTGTTTTCACAAGGGGTGGAGTAGTTTAAAAGAACTTGCTTGTCTAATATGAAGTGTGACGCCTTGCATGTTAACTTGTTTCTAATTAAAAAGACTTTGTGTTTATTTGCTAGCTAGTGAACGTGTCTACGTTGAGTGTCATGTAAACCGATTAGTAACAAGATTAGGATTATACGCTGAGTTAATTCTAAGTACACAAGAAGTCTAGTAACGATTAGATGACCGCTGCAGCTCTAATTTGAATTGGAACTAAGTCGAGTCTAGATCACTTTTTCATTGTTTGCCGTGAGTCTTGTTACTTGAAAGTTATGTGTTTTGATTACTTTTTGATGAGTGCTTGTGTGAAAGATGTCAACCAACTTGTACATAGTAGTTTAGAGTTTAAATTCCTGCAATTTAATTTCGTGCCATAGTTTTTAGGGCAGCCCTATGGTTGCCGAAACTTTATCGCCCAATGAGTGACCATTTCATGTATATTTGTATAAATTTTTGTCTAACATTCTCATGTTTCAGGTACCCTTAATCCCGGCTATAACGATCCCTACTTGCTTATACTACTAATGATCTTTTGTAGGGTATTATTTGTGTGAGCCTCGCGGCTCACATCAGTGTCGAAGTCGCGTCCATATACGCTAAAGTCATCCATGAAAACTTCGATCTTACTTTCAATAAAGTCGGAGAAGATGTTGTTCATGCATCGTTGAAACGTTCCGGGTGCATTGCATAGGCCGAATGGCATCCTTCTATAAGCAAAGGTGCCGAATGGACATGTGAAAGTAGTCTTCTCTTGATCATCCGGGTGCATGGCGATTTGGTTGTATCCGCTATAGCCATCAAGAAAGCAATAATACTCATGGCCGGCTAGCCTCTTTAGCATTTGATCCATGAATGGCAAAGGCATGTGATCCTTCCTCGTTGTTGCATTGAGCTTCCTATTGTTGATACACATGCGGTGACCGGTCACTAGCCTTTGTGGTACAAGCTCATTCTTCTCATTCTTCACAACTGTGACACCACTCTTCTTGGGAACTACTTGCACCGGTGAAACCCACTTGCTATCCAAAATAGGGTAGATCACGCCACAATCTAGTAGCTTGATCACTTCGTCTTTAACTACCTTCATCATTGGAGGGTGCAAACGGCATTGGCCCTCCCTTGTCGGCTTAGCACCTTCTTCAACCAAAATTCGATGAACACATGTTGTAGGGCTTATTCCCTTGATATCCGCCAAGGTCCAACCTATAGCGGTTTTATACCTTTTAAGCACATGTACTAGATCCACTTCTTGCTTCTCACTAAGCGATGAAGACACAATAACCGGTAAAGTGTCATCTTCTCCAAGATAAACATACTTTAAGTGACTAGGGATCTCTTTTAGTTCTAACTTTGGGGCCTCTTCCACACTGGACGAAATTTATTTGTGGCAGTTGGAATTGACAAGAACGGACTAAGTCTCTCAAACCGTGGGGCAGCCTCAAGCTCGGCCACTACTTCCCTTAGGCTCGACTCAAGCTTCTCTATTTCGTCTTCACTAATCCGTGCTCCCTCCGTGTCAAATCCGACCCCTTGCTCGATTGCTAGTTGCTATGCATTGAGAGTGACCGACATGACTTGCTCGGCCCCCTCAATAACATTGATCTCGTTGCACTCTTTCAAATCCACAATCGGATACTTCATGGCTTCAAAAACGTTGAATTTAATCACATCGCCATCAAACTCCATAGTCAAGTTGCCCTCGACAACATCTATCTTTGTGCGTGCCGTCCTCATGAATGGTCGGCCAAGTAGCAATTGGGTGCTATTGACCGGTGAGTCCTCCATCTCAATGACATAGAAATCGGCGGGAAAGATAAGATGATTCACTTGTACAAGCACATCCTCCACATAGCCTTCCGGATATTTGTTTGAGCGATCCGCAAGTTGTATGATGACATTGTCCTTCTTGAGAGGTCCTAGACTCAACGTTTGATAAACATTGAGTGGCATGACACTGATTGAAGCTCCCAAATCTAGCATGACATCGTCGAAACGAGTATTTCCAATCACACAAGGCACATTGAAACTTCCCGGATCTTTCATCTTTGGTGGCAACTTCCTTTGAATAATGGCCGGCACCGTCTCACTCATTGTCACCACACGTGTCTCCCTCGTATGCCTTCTTGTTGTACATAGCTCCTTAAGAAACTTATCATACTTCAGAATTTGCTTGATGCACTTCAACAAAGGTATGTTCACATCAACTTTGCGAAACACCTCCAACACTTTCTCATTGGATTTGTCCTTCTTAGACTTTGAAAAATGTGAAGGGAAGGGTATGAAAGAGCTAGATACACCCCCCTTTGTTGGTTGGATCGGCATACTCTCCTTGATTGAAGTCGCGGGATCCTTCTCCAAGTCGTTCTTTCTCATCGCATCAAGCTTGCTCTTCTTCTCGGCTGCAACCTTCCTCTCGGCTGCACTGCCTTCGTCAACATCTCTCTCACCCTCACTGCTGTCGGTAATGGCAGGTCCGGCAGCAGCCTCTTCTTCCTCTATGATCATGCCGAGAGGCTCTCCCTTCCTCTTTGGACTTTTAGGCTTCAAATCATCCAAGATTCGTCCACTACGAGTTGTAATGGCTTGTGCTTGCTCATTCTTTGGATTCTTAATTACTCCGCCCAGTAGCTTTCCTTGTTCATTGAATCTTCTCATGAAGTCCACAAGTTGTCCTACTTGGGTCTTAAGCTCACCAATATCGTTAGTGTGAGTTTGTTGGCTTGCGATCATAGCTTGAGTAGCACTCGAAAGAGATTGGATCAAAGCTTCATGAGATTGAATCATTGCATCATAGCCCGTATTGCGGTTGAAGGTATGAAAGGTGTTTGGCTCGGCTGCATCCCTTGGTTAGGTCTGGCATAGGGCTGCATTGGTGCTTGAGGACGATATTGAGCAGCCGGCCTTGCTTGGTAAGGCACGGCTGCATTTGGCTGGTTTGGTGGCCTCAAAACGTTGTCATTGTTTGCCCACCGAAAGTTAGGATGATCACGAAACCTTGGATTGAAGTTTGGGTAGCCTCCTCCTTGATATCCCACGGCATTGACCTCCTCAAAACCTTCACTCGACCCTATTCGAGGACATAGCTCGGTTGCATGATCCTCGGTGCATACTCCACAAACTTGAGCACGTTTTCCCTTCATGAAACTAGTGACCAAGTCCGAAAGTTTGTCAACCTTAGTATTCACTTCATCAATGGCCGAGTTGGCCTTAGTCTCATGCACCTTCTCACTCCTAACAACGTTATCGCGTGCCATGCCAAATTGTTGGTTGTTTAAAGCACAAAGCTCCAACAAATTCCTTGCCGGTGCCGGATTCATCTCCAAGAAACTTCCATTGGCGGCCGAGTCTAAGAACTCCTTCTCCATGACGCATAATCCCTCATAGAAATATTGTAGCAAGAGTCCTTCTCTAATGCCATGCGAATGACACAATCCGATAAGGGATTTGAACCTCTTGTAGTAGTTGAAGAAAGTCTCATCTCCGGCTTGCTTCACACTAGTGATTTGCTTCCTTAAATTGGTGATACGTGAAGCAGGAAAGTACTTGAGCAAGAACCACTACCAGAAAAAAAACTTTTCCCGACAAAATTAAAAAAAAACGGGCGACGAATTAAAATTTTCGTCGGTAATTCCAACGAATAGCCGACGATTTTATTTTTCGTCGGTGGAAAAACAAAATCGTCGGCCATAGTTTAACCATAGCCGACGATACTATTTTTTCGTTGGTATAAACAAAAATCGTCGGCTATATTCATATTTCAGTCGACGATTTGGAATTTCGTCGGCCTTTCTCTGAAACATTAGCCGAAGAAAACTTTTGAAATTTTGGCCGACGAAATTGACATTTTTGTCGGCTATAAGTCTATATATTTTTAGATTTAGACAACAGCTGCTCATTTAAAAAAAAAAACGAAAAAGAAACGGGAGAAAGAGTGAAAAATCTGTGGGTATTGTTGAAATCCGTCCTCTCTTACATTGTGGAGCTATATATAGGTACGTATATGTGTATATATGTTGATTTTGAGTTTTAGTTGAGTTGATTTTGAGTTTTAGTGATTTTGATTTAGTAAGTGATTTTTTGTTTTGGTGTTGTTTTAGTGTTCGAATGTATGTATATATGTTGATTTTGAGTTGTAGTTGAGTTGATTTTAAGTTAGAGTTTAATTATGTGTTTTAATTTGATGTTATTTTAATTAGTGTTAATATATATATATATATATATATATATATATGTGTGTGTGTGTGTGTGTGTGTGCGCATGTGTGTGTGGAGTTTAATTATATATATATATATATATATGTTAATTAATGGTTGATATATAGTGTAACTTAAATAATGGTTGTTAATGGTATATATATATATATGAGTTGATGTTGATAATAATATATATTGTAATGTAATTAATTATTAAGGATTTATATATATATATATGTATGTGTTAATTAATTTCTTATTAATTAAAGTTATATATATATATATATATATATATATATATATTATTTTCAGGCTATATATGGATCCGGATAAGAGTTGGTTTTCGCTTCCAAGGCATGACCGACGATAAACTACAGGAGTTGTGAACTTTTTGCAGTTCGTCGAGGAAAATGCAAACGGGAATGAATACCATTATTGCCCGTGCAATAAATGTAGGTGTCGCAGTGATATGTGTCGATTTCCGATTAGGACAGTATGGGAGCACCTAAAGAGTAATGGGTTTTGGCCGAAATATACACGTTGGATATATCACGGTGAGCCATCATTAGATGGATCGCATGATCATGGGCAGTTTTTTGAGGCGGGCAGTAGTAGTACATCCAACGATCCAACAATGACATTCGTCAACGACGTGTTTCCTTTTGAAAGCGGTGTACGTGGGGAACAATATATGCATGACCCGGTGCAGCCCTTCCCACAAGTTGTCAACACTGCTGCCTTTGACAGGTACAACAAACTGATTGCATTGCAACATACCCCTGTGTCTTCAAGTTCTGAGAACACAGTTCTTGAAAGTGTGATGGAGGTAATGAGGATTAAAGTCGAGACAAAATCGACTATCAGGCACGTGGATGAATATCTACAGTACACTTCTTCGTTGTTGGAGGAGGGTCATCGTAATCCTACCAATCACCGTAAGGTCTGAAGTATCCTCAAAGATCTAGGGCTTTCCTACATTAAGATCCATGCATGCGCATTTGACTGCGTTCTCTTCTGGGGTAAAGATGCAGAAGGGAATGACCTTTCTAGCCTTGACGCATGTCCGATATGTCATTCTGACTGATATAAGTTGACGGGAGCAGACAATAGGAAACCTATGAAAGTGTTTCGGTGTTTTCCGTTGAGAGATAGGCTTGAGCGGTTGTACATGTCAGAAACCACTGCAAAAGCTATGAGATGGCACGGTGAGCGAGACTTGGGAGACGCAGATATCATGACACACATCTCTGACGGAGCGGCTTGGAAGCATATAAACAATGAGTTTCCTCATTTTGCGTCAGATGTCAGAAACGTCAGGCTCGGGCTCTCAACCGATGGGTTCAACCCTTTCGGCACCATGAGTCTTTCATACAGTATATGGCCGGTGATTTTGGTACCTTACAACCTTCCTCCGTGGATGTGCATGAAGAAGGAATATAATATGTTGACGTTGTTGATTCCGGAGCCTGGTTACCCAGGGAAATGTCTCGATGTGTATATGAGACCATTGATTGAAGAGCTTAAGGTATTGTGGGACGTTGGTCATCCCACTTTTGACAAGTACAAAGAGGAGACGTTCCAGATGCATGCCATGGTTATTAGTACCATCAGTAATTTTCTTGTTTATGGGATGTTGTCGGGCAGCGTTGTTAGGGGATACAAGGCTTGTCCAGAGTCCCTTAGCGATTATGGGAGCACCCCTCATTGCAACAAGATATGCAGAATGGGTCATCGTGTGTTCCTTCCGGCAGATCACCACTGGCATTACGAGTCCGCCACATTTGATGGAACCGAAGAACACGGTGGTCCTCCCAGAAGATGGACGGGAAGAGAAATTTTAGCAGTGCTTAATGAGTACGATTTTGGGCCCCTCAGCAATCATCCCAATATTGTAGCGGAAATACCTGAAAGACCTGAGGAGTACAAATTCTGGACACATAAGAGCATATTGTGGGAACTCCCGTACTGGTGTGAGTTGTTGATCTGTCACTTCCTAGACGTTATGCACATAGGAAAAAATGTTTCTGAAAGTGTGGTGGGCACAACGCTCAACTTGGAGGGGAAGACAAAAGACGGTCCTAAGGCTCGCACTGATCTGCAAAATATGAATATTAGAAAACAACTATGGTTGAAACAAGGGAAGATAAAAATGCCTCAAGCTCCTTACACCGTCAAGCCTGAGCATAAATCAGAAATTATCCATTGGATAAGACGGGCCAAGTATCCTTCAGGCTTTGCTGGAAATATAGCCAAGTGTGTGAACAGACAATTCAACAATCTTTACGGGTTGAAAAGTCATGACAATCATATCCTGCTACAACGTCTCTTCCCTGTTTTCATTCGATCGTTCCTTCCCCGTCACATTGTGGAGCCGTTAGTAGCTTTGGCAAGATTTTTTCAGAAGGTATGCACACGGGAAGTGAGAAAATCTGACCTCTGGGAAATGCAACAAGACATCGTTCATATCATGTGTAAATTTGAGATGATATTTCCTTCGAATTTTTTCGACATCATGCCTCACCTCATGATCCATCTTCCTCGGCAGTTGTTGCTTACCGGTCCTGTGCACTTCACTTGGATGTATCCGATGGAAAGGTACGTATTTTACACCTTATGTTAATTTCCTCATCAATATATGTGATTTAGTATTAATGTATTATCATAACACTTTAAAAACTTGATTTATAGGCAACTTGGACAATACGGTGATTTTGTCCAAAACAGATCCGCACCTGAAGAATGTATAGCTAAAACATATATTGCGCACGAGTGCGTCACCTACATGAAGCTGTATTTAGGAGCGTTACAGTAAAGCATACCGGAAGATGTACCTTCACAGTTCAATCTTTCCATACTCTCCGACGATGTTGTACTCGGTGAAAAAATGCCAGTTTCCTACAAGTTGAAAGATTATGAGGTAGCCATTGCACATTGGTGGGTACTAATTAACTGTTTAGAAGTTCAGTTTTGGAAGAACATGCATCTAAACTGTGAACAAGTAGGAGGTGATCTCGATTACCACAACCGGACATTCGCAGAGTATTTTGGCCGCTGGGTACGTAACTTTAACATTATTCTATACGTATTTATATATTATTATGTATAATTATTCATATTTATAGTTGATTCTGATGGTTGCAAATGGACCTTATTAAAAATGATAATCACCCAAATTGGTCGCACGAACTCAGACTTCTAGCGATGAAGCCGGTCTATTCAAAAGTTTATGCGATGTGCAAGGTGAATGGTGTGTTATTTCGATGTGAAGAGAGAGACATCAGACTGAAAACACAAAATTCAGGGGTTATGGCACATGATGGGGATGATGGAGTTGGCTATTATGGTGTTCTCCATTCAGTTGTGGAACTGCATTATGGAGAAGGCATGAAAGTGCACATTTTCAAGTGTAGATGGTTTGACACACGGTCACAGAGCATGAAAACCGATCAATACGACATAACTTCTGTGAACACTAGTACATCATGGTATGAGGATGACTCGTTCGTTTTAGCCACATGGGTGAAACAAGCATTTTATCTTGATGATCTCGCCAAGGGTGACCCGTGGAAAGTAGTCAACACTATCCACCATCGCAACATTTACTGGGCGTCTACACTTGGAGTGGCTGAAGAGAACGAGGAAGGTGGCACCGCGTATCAAGAGCCCAACTCAAACGGTATTCCTGACTCCTCTTTTATTCGCCTAGACACGCCGGTGCGAATTCGACGTGAAGAGCCACTGCTTGTTGATGTTGATCCAAATGAAGAAACTAACGAGGACTCTAGTGGTGAGGAAAGACATAGATTACCCCTATCGAGCAATTCAGAAACCAAAGAAGACTCATCCGATTACAATCCGACGGATTAAGTAATTTAGATGATGTAATCCTTTCATTTGTAATCCATGTAATATATTTCTTTCTGTTGACTGCTGGGTTTCTTTTTTCTTGATGTTCAATTTTGGTTATATATGAACAGGAAATAGGAATACGAGAGGTGTAAACCTACTGATTTTTTTTAAATATTTTTCATATAATAGCCGACGAAAAATGCATTATTTCGTTAGCCATAACTATATTGAAAAATACATATTTTATTTTAGACAGAAAACGAAAAAAGAATAGCCGACGAGTACGAGGTTGTCTCTCGTCGGCTATGATTTAAAACAAAAAAAACAAAAAATGACCAGATTGCATTTTCTATCACTAACGATAAACCATTGCTTCATCCTTCAAACAGAAAAAAGTCGTGAAATAAGATATGACCAAAATGATAAAATACATTAACGGTTGAAAAATGACAAGATTCCGATAAAATCTGAGTGTCGAAAGATGCGGTCAAAGGTTTTATTCCTTCGTTTCCCTAATGGTAGCGTTACCTTCGGTAAATATTTTGAGGAAAATTTTTATACGATTAGTTGCATCTCATCGATTTGAAACTATTATCTGTTGAAGGTTAGGCCAAAAACGTCATTTAGACAATCCAATTACTATTTCTAAGCGTTTAGAGGTTTGACTTACCCGGTTGACCGTTCCGATCGAGCCTTTAATGTTGTCAGCTGAAGTTGGATTTTTTTTCATACATGTATTTAATCTTAACGGTGATATCTGACGGTTGGAATAGATTTTCTAAACTTTTAGATTCAAAATCAGAACATATGCACTAATGTTCCTTAACTTGTTTACTAAGTGTTTCAGTGAATGTATAGTTTCAAATAGTTACTATACGTAGACTCTTCAAATGCAAAAATGTTTTGAAATAAGATATGACCGAAATAATGAAATACGTCTACGGTTGAAAAATGACAAGGTTCTGATAAAATCTGTGTGCTGAATGTTGCGGTTAACTGTTTTTTACTTTCGTTTTCCTATGGGTAGCTTGACGTTCGTTAAATCAATTTTGTAAAATTTTTATATGATTAGTTGCGTCTCATTGATTTGAAACTATTATCTGTTGAAGGTGAGGCCAGAAACCGTCGTTTAACTAGACTAATTTCCGTTTTTAAGCTTTTAGAAGTTTGACTTAGTGGTTTGACCTATAGTTTAGCCGACGAAAATTATATTTTTTCGGCTAAACTCTTGCGATCCGCGCCTTTTTATTGTCCGTCGTTGGATGGCTCAGATCCGACGGCTGTTGATCTTCCAAAGTATAGCCGACGACATTCAAAGAATAGCCGACGAAATCTTTTAAATCGTCGGCTAAACTCTCGCGATCCGCACCTTTTTATTGTCCGCCGTTGGATGGCTCAGATCCGACGGTTGTTGATATTTCAAAGTATAGCCGACGACATTCAAAGAATAGCCGACAAAATCTTTTAAATCGTCGGCTATTCTCTCTACGATCCGCGCTTTTTTATTGTCCGCCGTTGGATGGCTCAGGTCCGACGGCTGTTGATCTTCCAAAGTATAGCCGACGACATTCAAAGAATAGCCCACGAAATCTTCTAAATCGTCGGCTATTCTCTCTGCTATAAAAGCTGAAAGTCGCAGTCAGCCCGACTTTTTCTCTCCTCCTCCTCCTTCCCCTCCTCCTCCGGCCTCCTCCTCCTCCTTCCCTCCTCCTTCCCCTCCTCCTCCTCCTCCTTCTCCTCCAATCTTAACGGTAATTTTTTTTTTTTGCAATTTATTTTAATTGTATAATTTAGGTATATAATTTAGATATTTAAGTGTGTGTTAAATTGTTATATATATTGGTTATATATATAAATTGTTAGATTAATTATATATATAAATTTGTAGATTAATTATATAAATTGTTATATATTTGTTAATATGTACACATATTTGTATATATATATATATATATATATATATATGTGTGTTAATGTATATTTTAATTGTTATATATAAATTGTTAAATTAATTATATATATAAATTGGTAGCCTAATTATATAAATGGTTATATTTATGTTAATATATAAATGGTTATTTGTATGTATATATATGTTAATGATGAAATATAGTTATATTTGTATATACATGGTTATATTTATGTTAATGGTTAGTATTATTTAAAACTAGTTAAATTATAAATATTAATTTGTTAGTATGTTTTAAAATATATTAGTATTATTAGTTATTATATTAATTAGAATTTGTTATTTAATTTAATATAATTTAATATTAATTAATGTATTAATTTATTTTTTTCCAGATGGCCGATGCATTTAGACAGCTATTCAGAGGCCGTCGTTCCAGATCTAGGGGTTTTGGAAGTTCTGGCGGATCCGGAGACTCCGAGAGGATCCCTAGCCAGCCTGAGAGGACCACCAGCCAGCCTCAGACGATCGATTCATCCCAGCCGCGGAGGAGTGTGAGCAACCGGCACCAGACCCTTTTATCGGCTGGGCGGCCGTCGAGCAGTTCATGTCCCCCTAGCTGAGATTAAAAGGAAAGTCGACAGAAGAGTCATCGAGTTCAGGTAACATTTGATTTTATTAATTAAATATTTTATTAAAATTAACGCACTAATATTTAATTTTATTAACCAATCGTCGTTTATGTGATAGGGACCGCCGCTAGCAGTTCAAGCAAGAATACGAGAGGTGTCATATGTTTTGATACGCTCAGGAAAAGTGTTGAGACAAGCGGGAGGATCCAGATCAACGAACCCCCTAATCAGAATGTTAAGGGGAAAAACGCCGCGATTACGCGGGTTGCTTGGGAGCACTAATTAGGGATATAGTCCCTATGTTGTGGACACGGTGGGCTGATGTGCCGAAAGAGATCAAGAGGGAGGTCAACAACGCGGCGTCGGTGAGTAATTTAAAAAACTTAATTTCTTTATCGTAATATTTAATAATTTTCGGTATTCTTATAATTTTAAAACTAATAAAATATTATCTTTCAGGCATACTTCGAGATTGCCGAACACAAGCAGGCTTGGGCGTACGTGATGCAGAACTCGAGGTACGTGGGAATTCCTCATCTTATAATTTGAAATATTTTATGATATTAATAATATTTCTAATGCACTTTTGTTTTTTCTGTAGGTTCAAAGAGTGAAAGAACGAGCTCCGTACCCACTTTACCGAATACGACAAATATGGTCGTATGGGTACTCTAAGAGAGTTCATGTTCATGGAGTACGAGTGGCGTTGGTTGATGACAGTAGACTTCAACAACCCAGTTATGCAGGTAAATACTAAACTTAACTACAAATGTTTATTTTGTTAATATTTTAATTATTAGTTTAATTATTTTATAATTATTACACTAATATTTTTTTATGCATTTTTCTAATATTTTATTATTTGTTTGAAGGAACGGTCTCGGATAAACTCTGCGAACCACCACCGTAACACAACCCCCCATCATGGTGGTTCTAGGCCATTTTCAAAATATCAGGAAGAGGCGCTTAGAGATTATCCTTTAAGCAACTCGTACGTAGAGACGTTCAAGAAGGCTTATCCATTAGCGACAGAAGAGCTTGTAAGTCGTTGATTACGATTTTAAAATTTTAATTATTAATTTTACTTAATTATATATTTGTTAGAATATTAATTTTTTTTTCCCGTTCAATAAAGAGAGGGTGAACCGGGCCGAAGAAGAAGTGTTGCAGGCAGTAGTTCGGGAGACACAACCGAACATTTCAGAGGAAGATCTGTAAGAAGCCCTGAGCCAGGTCGACCGATCGAATGTCCAAACTGCAACGAGGATATTCGATGCAGCCTTCCCAAAACGGTCAAACGACTACTACTGTTGGAGTTTGGGAAGTTCTAGAATAGGGGTCCTGAAGACCACTAAGGGAGTTCAAAAGAGGGGAGGCGGAGACACCCAACAGATGAAGGGGGAAATGCAGAGCTTGGCAGAAGAAAATGCAAGATTGGCGGCCCAGTTCCAGAGATCACAGGAGCAACAACGCAAAACACAGCAGTATCAGATGGAAATGGAGCGTTGGCATGCTGAATGCGAGAGAATTTGGCGACAGAACTACGCCTGCTAAAAAAACTGGTGGTATGCTATGTTCGCGGCACAACAACAAAGCCTTGAACCCCCGCCCCCGTTTGAGCCGTTAGATGAACCTCGAATGCCGAGAGCTCTTGAGTTCATTCAGCAGGATGACGAGCATGATGGACAGCAGGATGGTGGCCAGGATTAG
This sequence comes from Potentilla sterilis, assembly GCA_963682095.1. Lineage (NCBI taxonomy): Eukaryota > Viridiplantae > Streptophyta > Magnoliopsida > Rosales > Rosaceae > Potentilla > Potentilla sterilis. The sequence continues at coordinate 52,326,575 of OY821755.1, read as the reverse complement.
GGTTTAGGGTTTAGGGATGGAACAAATTAAATAATTAATGAAAAACGTGTTTCTTGTTGGATTGTCATTGTGCATTGCAGGTTGCTTGGAATGGTAATTTAGAAATTAATTTAATTTTTTTTTCCCAAAATGTAAGAACAGCCGACGATATTGACATTATTTCGTCGGCTATCACTGCTATAGCCGACGATTTTTACCAAATTTCGTCGGCTATAACTGTTATAACCGACGAAAATGAAATTATTTCGTCGGTGGTCTATGTTAAATAGTGACGGTTTCGTCGGCTATAACTAATTAATGTCTCTTAAAATATTAATATATTCCGACGAAATCTTCATGTCGTCGGCTATATTTCAGAACAAATAACTGACGAAACAGAAGAGATCGTCGGCTATATTTTACGATATCGTCGGCCATATGTGAAAATATCCGACGAATTTTGTCGGGCATTATGCCAAGGTTTGGTCGACGAAATGTATTTTCATCGGTGATAATGACCGACGATTTCGTTATTTCGTCGGGTATATGTGAAAATGGCCGACGATTTCGTTATTGTCGTCGGGTTTCGTTATTACCGACGCCGTTTTATCGACGAATAATAGCTGACGAAATTTTCGTCAATAGAAAGAATACCCGACGAAATTTTTGAATAGTAGACGAAATTTTTTTCGTCGGCTATTCTGTCCGATCTGGTAGTGAACTCGTCCACCATTGTGTTCCACGAGTTGATCTTTCCACTAGGCAACTCAAACAACCACTCCTTAGCTTGATCCTCCAATGAAAACGGAAAAGCCTTCATCTTGAAGTGTTGCAAATCAGTTCCTCGTGGACACATTGATTCGGTGGTGAAGTTGAAACATTGCAAGTGCTTATTCGGATCCTCACTTGGCATGCCATAAAATGACTTCAACTTGTGGAGAAATCCAGTCTTCAATTCAATCTCACCGGTCTTGCCTGCCTCCAAAGGTGGATAAGTAATGTTGGCCGGTGCGGCTCCTCCTCCTCCAGCAACATGTCCGTTTTGAGCACGGATCGAAGTCATGATTGGTTGCTAGGCAAAGACAAAGTTTTCTTCAATAGTAGGCTCTGCAAGGACTTCAAATTCCGGTTCTTCTAAATGACTAGGGCTAGGTTCGGGTGAAAGGGATTGATGGCTCGACGAAGTGACAAGTCAAGGCGAGCTCGGTGATGATAGTGACGATGGTGATGATGATGCTGAGCTTGAAGGCTCGGATGGGGGCAGCAGTGTTGAAATGGCAACGTTGAGCTCCTCGTTCAAACGTTATAAACAGCCTCGACTATCTCTTGTCCAAAGGTCGGACATGCACTAATTTCTGCGAGGTGCAACATGAAGCAAGTTAGAACTATTGTAAAGAAATAAAAAGCAAGAATATACATCAATATAAGCCACGGCATTGGTGATTACAAAACATGTTTCAAACAATGTCACACTATACACAATCGGCAAAGAGAGATACACACGGCATTGAGAGAAAAAGCAACGAAAATGAAATCATGATGTTGAAATTTCTAAGTCTAATTGCTTTTAAATTTGTTTAAACTCTCAAAGTACGTGGAGCAGAGGAGATAACGGTGCAATGGATTGATGCAGCCCCCGGTAGTATCGTGCTTTATCCGATATACCTCGAGAGTTCGAACCACATACACAAAATGCTTTGTTTCAAGCCTCAAGACTGACTCATGCCGAATTCATTCTAAGTTTTGGAGCTCGGTGGACATGCGGCCTAGGTGCTATCTTCTAGACACAATTGTTCCGTGGTTTCAGAAGGCTAGCATGTATCATCCGAAAGTAGCTCAAGGCAAGACTCATTTGTTGGTAACCACGGAGGACAAGACCCCTATCGCCCCTCAAAGAGAGAACAGTCTGTGGGCCTCTGAGATCTAATTTGACAAACCTTTGAGTCTAAGTCGGGACAACACACACTGATAGGTGAACCTTTTACCCCTTACTCTGTTGAGAACAATCGTGTTGACAGTACCACGAGTGTCAATAAAAGCCGCCCTCAACCTCATGAGACCTCGAAAGATAACATGAAGGGTTAAGGCTAATATCAACAAAAGTGACCTTACCTATTCCTCTTCCCCTCAAAACTCAAAGCAAACTCAACACAAATAAACCTCTAAGCCTCCTAGCAATTTAAACTAAGTTATTACATACTCAAATCGGCAACACATACAATATTTTCGAAATTTAAACTCTACATGCCGAAGCATATTTCTACTTTACAACTGAAATTTCCAACAAACTTTACAACTTTACACATGAAATTTTACACACAATTAACATTCACATAAAACAAGCTTTTATAATCCCCGGCAACGGCGCCAAAACTTGACGAGTGCCAAGGCACGCATGCAATAATAACCCTACAAGAAACGTTAGTAGTATAGCAATAAGTAGAGATCGTTCTAGCCGGGGATTAAGGGTACCTGCAATATAAGAATGTTAAAACAAAAACAATATATACAACCAATGTCACAAGAATCTACAAGTTTACAAACAAGAAACGAAATCATGGGGATATGAGTTGAGGTTCGACAGCAAGACTACCCTATAGACCTAAGACATGAAATTAAAAACCTAAATTACTATATACAAGTTGATCATCATCTCTCACACAAAACATAGCACAAAAACACACAAGAACACATAAGAAAATCATGCAAAGCATACGACAACAATATTCAAGTTTCCTAGACTCTATTCAATTCCGATTTCAATTAGGGCCTCAACGGTTATCTAATCGTTACTAGACTTCATAAGTATTTAGAAAACACGCAACGCCGAATCCTAAAATTATACTAATCATGCTTGAAAACACGCAACGTAGAAGGCAAACACAAGAAGTAATTATGCATGAAAGTCTTTCAAATCGTAAACATGAGCAAGGTATGGCGTCACTCTTCCTATTAACATGCAAGTTTCAATGAATTATTCCTGCCCTATTAACAACCTATAATTAAGTTTACTCAACGCATAACTCGATCTTAAGTTTGTTTTGGTAGATGAAATCACAACCTACACAAGAGCCATGACCGTGGCTTCATGTAAGCCTTGATTTTTATGCGTGAATTCATGAAACTAATCAAATAAAAACTAAAAATATATGAAAATACTACTGCCCTATTCTAATGCACGAATTCAAAAATGTTACAAGTTGCAAGATTGTTTCATAAAAACCAAAGTAGAATTCGGAAATCCAATACAAAGTTACAAAACCGAAATTCAAAGTTTCTAGCTACACAACATAAACATTATACATAGAAGAAAAATACAAGTCATAAGATGGTAGAATCACACTTTAAGGACACCTTGAAGAGTGAAACTCGGCAGCAACAACTAATGGCAAAGGATACGGGTGAAGGATGAATTTTGGTAGTGGTGGTGGTGGTTTCGGCTTGGTATTTTTCTGGACTTAGAACTTCTAAATTTTGACTAAAGCTTTTGGCTAGTATTTTTGCTTAAGATGAGATGATTTTTCTGTAGGAAAATCGGGCCTTTATATAGGGGAAAAGATAGGGTATTTCCGGCACCAACAAGGAAACACAAAACCTAAACCAAGTTGATTTAGGATACTTGCCGGCCACTCCTCTTTTCTTCAAGAATCTTCCGTCCAATTTCTTCATGGGGCGGCTGCATTTCTTCATGGTCTCCTTGTGTGGATTGGCAACCCATGCTTGATGGATAAAAGTCCATGAAATCGGCTGCATGCTCTCCTAATTCTCTCGGGAACACTTTTCCCTCTTCCGATAGGATTTCCTTGTCTTCCTAAGATTGCTTGCGGCTTCTTTTGACTTTCTTGGTTATCACACGTTTCAGCTCTTCCTAGTAGCCCTAGGATGTATTGCAGCCGCATGCAGCCTCCTGGAAAAGCAAAGAAAGACTTTGCAGCCTCTCGGAAGCAATATCGGCAGAATGCTCTGTTCTCGGACGAAGGGTGCAGCAGGAACGCGCACGCGTGTCTCGGCAGCAGGCAGGATCCTTGCGCATGTAGCGCACATGGCATCGGCAGAGTTGGCGCAGGGTAGCCTCAATGCAGCAGCAGGCGTGTGTGAGGCTTCTCGGCAGCATCAGTAGCAACGCAGCAGCAGCGATAAGCAGAGGCGCGCGCAGGATATGTGCGGGTTAAGTGCCCGTATCCGATACGAGGTGCCAGTATCGGATACGGCACTTTCAAAGGCTGGCCCTCAGCGGATACGTCTGGGATACGTCCTGCTTTGTGTCGGATACTTCCATGTCACGTGTCGGATACATGCTGACGGTGTTGGTGTCATGGTGAGCAGGCTGTCGACAGGCTGTCGGCAGCTCCTTTCGGCATGTTAGCATCGCTAAGACATGGACGCGCCCTATTCTCGGCAGCACCACTCTCTGCAGTAGGCTGTGCATTAGGCTTCTCGGCAGGCTGACATGTTTTTGGCCGGTTCTGGGTCTGATGATTTTTCTGCATTGTTGACAAACACTTAGCACGCTTTCAATATAATTCTACCAAAAACTCACGATTTAATATTATGACTCGATTCTAATGATAATAAGGGTTAAACAAACTATAAATGAAAGGTATTACACATTAAGAACGTCGCATTTTATGCTCCTATTAGGGTGGCCGAGGTGATGTAATTGGTATAATTGGAGGTTGAATTCGTATTTAGGATGTTTTTTAGAGTCGATTAAGTATAAATTGGAGTTCGATTGTTGGGAAATTGGTGAATTGCAGGTTTAGGAATTTCTACAGTGGTTTTAAGGCGACAGAGGTGGCGGGGTTGAGTTCATGAGGTGGTGGCGGTCATATTGGGTTAATTTGGAGGTTATTGGTGGTGTTTTTGGCGCTGCCAGGGGCAGTGGTGGCGCTGCTGCTGGCGGCGGCGGAGGGCTGAGGAAGATGGTGAATATTGAAATTGATTCAGGGGTATTTTAGATATTTTTACTAATGTAGCAGACATTCAACAGAGTTGGAATGTTGAAATTTGCCTCGTCAGCAACATAACGAAATCTTGTAACGGTGGAGTGACGGAATGGACTAAATTGTTGAAAAATGAGAGATTAAGGATCTGCTAGTTTAATTTGAAAGTTGTTTCTGCCAAAACCCGGAGGGCCTAACATAAGCAATAATAATAAAGACAGATCTTAACACGGGTTTATAGTGGTTCGCCATGCTATCGGTGGGCATGACTACGTCCACTTAGAATATACTATAGCCAGCTAATAAGCCTTTGCGGTGGTGTTACAAGTGTGGAATGCCCAGTTATTCCAAGTTAGCCTCATATCTAGGGGGAAGCCTTCCTTTTATAACTAAGGAAGACTTCCTAGTTTTACAAGTTTCCAATGTGGGATGCAAGTGCCAAGTTTTCCTGCTCACGAAGCTACTTGAGGAGCCCGTTGGTATGGCTTCCGGATGCGGCACCGGTGATCTTCCACGATGGAGATGTAGCTGAGGTGTCAGGCTTCCCGATGCATGCCGAAACCAGGACCCACCGCACTGGTTGCATGGTCTACGAGGTCGTTACATATGCTTGGCGGTGCACCATATATACTGTCAACAAAAGCAGAGGGATATAACTGTTTTTAGGTAAAGAGTTCAGAGTGTAACAAGTATTTAACCTTAGTTTATTTCAGCTTACTGTGCTTAACAGTGGTGGTGATGCTTTACTCTTTCTTTCATTCCCAGTCCTTTAGATAATTGCAGAGCATAATTATAGTTTTTGAATTATGATGCTTAGTTGATAAAAAATTGGGAACTTGATTATATTTTGGGATTTTGGTTATTTGTGGCAGTAATAATGGGTGGTGGTAGTGATAGCTAGTGGTTATGGATTTTTTTATTATGGTTTCTATCTTAATGTTCTGGTTTGTGATCATACTCTTTCATTTTGGAGTGTGATTTGTGTACTGGATATATGGTGATTATTCGTGGGTGTTTGATGTTCTATGAAGTATGTCATAGGAGCATCAAAACCATTATGGTATACATATATTTAGTATTTCTCTAGCCAACAAGAGCGGGAGTGTTAGCAATGTGCACATTACTTATGACGTGACCATATAAAGTGGTGCGATCATTGAGCTTAGGTAGCTCGGGCTAAATAAAGCCAAGACATAGCTAACAGGCTTGCGGTGGCATTCCTATTATTATCTTAATGAACAGATTTACATAGGCATCGCCATATGATATATAAATTGTGGAATGCAGTGACATTACAAGAAAAAATACCTTAGGCGACGAATTTTATATTTTTTCGTCTCCTAAGAAAGAGTAAGGCGACGAAAACGGCTTCGTCCTCTAAGAAGAATATTTCGTCGCCTAAGCATCCTCTTAGGCGACGAAACATTACAATCGTCGTCTTAGAGAAGAATACTGACGACGAAAAAGGTCGTCATCGTCTGTGTATTTTCTTAGGTGACGAAATACTGTTTCGTCTCCTAAGAGGATGCTTAGGGGACGAAATTTAATTGTTTCATCGCCTAAGTTATTCACTTAGGAGACGAAATTTAATAGCTTCTTCTCCTAAGTGAAGAACTTAGGCGACGAAACAATTAAATTTCGTCGCCTAAGTAAACCCTGACTATATAATCTGGGTTCATTTCCAGATCGGGAAGAACAGAAAAAAAAAAGAGGAAAAATTCTGAATTTTTTCCTCCCACATAATTTTTCCACCGATTTTCATTTTTGGATGTGAAATGCTTCAAATCGGAACTTCTTAAGCCTTCTCCACTACTACCCATCGATTTTTAACTTGGTATGATCTCTTTCTTCTTCTTTTTCAACAAAAATTTCAATTTTTTCCATTGAAATATTTCAATTTAATTTGTTGTGTGTGTATATATATTTTGAGGTGATAGTATTCCTTTTGTTGATCCATATATACATACTCAATTAATTGTTGGTTTTTGTGAAATTGTTGAATTATATATATATAAATATATATTTTTAAATGCCTTAATTAATTTAATTAATAATTGTTATTATTTTAAGAAAATTATTGTTATATGATTTATATATAATTAGCGGTGAATGAAAGAATAAATCATTCTTTTATTCACTGATGTACATGCATTTATATCCTTAGAAATCTCGTGCGAGAATCAACATATGATTCTTGAATTGTCCCATTTTTGGACAGTTTGGGGGCAGATGACTTTGTTTCACAGTTTGTATAGGTCTTGTGTATTCGTTTGCGGTTGTGGGTATATATTTCGACGGGGTCTCCCAACACTGTTCTTCGAGTGCATACTAGGTATATAGATATTCGTACACTTGAGGAACTGTGGGGAGATGCTGCCGAAATTTTTTCACGACTGAAAATGAATACACAAGACCTATACAAACTGTGAAACAAAGTCTTGTGCTCCTGAATGGGATTAGGACTCTAACCGGAGGCATAAGGTTAAGAAGAAACATGCATATAAATTGTTTATATGTTAATTTGTGATTATTTATTGTTTCTCTTATATATATATATATATATATATATATATATATATATATATATATATATATATGACAGGTGATCAATGGATAAAGAAAAGAGTTGGATGTAGTACCCAAAGGGGAGCATTGAATACCAAAAAGGAGTAGGAAGTTTATAAATTTTGTATGTGAACATGGTGGAGGAAAGAAAACACACAGGTATCCCTGCTTAAGTTGTATGAATACTAAGTGCAAGACGATAGTCAGAATCTACGATCACTTGTGTAACAAAGGCATTATGCAGAATTATACAACATGGAATAAACACGGTGAAGCAACAGATTATGAACCTACAGTTGCCGAAATCCAAGCGGGATACCATGACCGGACATCTAGTGGTGCTTTCGAGACTTATGAAGACCCGGCTATGAACATTCTACATGACACTTTTCATACATTTGGTCCAGTACACGAGGAAGAGGAATTCCAAGAGGCAGTATTTGAGGATGGCACAATTCCTCTTGTTGACAGTGGTGATTATGATAAGTATACCAGATTCCTTGCTCAAGTGCAGATCCCATTATTCGAGGGTAGTCTTAACATTATTTTATGGACCATCATCTCACAGATGGAGTTGAAAGTCAAGAATAGGTGGACAAATGACTCTTTTGATAGTCTACTAAAGCATTTTAAAGAAACTCTTCTTGTTCCTAACTATCAACCTGATAGTTATTACAAGGTACACAAGATATTGGGCGATATCGGTCTCAGTTATACCAAAATTCACGCCTGCAAGAATAACTGTGTTTTGTTTTACAAAGATAAAACCAAGCGTGATGAATGTCCCATATGCCACACGTCGAGGTGGGAGCAAGGCACAGTTAAGGAAAACAACGTTCATGTGAAGCTGCTTCGTCATTTCCCTTTAATTCCTAGATTGAAGTGTCTTTACATGTCTTTACACACGCAAACGGGGGTTGGTCAAAGGCTTAAAGGCCTATCAGTACTGGGTGGTGCACGGAGAGAAGGTGAAGATCGTCATGGATGATCAGCTCTTGCATGGACTAAAGACCAGTACACAGAACAGCTGGCTGACTCATGATATTGGCCATATCATTCGGGATAGCATTCCCATGACTGCTGCTAGTTGGTGGGACCTGGAGGAGGATGATCAAAAGAAGCTTGTCAATGAACTCGACGTAAGGAGAAAACAACTAATATTTTTAATATTTTATTTTTCTATACCTAAGTCAGTTTCCATATTAATTCCATTTTTTTTTTGTAACAGCTTGTTTATGCATGACATCCCTTGGGATGATCAGAAGATGGTAAAGTGGGTTCACAAGCATGGCGCCAAGACCTACACAGCATTCAAGAGCAAGCTCAACAGGCTTAGAATTAACAACCCTGGCTAAATCCCAAAAAGTTCAAAAGTAGGAAGAAGGATTGGGCTTGGATGCTTCAACACTTCCAGAGCGATGAATTCCAGGTATACAATTTCTAATATTAGTCTGCGCTTTCAAATGTAAACATTCTTATTTTTATTTTGTTTGAATGCTTATTTGTCCCAAATGCAATTAAACTTCTACAGAGACGATTGGTCGGGAACACAATTAACCAGGGGAAGAAGACATTGCACCATCGGTCCGGTTCAAAGCATTTCATCTATATGGCGCTCGAGTTGAAGGAAAATGGTGAACCATTGGCGTTGGTGAAGAATTATGAGATGCTGTACCCTCCTGAGCACCCAGAAGCGGCAAAAAATATAGTAAGTTTCCTATTATGTTTAAATTCATCATCTGACACTGTTCTTATATGATTAAAGATGTTAATGCACTTCACTTTCAAATGCAGCGAAAGGTCAGAGCCGAGGTCGATAAGGTGATGACTAATGTGAGGCAGGAGCTCCCAGACGTTCCAGAAGATTAGATCATTCACTATTTCGACAAGCCGGTTTAGGCCAAAGTGCTTGTAAACCCACATGGACCGCGAAACAGTGGTGAGATTCGGGGGCTAGGAGGAGTAACCTTCGGTGTCAGCTCCTCCCAATCATTTGTAGGGAAATTTTTCACTGCATGCTGTCGGTCTTCAAATGCGGAGCGTATCAGACGGGCGGAGGAGGAGGCCCGAGAGGCTAGAGAGTGCATCGGACATGTAGAGGAGGAGACACGACTAGCCAATGAACGAATCGCCCTACTTGAGGAGGAGACATGACTGGCCAAAAAGAAGGTCAAGACCGTCTTAGTCGGTTGGAACAATAGTTCAGCATGTTTGGAAGTCTTCAAAAGTAGCGGTAGCTGCATGCTTCTCCCCCCCCACACGATATTGTTGTTCGCTTAATTTTTTTTGTCCCTAGCGTTTTAGTTTGTATGAAACAATTTATTAATATTAAGTATTAAATTTGTATGAATAAATTTTTTAATATATTAATTATATTTTGTCTCAATTTTCCATTTAAAAAAAAAATTAAACTACTTAGGCGACGAAGAAAGAAACTTTCGTCGCCTAAGTGGTCCACTAAACCGACGAACTTATATGCTTTCGTTGCCTAAGTATTTTAATTAAAAGGAAAAAAATTATATATTGAAAAACTAAGGCGACGAAACATACTATTTTCCTCTCCAAAGTGATATACTTAGGCGACGAAAACGAACTGTTTAGTCGTCTAAGTGTCATATTTAGGCAACGAAATTTTGTTTATTTCGTCGACTTAGTATATCACTTAGACGACGCAATAATTTATTTCGTCGACTAAGTCTCTTACTTAGGCGACGAAAGTACGAAATCGTCGCCTAAGTGAGTTTCAAGCCGACGAAACATTTCGTCCTCTAAGAAATTTTTCGTCACCACTGTACTTAGAAGACGAATTCTAAGTAGTCTCTAAGGCGACGAAAATTGAAAAATTTCGTCGTCTAGTTACTTAGACGACCAAACTTAGGCGAAGAAAATTTCGTCACCTAAGTACTTTGGCGACGAAAACCCTCTTAGGTGACGAAAATTTTTCGTTGCCTAAGATTTCCAGTGTTGTAGTGTGACGTCTTGAAACGACTTATGAGCTGGCAATGACAGCTTAACCTTTTCGGTAATCGCTTTGATCATTGTGTTGATCATGCTTTATGTTCTCTCTATATTCAGAGTTGGAAGATTATTAGTTGTCGTGGAAAGTCGAACGTAGGATTTACTTATTTTGGTCGACTTCTGTAAAACATATGCACTTTTGTTTGTAAATGCTACATTGTATCATTTTGAGAAGTTTTGTTAAGTTGGTTCCGCTGAAAACAATGCTCTAGTTATGTATTAGTCTTAGTAAACTTATTTACTTTCTTCTATCTTTTCTTTTATAGAAATTTCGTCATAGCTTTTGATTCCATATCTTTTCCAATGTTAGAAATTAATTGTATACCTAGAACACAGGGCTATAGAAGTGTTGAAGCAGCCAAAACCACTCCTCCTTCCTACTTTTGAACTCTTTTGAGATTTTGTTAGGGTGTTTAATCCTAAGCCTATTGAGCTTGCTCTTAAACCTTTTGTAGGTCTTGGCAGCATGGTCGTCAACCCACATACACATGTTCTTATCACCCCAAGGAATGTCATAAACAATCTGTTACGAAAAAAAAATGAATTAATGTGCAAACTGACATAGGAATAGAAAAATAAAATATTAAAATTCTGACTTGTTTTCTCCTTAGTTTGAGTTCATCTACAAGCTTCTGCTTATCCTCCTCAGCTAGTTCCCACCAACTACATGCATTCATGGGAATGATGTCCCAAACAATATGGCTGATATCATGAGTCAGCCAACTGTTCAGTCCTTTGGTGTGTGGTCCGTGAAAGAAATTTACATCCATGATGATTTTCACCTTCTCTTTGTGTTGTTTCCAATATGTGACGAGTTGCCTAAGCACATCTTCAATAATAACCCTACAAGAAATGTTAGTAGTTTAGCAATAAGTAGGGATCATTCTAGCAGGGGATTAAGGGTATCTGAAATAAAAGAATGTTAGACAAATATTCACACATTTATACTCGTATCTACACGTTTTCAAAACAATGGGGGATTGAGATATGGTTCAGCAGCAAAGCTGCCTCTAAACCTAAGAAATACGAAAATAAATCCTACAACTATTATTTACATGTGATCATCATCTTTCACACAAGGCATAGCACAAAAACACACAAGAACACATAAGAAATTATGCAAGACAATCGGCAGCTATATTCAAGTTTACTAGACTCTACTCAATTCCGATTTCAATTAAGGCCTTCGCGGTTATCTAATCGTTTGAAAACTTCTTAAGTATTTAGAATTAACTTCGCGTATAATCCTAAACATTTACTAGCCGGTTCAAAAACACTTCGCGTAGAAATCAAACACAACAAGTAATTATGCACAAAAGTCTTAAATCAGAGACATGCTTTTAAGTATGGCGTCACTCATCTTATTAACATGCTAGTTTCTATGAATTATGGTAACCACTTATAAACAACCTAGATAAAACCAACTTCACGTATGACTCAATCTTAAGTTATTTTGGTATGTGAAATCGCAACCTACACAAGAGCCATGGCCTTAGGCTTCATGTAAACCTCGATTTTTATGCACGAATCTATGAAACTAATCGAATAAAACCTAAAAAGACATGAACATGCTACTGCCCTATTATCTAATGCATGAGATCAAACATATTACAAGTTGCAAAACTGTTTCATAAAAACCAACATAGAATTCGGAAATCCAAAACAAAGTTACAAAACCAAAAATCAAAGTTTCTAGCTACATATAACATAGACATTACACATAAGAAAATACAAGCCATAGGATGGTAGAATTACACTTTAAAAACCTTAGAAGTATGAAGCTCGGATGCTCGGATTGATGGCAAAGGGTACGGTGATGGAATAGTTTTGTGGTGGTGGTGGTGGTGGTGTTTCGGCTAAGTATTTTCTATACTTGAAATTTGAAACTTTGGCTAGAGTCTTTGGTTAATAGTTGTGCTTGAGATGATATGATTTTTTACGTAGAGAGGATGCCTCTATATATAGGAGAATAGGCTGCATAGTCGGCACGGAGAAGGACTTGTAATTCGGCAAGGAAAAGGGTTTTGCTTTCAGGATATGGTTTTGTTTCCTCTTCTTGTTCTTCTAGAATTCTTCTTTGCCGATGTTCTCTTTGATTACTATTATAGATTTCTGTCTTCACTTCTCTTCTAAGGATTTGGCATCACCTCTCCTCAATGGACTTGGAGAGTTCTCCTAGTTGCAGCCGGCAAAGCTTTCTTTTTCCTAGTTGGATTAGGTTTTCCTTTTCTTGATAGGATTAGGCAAATTATTCTTTCCTATTTTGAAACTTTCTTCTTTTTCCAACTTTCCTATTCTTCAAATGAGCTCAAGAACCTTTCCTTGTTGTGCTAGGAGCCCTTGCTTGTGGCTGGAACACAACACTATTCTCGGCAGGCAGTAACTTGTTCTTCTCGGCAGGATTGACCTTGCTATCATGTGACGAGCATAACTCTCTATTCAGAAAAGCTTTTGGTGCGATTCTAAATTTTATAGAAATTGGACTCATAGAAATTTCCATGCATATATGGCTCGCACTCTGGTTCCATGTGAATCGTCCTGGAGAAATTCTGGAAGTTGGGTGATGTGCCCAGGAAATTACTGAAGTTACTCGATTTGCACCGATTTGTGCTTTGTAATTCCTGACATATTTTCTTTGTCTGATTGGTATAACTCCTTCCATTGCTCAATCATCAATATGTCTCCTACATATAAGAGAAGAAAAATCAATTAAAAATATAACCGAAGCATTACATATCCAATGAAACATCTCTACAACTCTTTAAATCGGCTTTTAACATTTTTCTACATTTTTATCTATACTTAGCACGATTTGTATGTAACTCTACCAAACACTCATAACTCAATTGTATGACTCAATCTTACAACATTAAGGGTTAAAGCAAAGTATAAACGAGGATAAAACATTTTAAGAACGTAGCATTTTATGCTCCTATAAACTACCCCACACTTATCCCTTGCTAGTTCCTTAGCAAAACTAAATTCAAACTATGACTCTAAACAAACTATTGTCCCTAATGATTCGTCTCATGCTCGTATGAACACATTGCTTTCAAGTTGATGCATGAGAATGCTAAGCACGAAAATCTCAAGTTTCATGAACATGCAATATCAATATTAACATGTAAGAACAACACATAAGCATGAAAACATGTATAGCTAATCTGAATCTTTCTCACTAGGCATACTCTCTTCTTTTTTCACTCAAGACATACCTATTCACACATAAATATATGTAAGAGAAAATGATGAATCACGAAAATAGCTTGCATATGTCATGAAGAAAACGAAAGCACTTTTGTGAATTTTTATGGAAAAACCTCATGTAACAACTATGTGCACTAATGAACCAAAACTATGTGCTTACTCTTGAGATAGACTCTGATAGGAGCACAATGTGCGACAATATTAATGTGTTATTATCTCTTATTTGTACTTTGTTAGGTCTATTTAGAGTAAGATAGAGTTGTATTATAGTTTTGTGGTGTTTTGGAAGAGTTTTGGAAAAATGTGCTTAATAATCCGAAAAATGACTAAGTATAGAAATCTGGAAAATAATGTAAAACATGTCTTTTTCGTGATTCTGAGACTCGTGCTAAACTGACCTATACTTTTCCAAATTTGATGAAATATGGTATGCATATAGTTGGCAAGCTAAAGTGTATTGTGTCAAAATTTCAGATCAATCGAAGTTCGGGAAGTCACTCAAAAGATGGCTGCAACTTGGCAGTTTGAACAAAGATCACCAGGGACTACCAGGATATTCCTGGGACTGTGTCCTGACTTCCGGAATTTCTGTATGACGCATCACTTGAAACCAGAAACTGTGCCATACACCTTGGAAATCCCTATGAGTCTAGTTTCTCTAGAACTTGGAATCGCATCAATCGGAGCTCTGAGGAGGAAGTTATGCCAGATTTACTGGAGTAAGGTCATTCTGCCGGGAAAACAACAATTTTCCCGGTTGCATCAGGATAACTCTCCATTGGATTTTTGGAAGCATGGATCGGATATTATGGACCTAAAGACTTATTCGACATGTCCATGCTATTCAAATGAGGCTGATTGAAGTCCAAGATCAGAATTGAAGTCTAAGAATGCAAAGCTTGGCCGGTAAGGAAACATAAGCCAACTAGGAAATGAATTCTCATTCCTTATTGCTGTCGGCAACCCTAGGGTTTTTCCTCTATATAAAGCCAACGAAATTTCAAAATAAATCATCTCATCTCGAGCACAAGTACTAGCCAAAAACTCTACCAAGTCTCACAAGCACCAAACACCCAAATACTTAGCCAAAACCTACACCACCACAACCCAAACTTTCGTCCCTTCACTTTGGTTTTCTGCCGAGTAGCTGATCATCAATCCACCACGTCTTGAAGAGCTTCACAAGGTTCTAAAAGTGTGATCCACTCCCCCTATGGCTCTTGTATTTATTCATGTTTGGTTGTGTTTTAAGAACTTATTTCAATTCTTGGTTTTTGCTAAACTATTGTATGAACCGATTCCATGTTTATTGATATAGTTTTATAATTTTAACTTGTTGATTTTGTATGCATTGATAATTAGGGCAGTGGTTTGTGAAGCATGTTAAAGACTAAAAATTGGTTATAACTAAGGTTAGGGCAGAAAAATCGAACACTAGTTATGTCAAAGAACATAGTCTAAGTGCTAGGTTTCATGTGATAGAGTAATATGGTTAAGTCATATGCTGGAGTAGTCTTAATTGTGTTTCTCACCTAGGTCTAACAACCTTAGAACTAACAAGTTAAATAAAAAGAATGACAACCTTACTTGTTTGCTTGTTTTCGGTTAGAGATTCAAGTGCTTAAATGTTAAAACGCGTAAAACCGGATTAGCATCACCTTAGGATTATACGCTGGAATTGATTCTAAGAATTTATGTAATCTAACAATTGGAAAACTACTGGAGGCTCTAATTGTGTCGAAACTAATCTAGGTCTAATACGTTTCAAACTTGTCCCTTACTTTCTTGCATACAAGTCTACTTGTTAAAGAGTCTTTTGTGTGAACTATTTGGTATGAAAGATGATGATCACTTGTACATATTAGAATTAGGGTTTTTATTTTCGTACTTAGTTTTTTCGTACCTAGTTTAGGGCAGCCATATGGCTGCCGATTCTATCATTCCCCCAAAAGTGACGATTTAATTGTAAATATGTGAATATCTTGTCTAACATTCTCATGTTTCAGGTACCCTTAATCCCCGGCTAGAACGATCCCTACTTGCTCATACTACTAACATATTTTGTAGGGTTATTATTTGTGTGAGCCTCGCGGTTCACATCAGACTCCATAAATCAAAGCTAACCTATTTTAAGAATCATGAAAAAGATCTTTTAAAAGCATGTAATGGGTCTAGGCAAAGAGGGAATTCGAAATTTAGATAAGAAGGTTAAAAACGTCACTAAGGCCTTTAGCAAAGCTTGATTCTCCTTATGTCTTCTCGCCAAGGGCCGAATTTCATCTTGTTGGACCCTTCCTTCATTCTTTACTTCCCCAAAACATTTGTGAATACGAACAAAGGTCAAAATTTAACAATGCTAGACCTTCACATGCATACATACACCAAATTCACAATACTTTTCAAGACTAGACTTAGCAATTTTCATCAAAACCGTGCCTTTGCTCCAAAATTTCTTCTCGGACTTGATTTTTCTTTCTTTTCTTTTCCTTTATCTTTCTGTCCGATTTTTCTTTTCTTGTTTTTCTTTTGCTAGGCACGGCACATATACATATTTTATACAATTTTTATCTAAGTCTACCCCACACTTGTTCTTCTTCATCACTTCACGTGAAAAGTCCTTCAAAAATCAAGCTTTGCCAAATTTTTGAGACAAGGTAAAGGCATAACTATACTAAGCTTATGAAAAGTGTTTAAGAGTGATGAAAGAAAAAACTAAACTTTGGCTAGAGAGGGTTTACTAAGGTGTCCCACGACCGGCTCAAATAGGGCACATGCTTTATTTGGCTATGGTGGTAAACCTAAAAGATCTTTTGCAGTCACTTTCGAAATCAAGATATTTTATGATGAAAACGTTTTGAAAATCAACAAGAGTAAGTTCTAGCATTCTACAGTTCATTAAAAAGTTATAGCACATAATCGTTGAATATACAAAGAATAATGAGGTTTACATACTAGTATGCTCGAAAATTTTGAATTTTAGCACTCATGAAGAAAGCAATTTGGCTCTAAAACTCACAAGGTTGTTATGGAAACAAACTAGCTAAAACATGTATGTTTTATTAATCAACAAGTCCTACATGCTCCTACCAATGCACATTATCCACGAAACTTACAATTTTTATAGTATGCACAACTATCATCTATGTATGCAAAGAGGAGAAAAAATATCATTGACTACTTTAGGGGCATCCTAAGACTCGAAAATAAATCACACAACAAAATTTAAACACTCTATTTTTGTGGAACATTTTTTTGAAATTTTCTTTTTTAAACTAAACACACAAAAACATAAACTAAACATGTAAACCCACCCCACACTTAGAAAATTACATTTTCCTCAATGTAAGCATAAAACTATAGCAAGTAATTCCTAAGCATGTGATAATCTAGCATGTTTCAACATAACATCACAAACTAATGAAAAAGAGAAGGGTTAGAGAATTCAAACGCTCGTCGATAGCTCCTTCGTTTTTCATAGTCGACATGGGTTGCCTCCCATGTAGCGCTTAAGTGTTTATAGTCTTTTAGCCTAGACTCAGCATCGTGTGTTCATCCGTTAGTGAAATAGCTTAATTCGGCTGCGAGGATAGCACAAAGGTGTGTTTGGAAATTTTCGTCGGTCGCGGTTGCTTGGTGCTCGCTATCGGCAGTGTGCGCATAGGTCTCACTCGGCTGTTGCACAGCATCGGCAGCAGCTTCGTGACATGCATGCTGCTCACTGTCGTCTTGGCAGGGCTGCTTGGCAGCGTTAGTGTCGTCAGGGCGCAAGTGCGCAGGCTCATTGTCGGCAGTGTGAGCAAGCTATCCGGCAGCAGCAGCATCGTTGGGCGCAAGTTACGCGCATGGTTCTCGACAAGGCTGCTCGGCAGCGCGTAAGCTATGTAGCAACGTATAGGTGGACGTATCAGTTGTCGTATCCGTGTCCGTATCGGACACGGGAATTTGAAGGACAGGCGTATTCGAAAGCGTATCAAATACGGAAAACTAGGTTGGATACGTGTCAATTGAAGGTTGGGATACAGACAGATACGGCTTGTCGTAGGCTGCTCGGCTATGTTTCTCGTGAGTTGGGCATCGGTAGGATGTGCATGCTGCTTGGCAGGGTGCGCATAGGTATCGGCAGTGTCGGCAGGCTGCAAGGCTGCGCGCTGCTCATCGGTTGAGGCTGCAGGTACGGCAGACTGACACTGCAGCCTATCAGCAGGAAGTATCTCGGCAGACTGGGCAGATTTGGCTTGCAGCTGCGCGTCTTCAAGTGTGGTTTCCTCCACCGTGTATTCTTCGAATGCATCATAATATGGCTTGAGTCGATGTCCATTGACTTTAAATGCCGTGCTAGATGTTGAACTTTGGATTTCAATGGCTCCATGAGGGAAGATCTTTGTCACAATGAATGGCCCTACCCATCTTGAGCGTAGCTTACCCAGAAAGAGTTTCAGTCTCGAATGAAACAAGAGGAATTTTTGGCCAACTTCAAACTTCTTTCCTCGAATCATCTTGTCGTGGTAGGCTCATGTCTTCTCCTTGTATATCCATGTGGCATCATAAGCTTCATTGCGTATTTCTTCAAGTTCGTTGAGTTGAAGCTTCCTATAAAGGCCGGCCGAATCTAACTCCATGTTGAAAGCTTTGACGGCCCACCATGCTTTGTGCTCTAGTTCCACGGGTAAGTGATATGCTTTTCAATAAATTAACCGAAAAGGAGACATACCTATTGGTGTCTTATACGCGGTGCGATAGGCCCACAAGGCATCGTCAAGTCTATCACTTCAATCCTTCCTTGTTGGTCCAACCGTTTTCTCTAAAATTTGCTTGATCTCCCGGTTGCTCACTTCGGCCATGCCACTTGTTTGAGGATGATACGGCGTAGACACCTTGTGCGTTACTCCATACTTCTTCAACAAGGCTTCTGTTCTGCGGTTACAAAAGTGAGATCCTCCATCACTTGTCAAGACTCTTGGAACTCTAAGACGTGAGAATATGTTGGTCTTGAGGAATTCAGCAACCACCTTAGCATCGTTGGTGCGTGTAGCCTTGGCTTCGATCCACTTTGACACATAATCAACTGCTAGCAAAATGTAAAGAAAGCCTTTGCTTGATGGAAACGGCCACATGAAGTCTATTCCCCAAACGTCGAAGATCTCAACAACAACAATAGGAGTTAGAGGCATTTGTTCTCGCTTACCTATATTCCCTGTTCTATGGCACCGATCACACGTGATACACGTAGTGTAAGCATCTTTAAATAACGTTGACCAAAAGAATCCACACTCGAGTACTTTCAATGCCGTCCTCCTTGGTCCAAAGTGACCTCCACAAGCTTCGTTATGACAAAAGGTAAGGATTGATTGATGCTCTTCTTCCGGAACACATCTTCATATCACTTGGTCGTTACATTGCTTCCATAGATATGGCTCATCCCATAAGTAGTGTCATGACTCCTTCTTGATCTTTTGCTTGAGATGGTTTGGCATGTGGCTTGGAAGTTGCCAAGTTGCAAAATAGTTGGCAATGTTGGCATACCAAGGTTCACTTGTTGCATTGATCCGAAAAAGTTGCTCATCCGGGAAATTCTCAAGAAGTGGTAGCTCGTCTTCTCCTTTTATAATTCGGCTCATGTGATCGGCTACTACATTCTCGCTTCCTTTCTTGTCTTTGATCTCAATGTCAAATTCTTGGAGCAAGAGAATCCATCGAATGAGTCTCGGCTTTGCATCCTTCTTTGTCATGAGGTATCTCAAAGTGGCATGATCACTATACACAACAACTTTGGAGTGAATAAGATATGAGCGAAATTTTTCCAAAGCAAAAATTACCGCTAAGAGTTCTTTCTCGGTTGTGGAGTAGTTGAGTTGAGCATCATTGAGAGTTCTCGAATCATAATATATGGCATTCGGCTTCTTCTCTACCCTTTGTCCAAGTACGGCTCCGAGTGCGTAGTCACTTGCATCACACATTAACTCAAAAGGCTCCTCCCAATTCAGTGTGGCCAAGATTGGTGCCGTGCATAGCTTCTCCTTGAGCCGAATGAAAGCTTCCTCACATACTTCACTCCACACGAACGACATATCCTTTTGTAGAAGCTCACTCATCGGCTTTGCATCTTTGGAGAAGTCTTTGATGAATTTTCGATAAAAGCCGGCATGTCCAAGGAATGATCGTACGTCTCTAACATTCTTTGGGGAAGGCAAGTGTTGAATGAGGTCCACTTTAGCTTTGTCCACTTCCATGCCTTTGGCCGAAATAATGTGTCCAAGAACAATGCCTTTGGTCACCATGAAATGACACTTCTCCCAATTTAGCACAAGATTCATCTCTACCCAACGTTCCAATATCTTCTCCAAGTTCTTCAAACATGTCTCGTAGTTGCTTCCATAGACACTAAAATCATCCATAAACACTTCGATTATATCCTCAATAAAATCCGAGAAGATAGAATACATACATCGTTGAAACGCTCCGGGTGCATTGCATAAGCCGAATGGCATCCTCCGGGTGTATCATGATTTGGTTGTAGCCGCTATAACCATCAAGAAAGCAATAAAACTCATGACCGGCTAACCTCTCGAGCATTTGATCCATAAACGGCAAGGGCATGTGATCCTTCCTTGTTGTTGCATTGAGCTTCCTATATTCGATGCACATGCAATGGCCAGTTACAAGTCTTTGTGGTGCTAGCTCGTTCTTCTCATTCTTCACAACCGTTACACCACTTTTCTTTGGAACCACCTGTACGGAAGAGATCCACCTACTATCCGAAATTGGGTAGATAACGCCACAATCAAGAAGCTTTATGATCTCGTCCTTAACTACCTTCATCAAGGGCGGGTGGAGTCGACGTTGGCCTTCTCTTGTCGGCTTGGCTCCCTCTTCAAGCAATATATGATGAACACATGTCGTAGGGCTTATTCCCTTGATGTCCGCCAAGGTCCAATTTATAGCGGTTTTATACTTCTTAAGCACACTCACTAACTCTTCTTCTTGCTTCTCACTAAGCTTTGAAGACATAATAACCGGTAGAGTGTCATTTTCTCCAAGAAATACATACTTCAAATTACTAGGGAGTTCTTTTAATTCTAACTTTGGGGCCTCTTCCACACTTGGTAGAAATTTCGTTGTGACACTAGAAATTGACAAGTACGAATCCTCTGTTTTGAAATATGGGGCAGCCTCTAACTCGGCTACAATTCTCCTCCAGTTCGGCTCAATTTCTTCCTCTTGCTCGCACGTGATTCGCTCTCCCTTCTTGTCAAATCCGACCCCGAGCTCTATGGCTCGTTACTATGCATCAAGTGAGGTCGACATAATATGCTCGACCTATTCCAAAACATTACTAACTCGGCACAAATCTTCCCTATGATCGGCAATGGGGTATTTCATAGCATTGAATACATTGAATTTTATCACATCACCATCGAACTCCATTGTCAAATTTCCCTCGGCCACATCAATTTTGGTTTGTGCCGTCCTCATGAATGGCCGGCCTAATAGCAATTGAGTGTTATTAACCGGCGAGTCTTCCATCTGCACAACATAGAAATCGGCCGGAAAGATTAGGCGGTTTACTTGCACAAGCACATCCTCAACGTACCCCTCTGGATACTTGCTTGATCGGTCCGCCAGTTGAATGATGACATTGTCCTGCTTGAGTGGCCCTATACTCAATGTTTGGTACACGTTGAGTGGCAGAACATTGATTGACGCTCCCAAGTCCAACATAACATCTTCAAAACGTGTATTGCCGATCACGCATGGCAGGTTGAAGCTTCCCGGATCCTTCATCTTTGGTGGCAACTTTCTTTGAATAACGGCTGACACCGTTTCGCTCATAGTCACCACCCGAGTCTCCCTTGTATGTCTCCTTGTCGTACAAAGTTCTTTGAGGAACTTTGCATACTTAGGCACTTGCCTTATACACTCCAACAAAGGGATGTTCACTTCCACTTTCCAGAAAATATCCAACACTTCCTCGTCGGATTTGTCCTTCTTTGACTTTGCAAAACGAGAAGGAAAGGGTATGCAAGTGTTTGGCATGCCTCCCTTGGGTGCTTGGATCGGCATACTTTGCTTCAACGAAGTTGCGAGATCTTTCTCCATGTCGTTGCGCAATGCCTCTTTCTTCTTTTTCTCGGCAGCAACAAGCTCGGCTGCAGCCCTATCGGCAGGCTGCGCAACATTGCGCACGGCAGCATCGGCAGGCTGCAGGCCAACCTCGGTAGTGTTGGCAGGAAGGCTGCCGATAGCATCCTCTTCCTCTAAAATTCTTTTGAAAGTCACATTCTTTGGATTTCTTGCTCGTGGATCTTCCAACACTCTTCCACTACGTGTTGTGATAACCTTTGCATGCTTATGGCCCGGATTTTTAATAACTTCTCCCGGTAGCTTCCCTTGCTCGGTAAACTTGCCCATGAAGTCCATGACTTGCCCCATTTGAGTTTTTAACTCGGCTATGTCCTTTGAGTGAGTTTGTTGCCCTGCAAGCAAAACTTGAGTAGCACTCGAAAGAGATTGGATCAATGCATCGTAATTGGGGTTGTTTGGTGTTACTTGAGCTTGGAAAGGAACAGCTTGAGGTTGGTTCGGTTGGAAGGTTTGGTTCGGCACTCCTTGGTTCGGCTGAAAAGGTTGTCTCGGCACAAAGGGTGCCTTTGGTTGATATGGGGCTGCATTCGGTGGCTTTTGAACATTGTCATTGTTAGACCATCGAAAGTTAGGGTGATCACGAAATCCCGGATTGTAAGTGTTTGAGTAAGGATTATACTTTTGTCCTCCTTGAAAACCAATCGCATTGGCCTCCTCATATCCCTCACTCAACACTTGTAGACATTGATCGGTTGCATGGTCTTCTGTGCACACTCCACACACTTGTGCTCTCTTCCCTCACATGAGACTCACTACTATATCTGATAGCTTATCAACCTTGTTCTCCAATGCCGAACTCGATGAAGTCTGATTCACTTTGTGTTTCAAGGCATTGTCTCACGACATGCCAAATTGTTGACTATTCAACGCTCGGATTTCCAATAAGTTCTTGGCCGGTGTAGGATCAAGCTCAAGGAAAGAACCTTGAGTAACCAAATCTAGGAACTCCCTCTCCATGAGACGCAAGCCCTCATAAAAGTATTGAAGAAGTAGCCACTCTCTTATGCCATGAGACGGACACGAAGCAACGAGGGTTTTATACCTTTTGTAATAATCAAAGAACGTCTCATCTCCTCCTTGCCTAATGCTCGTGATTTGTTTCCTCAAATCCGTGATACGAGATGCCGGATAATACTTGAGTAAAAACTCCTTCACCATCATTTCCCACGAAGTGATGCGACCGGTAGGCACCTCAAATAGCCACTCCTTGGCTGAATCCTCAAATGAAAACAGAAATGCCTTCATCTTGAAGTGTTGAATATCGGCACTTGTGGGAAACATGTTTTCGGTGGTGAAATTAAACCATTGGAGATGCTTATTCGGATCCTCTCCTACCAAGCCGTGATATGGCTTCAATTGGTGGAGAAATCCACTTTTCAATTCAAAATCTCTACTCTTGTCGGCGGCACAAGGAGGGAAAGTGATTTTCGCAGGTGCGGCTCCTCCTCCGGTGCTATGCCCATTTTGAGCACGAATTGAAGTCATGATTAGTGGCTCGGGAAAGTTGAAAACGAAATTCTCTTCAAAATTAGGCTCGGCAAGAATTTCAAATTCGGGTCCCTCAATATCAAGATCACACGATGAAGTAACTAAAGATGCCGAACTAGGGCTAGAAGGTGGTGATGGTAGTGATGTCGAGCTTAAGGTTTCAGACGTGGGCAATGGCGTTGTTATGGCGATGGTGAGATCTTCGCTGATTCGTTGCAAGCATCTGCGGTTGTCTCTTGTCCAAAGGTTAGACTCGGACATGCACTATTCTAAAGATTTTTAACACGAAGAAAGTTAGAATCATTGAAGAAAAATAGAAAGCAATAATATACAAGTCAATTACAAGCCACAACATTGGCAATTTCAAACAATTTCAATCTATAAACACACGGCAAAGAAGAGATATATACGGCAAGAAGAGCAAAACATACGAAATTTTATGGTGGTGACGAAATTTTTTTCCAAGT
The DNA here is from genome assembly GCA_963682095.1 of Potentilla sterilis. Taxonomy (NCBI): domain Eukaryota; kingdom Viridiplantae; phylum Streptophyta; class Magnoliopsida; order Rosales; family Rosaceae; genus Potentilla; species Potentilla sterilis. Next base: position 52,302,766 of record OY821755.1, on the reverse strand, counting down.
CTAATTGCTTTTAAATTTGTTCTAACTATCAAGGTACGTGGAGCAGAGGAGATAACAGTGCAATGAGCTGAAAGAGCTCAAGGTAGTATCATGCTTATTCCGATATACCTTGAAATTTGAACCACAAAACGTTTTTTTTTAAGCTTCAAAGCTCACTCATGCCGAATCTACCTCAAATTTCGAAGCTCGGTGGACATGCGGCCTAGGTTACATCATCTAGACACAAAGTTCCGTGTTTTCAGAAGGCTAGTACGTGTCATCCGAAAGTAGCTCAAGGCAAGACTCATTTGTTGGTAACCACGGAGGACAAGTCCCCTATCGCCCCTCAAAGAGAGAACAGGCTGTGGGCCTCTGAGATCTAATTTTACAAACCTTTGAGACTAAGTCGGGACAACACACACCAATAAGCGAACCTTTTGCGCCTTACTCAGTTACGAACCTCGTGTTGACAGTTTCTACAAGTGTCAATAAAAGCCGTCCTCATCCTCATGAGACCTCGAAAAATAACATGAAGGATTAAGGCTAATATTAACAAAAGCGACCTTGCCTATTCCTCTTCCCCTCGAAACTCAAAATAAATCCAACACAAATAATCCTCTAAGCTTCCTAGCAATTTAACTAAGTTATTACACACAAATATTTCGGTATATATCATGCAATTTTCAGAATTTAAACTCTACATGCCGAAGCATATTTCTACTTTACAACAAAACTTCCAACAAAAATTTACAACAAAAACTTTACATAACACCAAAATTTACAAAACTATTAACAATCAAACATATCAAGTTTTTATGATCCCCGGCAACGGCGCCAAAAATTGACGAGTTGTCTAAGCACATATTTAATAATAACCCTACAAGAAACGTTAGTAGTATAGCAATAAGTATGGATCGTTCTAGCCGGTAATTAAGGGTACCTGAAATATAAGAATGTTTGACAAATATTCACACATTTACACACGTATATACACATTTTCAAAACAATGGGGGATTGAGATATGGATCAGCAGCAAAGCTGCCTCTAAACCTAAGAAATACGAAAATAAATCCTACAACTATTATTTACATGTGATCATCATCTTTCACACAAGGCATAGCACAAAAACACACAAGAACAAATAAGAAATTATGCAACACAATCGGCAGCTATATTCAAGTTTCCTAGACTCTACTCAATTCTGATTTCAATTAGGGCCTTCGCGGTTAGCTAATCGTTTCTAAACTTCTTAATTATTTAGAATTAATTTCGCGTATAATCCTAAATATTTACTAGCCGATTTAAAAACACTTCGCGTAGAAATCAAACACAACAAGTAATTATACTCAAAAGTCTTAAATCGGAGACATGCTTTTAAGTATGGCGTCACTCATCTTATTAACATGCAAGTTTCTATGAATTATGGTAGCTACTTATAAACAACCTAGATAAAACCAACTTCGCGTATGACTCAATCTTAAGTTATTTTGGTATGTGAAATCGCAACCTACACAAGAGCCATTACCTTAGGCTTCATGTAAACCTTGATTTTTATGCACGAATCCATGAAACTAATCGAATAAAACCTAAGAATATATGAACATGCTACTGTCCTATTAATGCATGAGATCAAACATATTACAAGTTACAAAATTGTTTCATAAAAACCAACATAGAATTCAGAAATCCGGAGGCCCGGATTGATGACAAACATATTACACATTACAAGCCATAGCATAGTAGAATCACACTTTAAAAACCTTAGAAGTATGAAGCTCGGATGCTCGGATTGATGGCAAAGGGTACGGTGATGGAATAGTTTTGTGGTGGTGGTGGTGGTGGTGGTGGTGGTGGTGTTTCGGCTAAGTATTTTCTATACTAGAAATTTGAAACTTTGGCTAGAGTCTTTGGTTAATAGTTGTGCTTGAGATGAGATGATTTTTTACGTAGAGAGGATGCCTCTATATATAGGAGAATAGGCTGCATAGTCGGCACGGAGAAGGACTTGTAATTCGGCAAGGAAAAGGGTTTTGCTTTCCGGATATGGTTTTGCTTCCTCTTCTTGTTCTTGTAGGATTCTTCTTTGCCGATTTTCTCTTTGATTACTATTTTAGATTTATGTCTTCACTTCTCCTCCAAGGATTCGGCATCACCTCTCCTCAATGGACTTGAAGAGTTCTCCTAGTTGCAGCCGGCAAAACTTTCCTTTTCCTAGTTGATTAGGTTTTCCTTTTCTTGATAGTATTAGGCAAATTATTCTTTCCTATTTTGAAACTTTCTTCTTTTACCAACTTTCCTATTCTTCAAATGAGCTCAAGAACCTTTCCTTGTTGTGCTAGGAGCCCTTGCTTGTGGTTGGAACACAACATTATTCTCGGCAGGCAGTAACTTGTTCTTCTCGGCAGGATTGACCTTGCTATCTTGTGACGAGCATAACTCTCCTTTCAGGAAATATTTTGGTGCGATTCTAAATTCTTTAGAAACTAGACTCATAGAGCTTTCCATGCATATATGGCTCGCACTCTGGTTCCTTGTGAATCGTCCTGGAGAAAGTCTGGAAGTTGGGTGATGTACCCAGGAAATTACTGAAGTTACTGGATTTGCACTGATTTGTGCTTTGTAATTCCTGACATCTTTTCTTTGTCCGATTGGTATAACTCCTTCCATTGCTCAATCATCAATATGTCTCTTGCATATAAGAGAAGAAAAATCAATTAAAAATATAACTGAAGCTTTACAGATCCAATGAAACATCTCTACAACTCTTTAAATCGGCTTTTAACATTTTTCTACATTTTTATCTATACTTAGCACGATTTGTATGTAACTCTACCAAAGAATCATAACTCAATTGTATGACTCGATCTTACAACATTAAGGGTTAAAGTAAAGTATAAACGAAGATAAAACATATTAAGAACGTAGCATTTTATGCTCCTATCAATATGCATAGGCTTTTAAGCCTTTGACCAACCCCTGTTTGCGTTTGGGGGGAGGTGCTGCCAAAGTATTGTCTTTACCTCCATCAGGCCGAGGACGAGTGTGCGCTGACAACTAATATCTTCACCATCGACGTCTTCGGTTTGAGAACCGATTTGTGTTGATGGAGGGGCTGAACTATCTTCTACCGACAACGGGGGAGGGATAGGCGGTGTTGATCCATGCGCAGGCGCGACCATAGTTGGTTGTTACAAACTCTCTTCTGAAGCATTTAACTTGTAAAGGATTTCAAATGCCTCCTGCCTCTGTTTATTTTTCCCATTAGTCGGCGGCATATTTTTCCTGCCAAGAAACACGAATTTATATCACAAACACAACACAATACCTCCATTCAAATTATCAGCATATATCACAAACAAAGCATATATCAACATCATATATAAACTCATAATCAGATTATTTAGTATGTTTACAAACCAAGGTTTCTCACAAGTATTTTTTTAAGGTTGCAAACTATGTTTTAAAGAGAAGAACAACTTTACTGGTTTTTCTGAAAACAAAATTATGCTGTGCTCATTTTGCCCTTTTCGTTACCCTACTTACATACCTCCAACTTATATGAATTTTTTATATGTTTCCCTTCTATTAGTTAACTATTTATCTGAAAGTTTTCAGCTGATTTCTTTGTAAAATGAATGCTTAGTGATTTTCCAAAGATTGGTCTACGTTTGGAAATGTTCACAGAACTTTCAGTGAACCTCCTTGATTTCTGTTATGTTTTCAATGCCCATTTGTTCCAATTATTTTTTACTGTTTTTATTTGTCAAACTAGACTTCCTAATGACTATCTGAGAACTGATTTCAAGTCATTTGGATTTAATATGAATTTTTTGTGGATTTTCTAAGTTACCTTTACTGCTGCTAAATTCTGCTGAGTCCTGAATCTAATGAACCTAATGTTCACATGAAACTAATAACCATACATGTACAGATTTGGTACTTATAATTAACTAACATGAAAGCAAATTATGCCATGGATTGCATAAATCATTCTTCCATGATTACAGGCAAGTAAGCAGGAATAGAAGAACAAATATCAAATTGAGGAGCATATTTTTCCTGTCAAAACGAAAAGAAGGGAAGGGAGATGAATTCAAAATGAAATTATTTCACTGTCTTTCTCCTTTGCTTCTTCATTATTAGGTCGAGGGGCCTAATTGCCTTAACATAGAGACACCAAAGGCCAGGGGCAGGGGAGCGGATGAATCTCAACCAAACCAAACGGACAGAAGCAGGATATCATACTATGATATAAAAACCAAGGATATAACTATGATATAAAAACTAAAGCTGTACAATCACTGGACTATCATTTCCCACCAGTGATCCTGCTAAGGCAATAGCCACCCTACTGCTTAATTACAATAATTCTAAGCTAATACTTAATAATGAATCACATCAATTCATACGGAAGCACTCTTGATCAAACAGGAATCAATTCCAAGAAACTCAAAAAGCCAATTATGTGCTCAATTCCACGAAACGAGAGTAACCTAAGGGAGGAAGAAGAAATCCATTAACAATAAATTCTTTTATTTTGATATCCCCATTCTGTACCACTTCTACAATCAACAGAGAAAAAGAAGAGTAGAGAGAAATAAGAGAACATACCCTTAAGGAGAACGGGGGCGATGGGGACGGGGGCGGTGACTCAGACGGAGGAAGAATCAGAGGAGGATGGAGGAAGATGGAGGCTCATATCAGAATTAGGGATTCGATTAAGGATTGCAGAATTTTCCGAGCGAGTATATATATGTATCTTACCTAGGCGACGAAAAGAATGAATTCGTCTCCTAAGTGAAGTACCTAGGCGACGAAAAACAATGGATTCGTCTTCTAAGTAAAATACCTAGGCGACGAAAAGAAGTGGTTTCGTCTCCTAAGTCAAATACGAATTTTGGCCAAATATTTTGGCGGAAAATTAAGCCGCCAAATGTACGTTAAATTATTTGCGACGAAGACTGATGTGAGCCGCGAGACTCACACAAATAATAAACCCTACAATCGTTAGTAGTATAGACATAAGTAGGGATCGTTATAAGCCGGGGATTAAGGGTACCTGAAACATGAGAATGTTAACACAAATATTCACAAATATATATGCACACAATTGTCACACTTATATACATATATACAAATTTATCATGGGGGATGAAGATGAAGTTCGGCAGCCATAGGGCTGCCCTAAACTAGATGCGAAAATAAAATGAAAAGAAAGCTGAAAAATAATCTAAGCTATTATTTACAAGGTTGGTCGACATTCTTCCACAAATTACTAGCACGAAAGCACTCAAAACACTTAGCAAATTGACAAAACAAGACACACGGCAAGAGTACACAATATCCTAGATTCGACTTAGTTCCAATTCTAATTAGAGCCTTAACGGTTATCTAATCATCCTAGACTTCTCAAGTATTTTAGAAAACACTCAACGTCGAATCCTAAAATTATACTAATCATGTTTGAAAACACTCAACGTCGAAGACAAACACAAAGAGTAATTGAGCACAAAAGTCTGTTAAATTGGAAACATATCAATCAAGCAAGGCGTCACCACTTCTTGTTAACATGCATAGTCGTTTAAACCACTCTAGTCCTATTTATGTTGACGGATATAAGACCAATACTCAAAACACATCGCGAATATGCTAAGTACCAATTTTTGAGGCACACGGATTTAAAGACTAAACCAAGACCGAATTACTAGAATCAAAGTGAACATGCTTGCCGAATCCTATCCTATCTCTTTACTTCATATTTTCCTTAATTTTAAACATGCAATCCGTATTCTTACATCCAAACACCAATTAAAGATAAAGAAAATGAGTTGAACATGAAAATTATAAAACCAAACTTCACTCCAAACAATACATAGACATAAAGTTTGAAACCAAGAATTCATGCTAACTTCATAGACAAAGTTTAACATAACTACATAAAAATACAAAACCGAGAGTAGGGAGTGGATCACACTTTTGTAGACACCTTGATGACTCGACTCGTGTGGATCCGATGGATGGTGGAGAATTGATGGCTGCTCGGCAATGGTGTAGTGTCGGCAGGATTTTTAGGGTGAGGTGGTGGTGGTGTCGGCTAGGGTTTTTATGTAGGACTCAAGGGAAATTTAGGTAGAGCTTTTGCTAGATTTTTGCTTTGGAATGTGACAACTTTTTATGTGTAAAAGTTGGCTATATATAGAGGAAAAACTGCTAGGGTTGCCGGCCACAACAAGGGGAAGAAAATCTTTTCCTAGTTGGTTTATGTTTCCTTGTTGAATAATTATTGCATTCTTGGACATCTTTTTCTGAATTTTCTTCAAGGCTTGGGCTTCATATCTTCATGGACTTCAAATGTGGGCTTGATGTCTTCATTTAGCAGCCTTGGTCCATCGAAAATGCCTGGCATGCCAAGAATGCAGATCGGCAGCAACATGCTTGCCGATCGGCAAGCAATCCTAGCACGGCTAGGACATAATCGTTTCTTCATGCTTTCCTCCTTTGCCATAGCTTGGTGTCTTCCTCTATCCTTCAATAAGCTTGGACAATCTTCACATATGCATTTGTACACCAAAATATCCATCAAAAACAGAAATTAACGATAAGAGGCAGTAGCATTCTGGAATCGGCTGGAATGACCTTGCTTCAGTAATTTCGGCATATCTCCCTCCTCGGAGCTCCGATTGATGCGATTCTAAGTCTCAGATAAACTAGACACATAGAGTTTCCTCCATCTAAAAAGGCCTGATCAAATTCCTTTTTAAACGTCAGGAATGAAGTTTTGAAGTTGGGACACAGTCCCAGAAAAATTCCTGGAAGTCCCTGGTGATCTTTGCTCGGACTGCCAAGTTGCAGCCATCGTTTGGGTGACTTCCAGAACTCTGATTGATTTGAAATTTTAACACAACATTCCTCAGTATATGAATAATAAGCACACAAAATTGTATTAAATTCGAACAAGGATAGATCACATTTTTACTCATCTCAGAATCACAAAAAAGATAACTTGCATTATTTTCCAGATTTCTCAAACTTCGTCATTTTTCGGATTCTAAAGCATATATTTCCAAAACTCTATCAATTCGACACTAAACTAAATTATGACTCAATCTTAGACAAATAAGGGTTAAACAAATCATAAACGAGGGCCAATACATATTAAAATCGTCGCACATTGTGCTCCTATCAACTACCCTACACTTATCCTTTGCTAGTCCCTTAGCAAACTAAATAAAACTAAGACTCAAACTACTATTGCCCCTAACAATTTGTCTCAGGCTCGTATGTACACATAGCTTTCAAGTTAATGCATGAGAATGCTAAGGACGAAAATTCCAAGCTTCATGAACATGTGACATCAATAAGAACATATAAGAACAAAAGTAAGCATGTAGACATGTTAAGCTCATTCAATCCTCCTCACTAGGCATACTCTCTTCTTTTCACTCGAAACATGGCTATTCACACATAAGTATATGCAAGTGAAACACAATGAACTACGAAGAGTAACTTGCATATGTCATGAAAAGAAAGCTCTTTGAAAATTTTACGGAAAAACCTCATATAACAACTATGTGCACCAATGAACCAAAGCCATATGCTTACTCTTGAGATAATCTCCACAAATCAAGTTTAACCATCTTAAGAATCATGAAAAGATCAATAAAAGGGATGTAATGGGACTTGGCTAAGAGGTATTCGAAATTTATGGGATAACGAGGCTCAAAAACGTCACTAAGGCCTTTAGCAAAGCTCGAATCTTCTTATGACTTCTCACCAAGGGCCGAATTTCATCTTTGTTGGACCCTTCCTTCATTTTTTTACTTCCCCACAACATAGTGAATATGAACAAAGGTCAAAATATAACAATGCTAGACCTTCACATGCAAACAAAACTCCAAATTCACAAAACTTTTTCAATACTAGACTTAGCAATTTTCTTTTTTTTTTAAACCGTGCCTCTTTCTTTTCTTTTCTTTCGGACTTGATTTTTCTCTTTTCTTTTCTTTTCTTTTTCTGTCCGAATCACATATTTTCTGTTTTCTTTTTACTAGGCACGGCACAATTACAATTTTCATACAATTTTCTAGCTAAGTCTACCCTACACTTGTTCTTCTTCATTACTTCCCGCAAAAACTCCTTCAAAAATCAAGCTTTACCGACATACAATGGTCAAGACATCACTATACTAAGCTCATGGAAAGTGTTTAAGGGTGATGAAAGAAAAGGTTAATCGTAGGCTCAAAGGGGTTTACTAAGGTATCCCACGACGGGCTCCAATAGGGCTCATGCTTTATTTGGCTATAGTGGTAAACCTAAAAGATCATTTTCAATCACTTTCAAAATCAAGGTATTTTATGACTAAAAACGTTTTGAAAATCAACAAGAGTAAGTTCTAGCATACTAGAGTTCATTAAAAAGCTATGGCACATAGTCATTGAATATGCAAAGAATAATGAGGTTTCATGCTTCCTACGAATCTATCAAATTTTATCTTTTTATCGCTCAAGAAGAAAGCAAATTGGCTCTAAAGCTCACATAGGTTATTATCGAAATAAACTAGCTAAAACATGCATGCTTAGTTAATCAACAAGTCCTACATGCTCCTACCAATGCACATAATTCATGAAACTCACAATTTTAATTGTATGCACAACTATCATCTATGTATGCAAAGAGGAGAAAAACATCATTGACATATTAGGGGCATCCTAAGACTCGAAACAAATTAAACACTCTTTTTGTATTACAATTTTCTGAATTTTCTTTTCTAAACTAAGCACACGAAAACATAAACGGAATACGTTATCCCACCCCACACTTAGAAAATTACATTGTCCTCAATGTAAGCACAAATCTATATCAACGAATTTCCTAAGCATGCAATCGACTAACATATTCCAACATATCATCACAAACCAAAGAAAAAGAGAAGGGTTAAGAAATTTCAAACTCTCGGTGATGGCTCCTTCGTTTTTCTTGGTCATATGGAGTTGCCTCCCCATAAGCGCTTTATTTTTATAGTCCTTAGCATAGACTCTTCACCGTGTGTTTTGTGTATTCATTGTGCCATGTGCTTGGAAGTTGGGGCATCAGCCCTTTCATTTTGAGTGTTTGGCATGCAGTACCTTACTCTCATGCAGTGGCAAGGTATCGACAGGGAGGCTCTCGGCAGTGGCCTCCGGAGGGCAGTAGCATAGCTACTCGGCAGCATGGCATGGTGCAGGGGCAGCAGCATAGGCAGAGGCTGCAGCAGGTTCCTCCCGGCAGCAGTACAAGTAGATGTCAATTGGCAGATTCACGCTGCAGGCTGCCTGTTGGCAGCAGCGCAGGCAGGCTGCTCTAGGGAGATCACCTTGGCGGGACCTCGGCAGAACAAGTTGCTCTTGACAGGGTCGTTCAGCAGGTTTATTGGTAGGGACATTCAGCATGGCTCGGCAGTGCGCAGGGCAGCAACAGGGCAGGCTGCAGGCAGCTCGGTAGAAGCTTTGGCAGATGGTATACTTCCCCTTTAGGCTTGAATTTGGGTGTGTTCCATTGTCCCAATGCAAACGTGTTCTAAACTAAAGTTGTAGTGGATACACAGAGCTTTCCAACGGTATAAAATTCGCCTCAATCGCACCATCAGAAGTACTCTTTCTTTGGCCTTTTGTCAGACCTATTGATCTGCCCAGTTCTCTGTTCTGCCAGATTGACCTTGCTTCACTCAAATTGAAACTGGGATCGGCTCGAAACTCCAACTCCACTTCTGTAAAATCCTACTGAAAGTAGACACAGAGATCTTTTAAACGGCATATGGCTCACTTTCTCAAGTTTTGTGAGCAGCAAACGGCAGCCTTCCAAAGTCGACTGACTGCACTGCCCAATTTCTGTTTTGGGCAGAAGTTTGAAATTTCCTGCACATTGTCTTTTCAATTCGACTTGCACACACACAAAACACATCAAAACGAACAAAACAAATAAATGCAAGAGTATACAAAGCTTTACTTCAACAAATTTTTCAAGGCATTACATGAAATTTTCAAGAATTTTTCAAACTATACACGACATCAAAGATTCAAGGTAGGTGGAGCAGAGGAGCAAACTGTGCAATGGACTTGTGCAGCCCATGGTAAGGTCATGCTTTATCCGATATACCTCAAAACTTTAAAGAGTCAAAATGATTTTCAAAAATTTACAAAGCTAACATTCAAACAAATCAAGATTTTATAATCCCCGGCAACGGCGCCAAAAATTGATGTGAGCCGCGAGGCTCACACAAATAATAAACCCTACAATCGTTAGTAGTATAGACATAAGTAGGGATCGTTCTAAGCCGGGGATTAAGGGTACCTGAAACATGAGAATATTAACACAAATATTCACAAACATATATGCACACAATTGTCACACTTATATACATATATACAAGTTTATCATGGGGGATGAAGATGAAGTTCGGCAGCCATAGGGCTGCCTTAAACTAGATGCGAAACTAAAATGAAAAGAAAGCTGAAAAATAATCTAAGCTATTATTTACAAGGTTGGTCGACATTCTTCCACAAATTACTAGCACGAAAGCACTCAAAACACTTAGCAAATTGACAAAACAAGACACACGGCAAGAGTACACAATATTCTAGACTCGACTTAGTTCTAATTCTAATTAGAGCCTCAACGGTTATCTAATCATCCTAGACTTCTCAAGTATTTTAGAAAATACTCAACGTCGAATCTTAAAATTATACTAATCATGTTTGAAAACACTCAACGTCGAAGACAAACACAAAGAGTAATTGAGCACAAAAGTCTTTTTAAATTGGAAACATATCAATCAAGCAAGGCGTCACCACTTCTTGTTAACATGCATAGTCGTTTAAACCACTCTACTCCTATTTATGTTGATGGATATAAGACCAATACTCAAAACACATAGCGAATATGCTAAGTACCAATCTTTGAGGCACACGGATTTAAAGACTAAACCAAGACTGAATTACTAGAATCAAAGTGAACATGCTTGCCGAATCCTATCCTATCTCTTTACTTCATATTTTCCTTACTTTTAAACATGCAATCCGTATTCTTACATCCAAACACCAATTAAAGATAATAAAAACGAGTTGAACATGAAAATTACAAAACCAAACTTCACTCCAAACAATACATAGACATAAAGTTTGAAACAAAGAATTCATGCTAACTTCATAGACAAAGTTTAACATAACTACATAAAAAATACAAAACCGAGAGTAGGGAGTGGATCACACTTTTGTAGACACCTTGATGACTCGACTCGTGTGGATCCGATGGATGGTGGAGAATTGATGGCTGCTCGGCAATGGTGTAGTGTCGGCAGGATTTTTAGGGTGAGGTGGTGGTGGTGTCGGCTAGGGTTTTTATGTAGGACTCAAGGGAAATTTAGGTAGAGCTTTTGATAGATTTTTGCTTTGGAATGTGACAACTTTTTCTGTGTAAAAGTTGGCTATATATAGAGGAAAAAATGCTAGGGTTGCCGGCCACAACAAGGGGAAGAAAATCTTTTCCTAGTTGGTTTATGTTTCCTTGTTGAATAATTATTGCATTCTTGGACATCTTTTTCTGAATTTTCTTCAAGGCTTGGGCTTCATATCTTCATGGACTTCAAATGTGGGCTTGATGTCTTCATTTAGCAGCCTTGGTCCATCGAAAATGCCTGGCACGCCAAGAATGCAGAGCGGCAGCAACATGCTTGCCGATCGGCAAGCAATCCTAACACGGCTAGGAAATAATCGTTTCTTCATGCTTTCCTCCTTTGCCATAGCTTGGTGTCTTCCTCTATCCTTCAATAAGCATGGACAATCTTCACATATGCATTTGTACACCAAAATATCCATCAAAAACAGAAATTAAGGATAAGAGGCAGTAGCATTCTGGAATCGGCTGGAATGACCTTGCTTCAGTAATTTCGGCATATCTCCCTCCTCGGAGCTCCGATTGATGCGATTCCAAGTCTCAGATAAAGTAGACACATAGAGCTTCCTCCATCTAAAAGGGCTTGATCAAATGCCTTGTGAAACATCAGGAATGAAGTTTTGAATTTGGGACAGAGTCCCAGGAAAATTCCTAGAAGTCCCTGGTGATCTTTGCTCGGACTGCCAAGTTGCAGCCATCTTTTGGGTGACTTTCCGAACTCCGATTGATCTGAAATTTTAACACAACATTTCTCAGTATATGAATAATAAGCACACCAAATTGCATTAAATTCGGACATGGATAGATTGCATTTGTACGCATCTCAGAATCACGAAAAAGATAACTTGCATTATTTTCCAGATTTCTCAAACTTAGTCATTTTTCGGATTCTAAAGCATATATTTCCAAAACTCTATCAATTCGACACTAAACTAAATTATGACTCAATCTTAGACAAATAAGGGTTAAACAAAGCATAAACGAGGGCCAATACATATTAAAATCGTCGCACATTGTGCTCCTATCAAAGACATAGGTGCCTTTCGTCGACTCAGACCCCAACTATTTTTAAAAAACATGTCATTTTTAATATATGCACGTAGTTTCTAATATATATACATACAAACAAAAAACACTTTGTCATTTTGAAGTTGATACGATCGAAATAGAACATGCAGGACGATGAATAATAATAATTAAATAATTTTGTTATTAGAAGTACATATATATGTATTTGTGATTATACATCACAAACAAATTTATTGAATTTAAAAACATAATTTAAATCATCATGCTTCTTCATCATAATCGTCATCGTCTGTATCATCTGCATCTTCAATTATTTCAGTAAAGTCATCATTGGAATCCTTATCATCGTCTGATTCCTCATCATCCTCGTCATTAATGAAGTCTTCACTGACTCTATTTTGATGTTAGGACCCGCCCCAGATTTCACCTTAAAATCCGGATAAAGTCCTACGGGGACCACCTTAAGACTAATTTTATCGATAAATCGATAAGTCAATCTTAAAGTAAATAACCCTAAGACCTGCAACAAATAAAAACACTTCTAAATCCAGTTCCAACCTCAACACCTGGAGCCATCTACTCCCCAAATCACAACAATCTCTACAAATAAACACAAAATCAAACTCATCTTAAACTCAAATGACTCACAGGTAATCAGAGCAGTCTATTACAATGAACTGGAAAAGAATAAGAAATATTAAAATAAAGGATCACAGATCCCACCTAGCAGAAGCGACAACGATGATGACTATGCCTCGACTCCGAGTACTCTTGACCTCTGATAACTAATCTGCACACTGGGCGATTTAAAATGAAAGGCCCAGGAGAAAGTAATTTAAAAACGTTAGAGTGAGTGGATAAAAATAATTTCGTATAATACCTCAAATAAAAGTATTATATTACTTTTCCAATATTTTATAAATAAAAACCACGATGCATGCATTTTAATAAAACGTCTTATGTTTCAGAAAAATCTTAATTATAAATCAGCCCCGCTGATATATCAAATAAACAAATAATACTTTGTTTATATTTTCAAAAAGAAATACTTTTGAAAATCAAATAATAACATATCACGACCAATCTCATTGGTCATATAAAAACTCAGCCCCGCTGGTTCGGGAATTTATTAAATAAAAGAAAGTATCTTAAAAGAAAATATTCCCGAAAACCAAGTAAAGACGAAAGCCAATCTTAGTGGCCCAACAAACGAAACAATGGGGAAGTGGTTACACTATAAATAGGAGCCTCACAGGCTCGGGTCGGAACCTCCCAGGGCTTCTAAAGTATCGTCCCACGCTATGCCTAGCTAGAAAATAGCTAGCAAATATGACGACCCAATAAGTGGTGGTGTAAAACAAGTCAAATCAAATCCACAAACACGCTTCCCCCCATTTAATCAAAAATTTGTACGGTCCCCGACCGCATATTTGAGGCTTGTAAATATAATCAATTAAAATAGTAGCCTCGAAATAAATAAATGTATATAACATCGACATGTCTCACATGTCATCGACATGTGTCACAGGTCGTGAAATCACAAATTATGAAATTATGAAATCATAAAATCCTCGGAAATTTCATTTACGGTCTTTTAAATATAAAATACATTCAAAATGATCAAATATGATTTAACAAATCATACTATTTCCGGAAATCTCATTTCCGGGTGAAATTACGTACTATTTAGAATAGTAGTAAACATATACCCCAAATCCATATTTTCCTTTAAATATTAAATAAACAAATATCATAATCATATATAAATTATCGGCTCTCGATAATTCATACCAAACTCAAGAAATCATTTAATTAAAATAAACTTCATTTCAATAAAATATTTATTCATGCATTTATTTAAAATAAAATTCACTCACTTTACAACTGAGCTTGCCACTATTCCGAGCTCTCGTCACGTCGAGTAACCTCTCGACCTTGGTTGAATTCTTTTCGTGGAGTGGTTATGCGGGTCGAGACCTTTGATTCCCGACCGGAATCGGACCGAACCATGGCCGGAGAAGGAAGCTCCAGTTCGACTGTGTCGAACTTCCTCAGGTTTCGTACTCCTAAACGGCGGCGATTCGCCTTGAACCACTACCGCAGACTTGAAGAGGGGTGAGAGACGATTCGAACGCGACCGATGGCGAGCCGATTGGTGGCCGGACGACGGAGAACCGAGGGCGGCGACTCGGTCGGTGGAGTCAGGCCGATCATGGGAGATGAGAGAGAAGAAAAAGAAAAAAAAGAAAGAAAAGAAAAAGAAATGGGGGATTTCTCTTTCGGGAAATTTTTCCCCCCGGCTATTAATACTTGCCCAAAATCGGAAAGTTACATATTTTACATCGTAACTTTTCATACGAACTCCAAATTAAACGTGCTACGTGTCCACGAACTCAATTTAACGGCATTCATCTCGTCATGAAATAAAATCATCGGTCGGGTCAACCTATAAAAAGTCAACCTTTAAAATTTCTGAATTGTAAAAACAATTCCCGAAATGTAAAAGTAAAAGCAAAACGGCCAGGAGGTAATTTGAGGTTCGGGCTGTGACATTTGAGATGTAGGTGCATTTGGGACTGCAATGAATTAATCAGAAGTGACAAAACGTAAGCGGTTGTTGTCGCGAATAACCTCTACATTAGGGATTTGAAAAGCTGAATACTCTTGATATGGTTCATCAGTGTCGCCATCATCTTCATCATCATGTTCTTCACCCCCTTCAATTGTAGACGCACTCCATATATTCCTATGTGACATCGGGTTAACCACTTTCCAAAATCCACCGGCCTTAGGATCATCAAGATAAAACACATGTTTTGCCATGCTGGCAAGAATGAACGGTTCATTTTCATACCAACTTGTGTCTGTATTCACTAATAACATGCTGTAATCCATCTTTGTACTCCTACGAACACTTGGATCAGTATTGAACCATCTACACTTGAACAACACAACGCTCATATTTCCATATATTAGTTCGACAATGGCGAGTAGCACTCCGTAGTAGGTTAAGTCCTTACCATCTACTATAACCCCGCAATTTTGCGTTCTACGGTTTACATCTAGTTGAAGTGTCACAAACTTAACGCTGTTGACAAAACACATCTCTCGCACACTATGGGAAATCAGTGTTTTAGCCAAATGTGCAATTCTGGCCAGTACCAATCACTCGTCTGCTTTTGGAGATTTTCCACCTGCCATGCATATTGTGATAAAATATTTAAATTGAACTGACCACAATACTAATATTGAAATAGAGATATTCTAACACAATAAGTGCTGTGACGTACCCATTTACGAAAGTAATCAGGAAAAGTTCTTTTGTGCGTCTCTTTCAGCCTTAGGTCTCTACGATTTTCTTCAATGAGCTTCAATTACTCACGCATGAAATTTTTTACTTCGTCACAGTGTTGTAGTATGCACCAATGAGCTTCAATTAGCTCAGTATCTGCCAATCTTTGTGAACTTGGTAAATTACCATACGGTCGTACATCACTGGAAATGACTGAAAGATTGAAGTCTAGTACTGTAAGGGCCGCTATAGAAGATTTTGCCTCGTCACTGTTACAGATATATAAGTTACAGTATGTTACACATTCATGTGCAATGTACGACTCCGCTATCGATCCTTCAGGGTTACTCTTGCTTTTACATAACTGTTTGTATTGAAAAAGTTGCCTGAAATTACACAGTTATTAGTGAAGTATATAAGACAATATAACAATGAATGGGAAAATACAAATACTAAATAGTACATTTCTTGGAGATACATCCAGGTGCAATGAATTGGACCAGTAAGCAGTGGTTGATCTGGAATATGGATCATCAGATGAATCATACTGTCAAAGAAAGCGGGGGAGGGGAATCCTCTCTAATTTGCACAAAATGTAGATGATATCTTCTTTGAGAATGAGAACATCTGACTTCTTCAGTTCTTTAGCGTATAACTTCTGAAAGAACCTACATAATGTTATTATAGGTTCCACCACATCTGGATGCAAATAGAGTCGGATAACCACTGAAATAAGACGTACCAGCAAAACATGACAGTCATGAATCTTCAATCCATTAAACCTATTATCCCCCAAGTTAATGTATCGAGATGTATTTCCTGCATACCCATTAGGATACTTTACTCCTTTAAACCATATGAAAACTTCCTTCTTAAAAGCCAGTTTAATTGTGTAAGGTGCAACATGTATTATCATCATTGATGTCGTCGACCACAAGTGTTCTCGTATTCCCATTTTCTTCTGATCCTCACATGCTTTCACAGTGTCCTTACTCTCTTACTCTTTCCTTTAATATCAAGAACTGTTCCCATAAGGCTGTCACTTACATTAGTAAGAGCTCCATTTTCTCATAAATCTAACAGCTCGTCGATCAAAGGTTGCAAATACACATCCAGACACTTTTTCCTGGAGACTTTGGACAGTGAATTAACAAAGACATCATACTAAATTCCTTCTTCATACACGTCTAAGGAGGCAGGTTGTACGACACAAGAATAACAGGCCATGTACTATGACTCAAACTCATATTTTCATGGGGATTGAATCCATCTGATGCAAGCCCAAGTCTTACATTTCGAACATATTTTGCAAAATCTGGGAATGATCTGTCAAACGACTTCCATGCCTCGCCATCTGCAGGGTGTCTAAGAGTATCATCATCTGCCTTCTCTCTCCATGCCATCTCATTTCTTTTACTGTGTGTAAAGACATGTAAATTAAGACGCTTCAATCTAAGAATTAAAGAGAAATGACGAAGCACCTTCACAGGAACACTAGTTTCCTTAACTGTGCCTTGCTTCCACCTTGACGCGTGGCATATGGGACATTCATCAAGCTCGGCTTTCTCTTTGTAAAACAAAACACAGTTATTCTTGTAGGCATGAGTTTTGTTATAACTGACACTGAGATCGTCCAATATCTTTTGTACCCTGTAATAACTATCAGATTGATAGTTAGGAACATGAAGAGTTTCCTTATAATGCTTTAGCAGACTATCAAAAGAGTCATTTGTCCACCTATTCTTGACTTTCAACTGCATCTGTGAGATGATGGTCCCTAAAACAGTTTTAGGACTATCCTTGAATAATGAGATCTGGACTTGAGCAAGGAGTCTGATATACTTATCATAATCACTACTGTCAACAAGAGGAATTGTGTCATCAGTGGTATCATAAATTGCCTTTTCGAATTCCTCTTTCTCGTGTATTGGAGCAAATATAGGAAAAGTGTCATGTAGAATGTTCATAGCCGGGTCCTTATAAGGCTTGAAACCACCACTAGATGTCTGGTCATGGTATCCTGCTTGGATTTCGGCAAGCGTATGTTCATAATCCGCTACTTCACCGTGTTTACTTCATGCTGTATAATTACACATAATACCTCTGTTACTTAGATGATCGTAAATTCTTACTATCGTCTTGCACTTAGTATTGAGACAACTTAAGCATGGACACCTGTGTTTTTTCTTTCCTCCACCATGTTCACGTACAAAATCCATAAAACTGTGTACTCCTTCTTGGTATTCAATGCTCCCCCTTGGGTACTGCATCCAACTCTTGTCTTTATCTATCACCTGTCATATATAAGAGAAACAACAAATAATCACAAATTAAGCAACAAACAATTTATATGCATATTTTCTCAAGACGTTATGCCTCCGGTTAGGGTCCTAATCCCATTCAGGAGCACAAGACTTTGTTTCACAGTTTGTAGGTCTTGTGTATTCGTTTTCACTCCTGAAATATTTTTTGCAGCATCTCCCCACAGTTTCTCAAGTGCACGAATATCTATATATACCTAGTATGCACTCGAAGAACAGTATTGGGAGACCCCGTCAAAATATACCCACGACCGCATACGAATACACAAGACCTATACAAACTGTGAAACAAAGTCCTCTACTCCCAAACTGTCCAAAAATGGGACAATTCAAGAATCATATGCTGATTCTCGGACGGAATTTCTAAGGATATAAATGCATGTGCATCAGTGAATAAAAAAATTAATCATTCTTTCATTCACCGCTAATTATAAATCATCTCATAAATAATTTTCTTAAAATAATAACAATTATTAAATTAATTAAGGCATTTTAAAATAAATAATTAATATATATAATTCAACAATTTCACAAAAACCAACAATTAATTATGTATGGATCAACAAAAGTTATACTATCACCTCACAATATATATATATATATATATATATATATATATACACACACACACACACACACAACAAATATGTGACCGGAATTCTTCACCAGAAAATTTCATTGGAAAAAAATGGCTATATTTGGTGAAAAAGATGAAGAAAGTGACCATACTAAGTTAAAAATTGATGGGTAGTAGTGGAGAAGGCTTAGGAAGACCCAATTTGAAGCATTTCATATCCAAAAATGAAGATCGGTGGAACAATTTTGTGGGAGAAAAATTTTCCAGTTTTTTCCTCTTTTTTCCAATCTGGAAAACGAGTCCAGTTTATATAGTCATCTCTACTATTAGAAAGCTAGGCCCAGGAATGTTTCACCAAATTGTGAACTGTCAGAGATGCCCTTCTATCACTTACACTGACAAACAAACAAGTAAGGGTATTACGGTAAATAAGAAAAACAAAAGGAATAAGAAAGAAAAAAAGGAAATGTGTATACATACGGAAAAAAACCGATAGCACGAACTAACCCACTAACTCAACTCAGAACTCCACCTATCTAAAGAACCACGATTGGAATAGAACGTGGAAGTTATTGATGGACTTCCATAAGAGAGGAAGTGAATGATCAGCGTATTAGAATAACTTCCGCCCAACCTAAAGGAAGCAAGAGAATCCACAATCACCGATCAAGCCAATTTGGATTCGCACCCAGAACGCAAACCAATTTGTATTCGCACCCACAACGACAATTGCAAGGAGGTGATACCTTTTGTTGTTTTTTTTTGTTTTATACTCTATGATTAATTTTTAGTACAGATTGGGAGAAGGAATTATATGTACAGTGGGCTAATTGTAAATCTCTTCTTCTATATACAGTGGGCTAATTGAAGCCGCAACATCTCCTCTCACTTTCAGGTATTTCAATTGTTTCTGACGACTGTGGGTGCTATGATTCATACCCTTTCTTTTGCTGCAGGAACTATTTTCACTTTTACACTTGGGAAATATTAGCAGCAACTTTAGAGTTAGAGCAACAGCTTCAGTTTTGGGGCTTTGGATACATATTGATTTCATGAATGGATATACTTTTTTGTTTTTGGTTTTTTGTTTATTGTTTTTTTTTTGTGGTAACATTGACCATGTGATTCCATTGACGATGTTGGTTAGTTGGTCTACATTCTTGCCATGGAACATAGGATCAATCCGATTCATTATTAATTTTTTTTTTTTTGACATTTACAAATTAATTGTATAGTATGTTGGTGGTACCATTTCCGCTTTTTTTCTTTTTCTTTTTTTATTTAAAATTATGTCTTGAAATTTAGTAATTGTGAGTTCATTTTCAGTTCTGTAAAAGGTCCCTCTCAATGCAATCATAAATTACATTCATGTTAGGTAGCAGCACTCTTACATTATTTTTGTTAGACATTACAACGTAATAGTCTGAAAGGAAATTAAATCCAATTTGGTATTAGTTCTGCTTCTAATCTATTATGTTTCTTTTTTTGATTGGGGCAGGATAGAAAAGATCATGATCAATTACGCTTAAAGAGTACTTCTTTGGGGATTGCATTTTGGCAGATCATCAGCAGGTTAGGATTGTTAATGCGCCTTTTTCTTTTTTTTGGCAGATCACATCAGTACTTCCATGATCTTTGAATAGACTTTATATCTTTCATCTTAAACTCTTGCTAATATTTATATTACTTTTTTCAGAGAGGACCAGGTTTATTGTGGTATGCAGTGACTGAAAAAAAAAGAGAAATCAACCTAATTGGAGTCCAGAGATCTCCTAAGGATTTATAATTGTTTTAGGTTTCAACCTAATTGGCTTCTCTGTAAGATGTCTTTCGATTACTTTTCTTGCAATGCATTGAATCACTTAAGAGGAGAAATCAATTAAGCCTTTAACTATCTGATCATAAATTTTTATTTTATATTTGGTTTTTGTTTTTGGAACATTAATTGCAGGTGTCATGAAGAGATGATTGATTTCTTAGTCCAGGTTACTAGCTTCTCTTTCCAAACTCAATGTCAATTGTATAATAGCATGTTTGTTTACGACTTTGTAAATGAGGCCTATACTCATGGTCTAGAAGAATGTGATTCGTAGTCTGAAAGAGCGACAATATTCTTTTAATTTTTTTTTTATTATGAATGAGAGTTGGACTTCATGTTTTTAATGGTCCAATGTATGTAATTGGCAAGAGTTTTCTATATGCTTTATATATCAAGATCATAATACTCTATAGTGTTTTATTATAATTCTTTGATAACTCAAAAATAATAGTGCACACGCATGAGCGCGACCCTTCCGCACACTTGTGGGATTTTATTAAACTTAGAGTTCAAAGGGCTGGATACCATGAACGGCTTATTCACATGACTAAATCCTGATTTTTTCTTTTTCTTTTTCTTTCATACTTCCAGGTTAATGCATTAATCCACATCTTCCCTTTTCTTTCTCTTATTGGATTATTGGTCCAGCAGTTCAGAAGCTAATCTAACGAGTAGGTAAATATCTAACTAAGTTTGTACTGTTTTGTCTCATATACTGCTTTGCTTCCTTCAGTTCAAGTTCAATTCTTTTTCTCAACTGTTAATTTTGTGATTTGATTGTGTGATGATCTGTGTCAGTTGTCATATTAGCTTCTGGCGTGTTGCAGAACTTCTAAGTTTTTATGTTACTGTTTTGTTATGAATATTTTCATTCGTTTGAAATATTGGCATTATGTTGCAGTTCACTAAACATTAAGTTAAATGGCTTCGTCATCAAGTTCTCATCCACCAGCCGACGAAAATCGGGTAAATCCTCAAGTCATAACTTTAATATTTTAAAGAAAATTCATTATTTTTTTAATGCTTTTATGATTGACAATAGGGACACATACATGTACATGGACAAGAGGCGGAAAGGCAACGTAGAAATGCTAGACAAAGAGAAAGGCGGCAGTCGTTAAATTCCGCAGAACGAGCGGAGAGTTCAACCCAAAGGCGTATTAGTTATCAAACGCGTCGGAACATGGAAAGTGCAACTAATGCTGAAAATCAATTGGTAGCAAGAAGGGGTAACTTACTTATTAGCCTTCTTGATCTATGTATTGTGTATCATATTGGACATAATTGAATAACAAAAAGTTCAGCTAGAATCAATCAACATAACTATTTCTATTTATTTCATTTTTTATGTTAATGCACCAACGTTTCAGTAATGGATTATAGATAGATTATAGATGAGGAATATATGTGGAAGTATCTCAAGGTATAGTCATAGACGATAGTACAAAAGTTAAAGAAAAGAAAGAGAAAACACATTATAACATGCTTGCATGTGTAACATCACCCGTTACATAAAATAATTTAGAGGCTCATATTTGAGTAATTTGATTTTAAATTCAGAGAACAAGAAATTGCTTCTAACTAGCTTACTGCAATATCAATTATTTTAAAATAGAGTTAGGTTTCAATCCCGTTCATCAATATAGTATGCCCGATGATATCGTTGCTGTACAAGCACATGGTAGAGGAAGAGGCAGAGGTAGAGCCCGAGGTCGTGGACGTGGACGTGGACCTCATAATTGTGCTAGAAATTATAATGAGGCAATTGGAATCGCAAAGTATCATTTGGCAGTACCAAGAACGTGTCCACATTGTCAGGCCCGCCTATTCCATCACGAAAGCAACGATATGTGTTGTAAAAATGGGAGAATTGTACTTCCTCAACTTCAAGCTCCTCTAGAAATGGTTGAACTTTTCGTGGCTCAAACTCAACAAGGTACCCATTTTAGGCAGCATATTCGTGCTTATAACCACGTATTTTCGTTCACCTCAATGGGTGTGCATGTCGATCAAACTCTAGCAACCGGTGGTAGAACATTCACTTTTCGTGCTCAAGGATCGATATATCAAAAAATAGGAAATCTTTTACCAAATGGAGATAGCAGACCAAGATTTCTCCAATTGTATATATACGATACAGATCATGAAATAGAAAATCGTATGTTAGAGAATGAAGCATTGCATAGAGATGTAGTTGAAACCATACAACGGATATTGAATCGACACAATCCATTTGTACAGACATTTCACCACTTAGCTCAACGCCAAGATCTTGAAACTTGCAGACTCATCATTAGAGAGCAACCTGCAAACCAACGTCAGTATAGTTTGCCTTCTGTGTCTCAGGTTGCTGCAGTGATAGTGGGTGCAGATTATGCATACAATCTTAGAGGACGTGATATTATTGTACAAACAAGGGATGGTCAACTTATGAATGTCCAAGATTGTGCAGGCTACTATGATCCTTTACAATATCCATTGTTATTTCCTTACGGCACATATGGATGGGATGTGAATAGTGTGAACAATAACAGACGAAATTTAACGTGTCGTGACTATTATGCCTATATTTTACAGGTTAGTAAACAAATTCTTATCCTCTTATCTTGAATAAACATATATGATATATTTATTATAATCGTGTTAATTGGTATTGGTATATCTCTCTAGATTCGGCCACATCAGGAATCACTTTTACTGCAAGGAGGCCGCCTATTGCAACAGTATGTCGTTGATAATTATGTCAAGATTGAAACACAAAAGCTTAGATGGGTTCGTAGGAATCAAAATGACCTGCGTCGTGAGCTGTATGATGGACTGTGTGACTCGCTAAATGTCGGTGTAAACAATGCAGGTATGATCTTTATTATTATATCAACAAACTTAAATTTTAATTTATGTATATTTCAAAAATAATGAAATACCTAACATAATATTACCAAAATAGGTAACAT
This sequence comes from Potentilla sterilis, assembly GCA_963682095.1. NCBI lineage: Eukaryota > Viridiplantae > Streptophyta > Magnoliopsida > Rosales > Rosaceae > Potentilla > Potentilla sterilis. The sequence goes on along the minus strand of OY821755.1, from coordinate 52,279,365 downwards.
TGGTCGCAGAATAATTTTACCATCCACGTTTATTGGTAGTCCACGTGACATGAACCAAAGATATCAAGATGCAATGTCTTTGGTCCAGAAATATGGGAAACCAGATATTTTTCTCACAATGACATGCAACCCGAATTGGGAAGAGATAAAAGCAGAGTTATTACCGGGTCAAGTGGCACAAGATCGCCCGGATTTATGTTCCCGAATTTTTCGTGCCAAATTTAAAGAACTTAAAGAAGATGTTACCAAAAAAGGGGTGGTGGGCAACGTTGTTGCATATGTTTATGTCATTGAATTTCAAAAGCGTGGTCTTCCACATGTTCATATGCTCCTCATTCTAAATGACGATGATAAGCTGAATAACCCTGATGATTATGATAAAAATTTTCGAGCCGAAATACCAAGTCAAGATGAAAAGCCGACATTGTATGAAGCAGTATTAGGGCACATGATACATGGACCATGTGGAGTACATAAGAGAAATGCCCCATGTATGAAGCGTGGGAGTTGTAAACGGGGTTATCCAAAGCCGTTTTCAGTCAATACATTTCAAGGGAATGACTCTTATCCAATTTACCGTAGGCGAGAAAATCAATCAAATGCAGAAGATGGGCCTAATGTAAACAGAGAAGTGGATAACAGATGGGTTGTTCCATATAACCCTTGGCTGCTCACAAAGTATGACTGTCATGTCAATGTTGAAGTCTGTTGCAGCATTAAGAGCGTTAAATATTTGTACAAGTACGTCTACAAAGGCCCAGATAGAGTGACATTTGGAATTCGATCAGAAGCTAATGAAGATGAGATAAGAAACTTTGTTGATGCTAGATGGGTGTGTGCACCAGAAGCTATATGGAAGATATTCGAATTTGTGATGAATCGTATGTATCCTTCAGTGGAACGGTTGCAAATTCATCTTCCAAATAGACATAGTGTTACCTTTAATGTAAACGAAATGGTGACAAATGTGCTCGCAAATGATAGGAACTCGATGACCACGCTAACAGAATTTTTCAGAAAGAATGATGCACTTCATGAAAGTGAGCGCCGATACTTATATCGAGAGTTCCCGGAAAAATTTAGATGGGATGGCAATAATAAGAGTTAGGAAGAGAGGCAGACTAATCAAAAGGTAATCGGTAGAATATATACAGTTTCTCCTTCCGAAGGAGAAAAATTCTACTTACGTGTTCTTCTGAACCATGTTAGAGGGCCTACGTCTTATGAGCATTTGAGAACAGTAAATAGAATTGTGCAACCAACATTTAAGAAAGCGGCCGAACAACGAGGTTTGTTAGAAGATGACGATAGCATCCGACAATTTTTACAAGAGGCCTCAACCGTACGTATGCCTTTATCTTTAAGAAGATTGTTTGTCACCATTTTGGTTTATTGTGAGCCTCATGGGGTACGAAGTTTATGGGATGAATTTTATCAATTCATGATAGAAGATTATGCCTCTACCAGTACGACTGAAAACACATGCATGACAAACAGGCTTTTACGAGACTTCAACGGACTGTTGTTGCAACATGGTAAAAATGTTCTTGATTATGATTTGCCTAAAATGACTGAAGATCATGGTGAAGATGCGACACTGCCTAGGATAATACAAGATGAAGTTTCAGTTATCATTCCTCAACAAGACCGCGATGCGATTCATCATTTAAATGAAGATCAAGCTTCTGCGTACCAAACGATAATATCTGCTATTGAGTGTCATGAGACTGCCATATTTTTCGTCGATGGTCCAGGAGGGATGGGAAAAACATACTTATATCGTGCATTATTGGCATCATTGAGAAGCAACGGTCATATTGTACTGGCAACTGCAACGTCCGGAATAGCAGCAACATTATTACCGGGTGGGAGAACAGCACACTCTAGGTTTAAAATTCCACTTAATCCTGATGCATCATCTTATTGCTCTATTAGTAAACAAACTGATTTAGCCGAGTTGATACGGAGATCATCAGCGGTTATTTGTGATGAGGCACCAATGATGCATAGATATTCCTTAGAAGCTCTTGATCGAACTTTTAAATTTATAACCGGAGATGAGCGGCCATTTGGAGGTAAAGTTGTTATATTTGGGGGAGATTTCCGCCAAGTTCTTCCTGTTGTCCGTAAGGGAACACGGTCTCATATGGTTCAAGCCAATTTGGTTAAGGCATCATTTTGGAAAGATGTTAAGATTCTTCGTTTGCGACAGAATATGCGATCCATCAATGATCCACATTTCTCTGAGTTTTTGCTTAATGTTGGTAATGGAGAACAATCATCTGTTATTGAAGACATGATTCAATTACCGTCATGTATGACCATACCATGGGAGGGTGAAGAATCAATCAACCAGTTGGTCGATCAAGTTTTCCCTAATTTGGAAGCTCATGCAAATGATGCATCTTACATGGTTGACAAGGGAATAATTACTCCAAAGAATGATGATGTTGACGTACTTAATGAGATGATTGTAAAGCGACTTCCGGGACCGGAGCTCATCCTGTACTCTTTCGACTCAGTTGAGGATGACAATAGAAATTTGTACCAACAAGAATTCTTAAATTCAATTTCTCCTTCTGGTATGCCCCCGCATCAGTTAACTATAAAACAAGGTGCCCCCGTTATGCTTTTGAGAAATATTGACCCAAAAATTGGTTTGTGCAATGGTACGAGATTGACGTGTCGAGGATCATACAACAACTAATTGATGCAGAGATTTTAAGTGGTCAATATGCTGGAACTAGAGTGTTCTTACCTAGAATCTCCATAAAGAGCGGCGATAATTCTGGACTCCCTTTTGAGATGATAAAAAAGCAATTCCCTGTGAAGTTGTGTTTTGCACTTACTATAAACAAATCCCAGGGGCAAACAATACCAAATGTTGGCATCTACCTTCCGGATCATGTATTCAATCATGGACAATTATACGTACGTGGTTTTATCACGATGAGTTTCAGAATCTACTATCAAAGTGTTGGTCAAGAAAGGCTCATTAGTTGGTGAGGAAGGGGTTTTTACAAAAAATGTTGTGTACAAAGAGATTTTGCTGCCTTCAAGTTAGTGTGAACCAATAAGGTATGTTTCATAATTAATGTTTATTTGTATGCGTAACCTGATTTTGAGTTTTACTTATATATTTTACTCATATAATAGCATGTTGTCACTTTTCTCTAATTACTGTAATGGTTTCGCTCACTTTTATGTGTTTTCTTTGTTTCGTAACCTTTGATGAGATTTTGCTGCATATTCCATTTTGATGAGTTTTTGTGTTTAAGTGCGTATTCCAATTGGAATAGAATGAATAATACATGATGTAATGATGTATTGCAAAACTTCAACCACCACCGTTTTATTTTAATTACCATATATAAAGTGAAAATATATATTGATACACTATCTTATGTTATCTTTTTTTGTGTTACTCTTAATTTGTAGTTTCAACAACGGCAATTGACAAATGGATGGCTGAGATGGAGTTGAATGGAGCAGATTGCATTTATAAACTTTCTTTTGATTTTTTTTTTTTTGTGGAAATTTATTACTATAATAAAATTATTTAAAGGCGTGATGGCCTAGCCTCCCACTGGGTTCCAGCCATCAAAATTTTATATATTTTCATATTAATGCACGTTTAGGTACATCACTTTATATCTATTGCATGCGTGAGAGTTAGTTACTTTGCAAAATTTACTTGCAAGTAAATTTTGCAAGTATTTTTTTAAAGAACTTTTGAACCATAACGACAGAGAGAAAACTATGTATATGCTCAACGTATTTATCGAAAAACAAATAAACGCACGCACATCGCTCGTGCAGGAAGGCTAGTAGAAATAATTAGGCGACGAAAGAATCGTCCTCTAAGTAAGATATTTGACGTCTAAGACGAACCATGGCGACGAAAAAGACTTTCGTCTCTCAAGAAACTACTAAGGCGACGAAATAGGAAATCGTCGCCTTAGTAGATCACTTAAGAGACGATAAACACTTCTTTCGTCGCCTAAGCTGTGTAACTTAAACGATGAAATAAAGTTTCGTCGCCTAAGAAGGAAGAAAGAGGTCGACAACATTTTTCGTCGTAAGGGTTCTTCTCTACGACGACGAGAGTTGTTTTCGTCGCCTAAGTTTTCACTTAGGCGACGAAACTAGTGTCTTAGAGGACGAACTTTGTTTCGTCGCTAATTTCTATCTTAAACGACGAAATTTTTTATGTTTCGTTGCCTAAGATTTTTATTCTGGTAGTGTTCTTCATGAGTGATTAGAGTTTGTGAAAATAATTAAAGGTTCTATAAACGATCTTCAGAAAGTGGATGTACTTTTAATGGTTGAATTCCTAGGTGCAGCTAGGTACTTAATTGTCATAGGGAGTAATTCTTATTGTCTCTCCTATTGGGGGTTTTGTTCCTTGTACCGTTTACTGATTCAAAAAAAAAAAAAAAAAATGTCGCTAACTTTGCATTGCTAATTATATGTAAGTTCACGTGCGCAATATCTTCCTATGCTTCATGCTTGATAGTTGATACAAATTACTAATCATGGCAAGGACATATGTTTCCCTAGTTTCTTTGCAAAACTTTCCTCTTTTGCTTGATCCCAAACGGAGTGACCTCTTTATCACACGTATCCAAACCATGCCAAGCACCACGAGGCAGGTACCGGCGGAAGTAGAAGTAATCGGAGCTAAGATGAGAGTGAGATCCCTCCAAGACATGGACTTGAGCAAAACCTGGCCTCCAGTCATCAGTTCCAGCCAGTTTGAGATACAAATTGCAGATGGGTGAGTCGACACATTGACCCTGCACTTGAAACTGATCCACAACACAAGCTTGAAATGGTTTTCTTGGCACATCATCAAGGACTTGAGGGTCTACTGGATCCACCCTTCTTATGTGCTTGGAGTTTAGGTGCTTCACCAAAACGTCATTAGAATTTGTGTCGCCAAATCTCAGGCTAATCTTGTTTGAGGTTGAAGCACCTTTTGTGCATGTTGTTTCAATTGTAACAGCGTATGTACAGTTTTCCTGTTGAAATGAAATGCAAATTCATATATGATGTAAACGTTATCAAACTGTTTTACTTATTTTCGTTCTTATGAATAAGATAAGTATTTGTAAAAATGTCTGAGACAAAATGACAACATGCATATGTGGGAAGCGTTGTGGAACGAAGTGATTAACGAACGCCAAGAAAGAGTTTTATGCAAGAATAATTAGATGAGCAGACCAAGCTTGCATGCAAGATTTAAAAGGAAAAATGACATGAATTGTATATTTATTTGTTCATTATGAATTGTTGTCAGATACTTAAATATGTTATGGTGTTAAACTGTCAATCTAATCAAGCACTGAAATTCTGATATGATCCGTATATGAATGTAGACCTGACATTTCAGCTCATGAACCCATTAACCGTCCAATACCCGCCCATTAAAAACCCGTGAAAATCCGCCCAATAAGATTTTTCGGTTAATGGGCTATTAACCCGTTAACAACCAAATTAACAAACGGGCGAAAACGGGCAGCCCAATAGAATCTGTTAACCCGTTAAGAAAATAAAACCTTTTAGAACCCGTTAACCCGTTAAGAAAATAAAACTTTTTGAAAACTTAAAGGAATTTGTTAAGTGGGTTTATAATAAACTTTATGGCAAAAACTCTTACGAATTGAAGAAATTCAGTGATACTTTATCATCCCTATTTGATGTATACGTGGAGAGGTGGTCTAATGTTGATGACACAAGTTGTTTTATGAATGAAAGTTGTTCTCAAACTGAAGATAAAGAGAACATTTTGCAGGTAATTACAAATAATAGTCTTCTACATCATAAAATGCTAATGATTTAATATTAGTTACCTCTAGTTTAACCAATGTTTTAATATTGCTATGTACTAGAGATTGGTTGTTCGATAAGATAGGTATATTTTTCTATCATTTGTTACCATTTCTTATCATATGTTCATGTGAATATTTATTTATCTCATTTTTTTTCTTATGTTTATTTTAGACGAACACCAAGCTAATTTGGAGCAACTCACTGAAGATGTGTTGGACTTGACAATAGATCAATAAAGTCAAACAAACTGAAGATCTTTGCACTTTAGGTTTCACCACTTCATATACTTATATCGACTTTTGATGTATTAATATGCTGATATGTAGATCTTTGCATTTTTGGTTTCATCACTTCATGTTGTATTATCGACTTTTGATGTGTTAATATGATTTGATGATCCATGAGTAAAACAGATTTAACATATATATTAAGATTTAAATTATTGACTTTATGAGGGTGATTTTCAAAAGGTTTTAGTATTTTTGTATAATAATAAAGTTTTTATCAGTTAAATTTAACATATTCTCCTTGCTTTTACACTAAAAATAAAAAAATTACAGATATGAAAAATAATATTATGAAAATATTATAATAAACTGAACAAAAGTTAAAAAAAAAAGACCTTAACGGGCTTAACAAGTTCTAACAGGTAACCCGCGAACCCAACGGGTTCAACCCGTTTAGCCCGCGAACCCGTCACAACCCGCCTGTAACCAGTCCAACCCGTCCAAATGCCAGGTCACGTTCAAACCGACTTGGCCTCCTCTTCTCTTCTATGGCAGCAGCGTGGTACGTATCACTGTCATTCAACCGATTTTGGCTCGAGAGCGTTCGACACAGTCGACCCGGAACTCACTCCTCTGGCCACCAATCGGCCCGATTCTAGGGGGAAAGGGAGGTCTCGACCCGCACAATCTCTCCACGAGAGGAATTGAACCGATTCAACCCAGGTAAAGAGAAATTTGAAATTCAAAATTTTAGAGTTTCGGGTTTTCGATGGAGTGTGGCTGAGATGATTAAATTTGATGAATTTTGATAGGAGCATATAATGCGACGTTCTTAATGTGTTTTACTATTCATTTATACTTTGCTTAACCCTTAATGTTATTAGATCGAGTCATATTATAGAATCGTGAGCTTTGGTAGAAGTTATATAAAAAATGTGCTAAGTATAGGAAATTTACAGAAATTTAACAAAGTGCTTAACATAGAATGTTTGAAATGTCTTGTTGATTCTGTAAAGCTTCGGCTATACTTTTGATGGATTTTTATTCTCACATATGCAGTAGATATGTTGATGAGTGACTAATGGAAGTAGTTATAGAAATCGGACAAAAAGAAGCTGCCATGAATTACAAGTGCAAATCGGATCCAGTAAGTTCCAGGAATTTCCTGGGCACATCATCCAACTTCCAGAATTTCTCTAGAACGATTCACAAGGAACCAGAGTGCGAGCCATATATGCATGGAAAGCTCTATGTGTCTAGTTTCTACAGAACTTGAAATCGCATCAAAATCTTACCTGAGGAGAGAGTTATGCATGTCACAAGTACAGCAAGGTTACTGCCCTGCCGAGAAGAAGAGGCTACTGCCCATTTTCGTGACTTTCTTCATTTGAGCACCAAAATGGCATCCGATTGCATTAATCAATAGTTGCTGAGCTACATGAAGATTAGAGGAGTCATCCAAGCTAAAGAGAAATGCAAAACATGGAAAGAAGAAGTCCCCTAGTCCGGGTAGGAAAAGGAAAACCAAAACCGGATGCAACAAGGATTCCTTGCCGGTTTTGAACAAAGTTTCTGCCGAATTTTGGATAGCCTTTCCCTTATATATAGAGGCACAAATTCCATACAGAAAGGTTTCACATCTTACACACATACACAAGCCTAAAACTCTACCAAAGTTCTCACTATAATCCTATGTAGAAAATAGCATAGCCGAACCACTTTCCCCTTGTAAATCCATACCTTCATCTTTCTCATAGCTATGTATTTTTCTATAGTTTTGCATGACTTTGTGTTTGTAATGTTTTATAGTTTTAGACTTTGGTTTTAAACTTGTAATTTTCGTATGCTTTGATAATTAGGACAGTTGGTATATGATGCACGTTTTAGACTTAAAATCGGTTAGAACTAAGGCTAGGGCAAATAAACCGACACATTAGTTATGATTAGCATGTAATTATAGATGCTAGGTTTCATATGATAGAGTAATATGATTAAGTCATACTCGTAGTTTTCGTAGATTATATTGCTCGCCTAGATTTAATGACCTTAAAACTTACAAGTCTAAATAACATGATTGACAACCTTGCTTGTTTGCTTGTTTCGATTTTTTATTCATTTGCTTAAATGTTAAACGTGTAAAACCGGTTAGCATAACTTTAGGATTATACTCGTAGTAAATTCTAAGAACTTAAGTAATCTAACAACTAGATGACCTTGTAGGCTCTAGTTGGGTCGAAACTGATTTAAGTTTAAGTTGTGTCATTATTTGTTCCTTACATTCTTGTGTTTGAATCTTACTTGTTAAAGAGTTGTGTACTAAATGTTGTTGTGTGAAATATGTCAACCAAACATGTACATAGTAGTTTAGAATTTACTTTCGTGCATTTAGGTTTTAGGGCAGCCTTGCTGCCGATCCCAATTCTCCCTCTTTGAACTCGTGTTAATATGTTTATAAATGTGAATATTTGTCTAACATTTTTATATTTCAGGTACCCTTAATTCCCGGCTAGAATGATCTCTAGTTATTCTACACTACAAACAATTGTAGGGTTTATCATTGAAGTGCTGCTTCGGCGACTCGTCAAATTTGGGGGCTGAATTCTAGTGCAGAATGTTGTTTGGGTTGTTACAAATGGTAATGAATGTATATACGAGAATACTAGAGTTGCATATAGTTGCAAAACATACAAGCAAATTGCATTTCAATAGCTTATAAAGTTATGATGATCACCTTGTTTCGTGGCGAGAAACTTTCACCTCCGGCAAACAAAGCAAGCACAAGGACACAGCATGAGAACAATCTTTCATAATTCTTTGTTGCCATTTCAAATAAACTGAAAAATGGTTTTGAGTATATATATATGATTTCACATGTTTGTAATGTACATGGTAGGTAATTTATAGCCTACGTTCTAAGCAGGCTTCAATATTCTTTCCTTGACATAGTTAAGGAGGCATATTCAGCTTTCTACTGGTATTTTTTATGTACTTAAGTTGAAGATGTTCCTTGAACTTTTACATATACTATCTGCTTTCTATTAAAGCTAGCCTTTTCTTTTCAATATTTTTCTTTGCCTTCTGCTATCTAAAGGATGATTTCCCATGTATTAAAGCAAAGCATCTTTTATTAGTGCTAATGCCTTTCATCTTGGCAGGCTTGATCACCCTAGAAATCGAAATCAAAGGCTCAATCTCTTTGAAACTTGTAAAGAGTCCTCAGAAACCTCAAATTCCAACCGAAAAGGTAGAGAGGATTGGAGGGAAATATTTAGGAAAAACAATCATACATAAGACTATAAGAGCTATCAGATACTCGAGAAAAGTTTATACGTTCAAATCAATATTTGCAAATCTTACAAGGTTACATTGTCGCACCCTTCTTTTATTTCCTCCAATCAAATCAATAGAAAATTCCACATTGATAAATACAAAAAATATTAAAATTGAATGGGCCAAAATTGAAGAAAACAAATTAAAATGGTTAACGAAATATGATGGCCGGTTTATAGAGTCAGCAACTGCTCGTCCCTAAATTGAAGAAGCAACTCGAGGAGTTAAACATTAATCAACATGTGGGAAGATCTGACGGCGGAGGAAGCAACTTCTGGTTGGGAAGCTTTCCATCTAGCACTACCCATGCCATTCTCAAACCCCAGCTAGTATGAATCTCCAGGTGACAATGCATAAACCATACACCTAAATATCAATGGAGATTAATTAAATTAAGTAGCAATAGTAAATATATAAATGCATAAGGAAAACACTATCTTCTAATTATATAGATTGATGAACTAAAAATTAACATATTAGACAATCTAGTTAACTCACCAGGGTTGTCTGCTAGAAACCGAATAGCAGTCCACCCGCCGGAGGGAACACCTACGGTGTTTCTTTCAACAGGATCAACAAGATTGAACTTCTTAGGGTCTTTATTCTGGTCGAAGTTCCCAAACCCTTGACCAACAACAAAGAAGTTGAACCCATGAAGATGAAGAGGATGGCTTTCAGCACCAAGAATACTAGTGTCCTGCAACACCAACTCCACACTAGTGTTAAACGGAAGCACCATTAGCTTTGTACCATTGTCGACGTTAGTATTGTTCAGCTGAGCTCCAGTGTAATTGAAGGGAGTTAAAGGACTGATCGGAAAGTCAGAGGAATAAACTCCATTTGATTGGCCGGAGAAGTGGGATTGGAGTAAGGCAGTGTTTGGCATCGTAAAAGAAATGTTGTTGATTGAAGCAGCAAACATGGTTCCATTGCTGGGTCCTTGGCATGTTTGGTTGTTGTGTTGTTGTTGGCTGCATGGGTTGGTTCCAAGTCCTATTGTGAAGAACAAATGCTTGTCAACTTTCTGTGGGACGTTAGCTGGGAACTGTGGAGTGTTTAAGCTGCGGAGTTTGCTGGCAAACTTTGTAGCAAACGATGTGTCATTTAGCGCTGGGAGAATTGGTTTGTGGAGTGGAAGTTTGTTAAATGGGAGGGTTGAGTGAAGTGTTGTCGTTTCATACTCAAGAATGGCAGCAAGAGTGGAGTTGTCAAAGGTGCCTAGACCGGTCACATATGGCCTTGCAGTCATGAAAAATGTTGCATTTGGGTAGTTGGGTTTGGTTTTGAGAAGAACGTTTGTGGTTTGTCCCGGGGCAATGAGAATGGTGTTGGTATCGAAGGGTTTAACGTAAATGGCATCAGTTTCGACCACTCTGAGTGTATGATTTGCAATGCTGAAGAAGAGCTCGTCATTCATTGCTGCGTTGATTAGGCGAAGAAGGTATGTTTTCCCAGCTTGAACCTTCAGTTTGAATGTATCTGCAAAAAGAAACCGTTAATCTAATTAAGAACAAAAAACCAAGGTAGAAATAGGTTTTGAGATGATCTATATATCATACCTTTGGCAGAACAGTTATACAACGGTCCTGGGAGTCCATTGATGGTATAGGCGTCAGAGACATTTGGACCTCCACCAGTTTGTAGTGCCTGGTTTAAAACTGCTTCAGGATCTGCATTCCACCACTCACCTGTATATTGAAGCATTGCTTGTAATTTTTAGTGAAATGACAAATGATTTTCTGACAGGTAAGTAGTTCATCTCGTCCCTCTAGTTTATTACATACCAAATATGATGGGTACTTCCTTGTAGGGTTTGGTAAATGGATAAGGAACACCACGCTTGGGAAGAATGATCAGAGGACCATAAACAGTTGATCTGAGCCAAAAAATATGAGCATGCCACCAAAGAGTGCCTCTTTGTCCTACAATCGTGAAGTTGTACACATAGCTGTTACCCGTTTGGATAGGGCATTGAGTCACGTATGCCGGTCCATCGGCCCATCCGGATCGAAGTTGTCGAATTCCATGCCTTTTACAAGTTAATCCAACACAGTTTCAGCTTAGATCATGACCTTAAGGTCATTATATGCTGCATATATATATGTTATGTAATTTTAAATTTAAGTAGAGAACGTCCCCTGATATATTTACCAATGAATAGAGATGTTGTTCTGGACATGATTAACCACTTTGATAAGGAGAATATCGCCCTCCCTTGCTACAATCCGAGGTCCAGGAAACTGCCCATTAACTGTTACAATGCTCTTTGTATGGCACAACCTTGTGACATTTTGCAGTTTGATCTTTAAAAGCCAACAATATCAATGTTAAGTAAATTATTAGCCAAGGAAATTGAGGCAACAAACAAAAACAAAGATCTCAAAAACACATTAAAGAATAAGGCACATACTTCAAACTTGTAGCGCCTGGTGATGCTTGCAACTGCAAGTTCAGAACTCAGACACAGTGTTATGAAAGAGAAGAGAAAGAGCCTGAAAAATGCTTGCGATGAAAGAATAGAGACACCCATTTTACTCTCTCTCTCTCTCTCTCTCTCTCTCTCTCTGTGGAAACTGAAGTATATTTCTCTTTTGTTTCAGTTTGTGTTGATCAAAGCTTGTGGATTGCGTGTGTATATACAGGGTTGATGATGAGGAAAGGGTCTGTGTGGTTGTTTAGGTAATTGATGGAAAACGATATCGACATGGTTTATACAGTACGTAGGAGAAACAAGAAGCTAGCTAAGCTTCAGATATGGATGGCTCTTGTTTTCAAATGCATAGCTAGGACCAGGTCATGTTGTTAGATAGATCGAACAACTTCTTAGAGTAATGTAAAAGACAATCAAATTTAAGCTTCTTCGACCTATAGCTAGCCTCCTTTCTTTTCAAGTCAATTTTTTGATTATTTCCTCTGTTAAGATTTTATGTCTTTTCATGCACAAGTAGACTTGATGTTGACCGAGTTAGCTATAGCGCTTAGCATCGTCTGGGATTTAAAAGGGAAACGTAGAGAAGATATATGCAGCTACGTACGTATCACAGAAAAGAGACCATTTACCCTTCTTTAATTTTAGGTGGAAACCACCGACCATAAGATTATAAACCCTTGCTAGCTACAATTTCACGTGGCATTTTGTTACTACTACTTTTATTTATACCTGGGGACTAAAAGATTAGCAAAAAATAAAAAATAGAAAAAACTTGGAGATCACATTCATTTAACGAGGCTATTCAATTTTGTTCAGGAATTCAATATTGTTAACTAAGATTAGCATTAGCAGGTGCAACATCAACCTCAATCTCTTTAGTTTCGTTCCTACGATTGCGTCAACACAAGAACTTACCAGACAAAGTAGATTCAGAACAACCCCGTGTACATCTTGATAGGAACCCCTAATTTGTGTAATTAATTTCTTTTTACTAATAACAAGTTTAACGGCTGAGATGTTAGCGTGAGTCATGGAATGTAGTTTAGGAATATAAATCAGGTAGTTAGTACTTACCTATTTTGTATATGTAGTACGTGTTTGTAGTACGTCTTGTATCCTCTTTATATAGCCTCCAATGTGAGATGAATAAGAAATCAGAAATTCATTCATCCAATTATATTTGACTTGGTATCAGAGCAAAGATCTGAGAGGACTTTGTCTCTTTGTTTTTTATTTTCAACTAAACCCCATTGTTAGGGCTCCTTGTTTTTTTCCTACAATCCGAGAGCAAAGATCAGATTGTAGGCTCCTTGTTTTTTTCCCACGGGTAGACCGGTTTCGGCACCAAGAAGATCTCGTCGTCTCTCTCTGATCAGGCTTGTTGTCCTCATGCGTGTCTCTCCAATCAGGTGCGTCATCCTCAGGCGTGTCATCTCTCTCCGGCATCTCATCTGCTCGACCCGCAAAGATTAGAAGAATTCAACCCAGCCCGGCTGACGAATTGTGTTGAAAAGAATCAAAATTTCTGGAGTCTTTCTACATTTCGAAGCCTCCGAAACGTGAATCGAGCAAAGTAGAGAATCAGATTGGAGGAATCGACAGAAACCTGCTTCAAGTTTTGGCCCGACCCCTTTTTTTGCTATCCGACCTGGTTTTGTCTGTTATCCGACACCCGACCCGATTTCTACTATCCGACCCGGTTCTTTCTGTTATCCGACCCGATTTCTGAGGCAGGTTATATCCGTTTTTTTTGTTTCCATTGCATAACTACTGATTTGGCTTTTGTTTTACAATGGGTTCTGGAAAAGAAGACAGTTCTCAAGTCAACGATGTTCAGAAGTTTGAAGTATCTGTCAAGAATTATGAAAGTAGTTCATTTGGGGGAGCCAAACTCAATGGAACCAATTTTCGTAAATGGAAGAAAATCATGACAACTCATCTCCGACGAATGCACAAGATGGGGCATGTAACTGGGACGATTGAGGTCCGTAGTGAAGATGATGTTGGTGCCTACACTAAGTGGGAAGATGATGATGGTCTTGTAATGTCAACCTTGCACAAAGCCATGAATGAGGATATAGTAGACCTTATGGAGCAATGTGATACTGCGTAGGTAATCTGGAAGACATTGGAAGATCTATACACTAATGAGTCTGATTTCATACAAGTTCATGAGTTAATGTGCACAGCTTCAGCAATGCAACAGAATGGGCAGCCAGTGGCGTAGTATTTCACGAAGCTGAAAAATATTTGGGCTGAGATTGATATGAAGCGTCCTTGCAAGATCAAGAACCAGGAGGATATTGTTTGGTACCAAAAGGAAAAGAAGCTTGAGCGTGTTCACCATTTCCTGAGAGGGCTTGATGCAAAGCATAATAGTGCCAAAGGAGAGCTGCTCAGAATGACAAAATCCCCGAGCCTGACTATCTTTTACATATATCCGTAAGGATGAGTCTCAGCAGGAACGTCTTAATCAAGCACAAGTTAAAGTTTCTAGCCTTACTGTTCAAGCGAGATCTCCATCACCACTCCTTCAGCAATCAAACTCAGTTCCACTTCATAAGCAAGGACCACCACCAGGCTTTGGGAATCAGCCTCGTCCTCCTTGCTCTTATTGCAATGATACTGGCCATGCTCGTGAGACTTGTTCGAAGTTGTATCCGCACCTTACGCCTAAGAGGTCTAATTTTTGTCCTAAGGCGAAAGTAGCTATTCAGTTGGTCCAAGAACTAGATATCTATTGTGTTGTTTGATAAGATCATCATACAGCAGGAGGAGCAGCACCCACAGCATCAATAGCTGGTCGTGGTAAGATAGGTATGGCTTTAAATATCTCTAGCTTTGTTGGGTTTGATACATGGATTATTGATTCTGGTGCCTCAGATCACATGATTTATGACAAATCTTATTTTACTGAATTGTCCTCTCCACCAGTACCCTATGTTACTAATGCCAATGGTGAGGTCGTCCCTGTGTTAGGAAAAGGGTCAGTTCGTATTACTCCCACAATATAACTTCAAAATGTGCTATATGTACCTGTTTTATCTCATCATTTGATATATGTCCCACAGTTGAATACTGAAGCCAAACGCTATGTGACCTTTTTTCCCATGTATGTGATATTTCAGGATCTTCTCACTGGGGAGTTACTAAGTTGGGGGTATCTGAGGGGCATGTCGTTTCATCTGGATCAGACGTACGCATGGGAGAAACCAGGAGCACAGTCCCGGACCGCTTTAGTCTCCACTTCTGACAAGCTAAGTGAAGTTTGGTTATGGCACCGTTGCTTAGGGCATCCATCTTTTAGTATTATGAACAAATTCATGCCTACTTTGTTCATTGGTGTGGATGAGTCAGTTTTACGTTGTGAAACATGTGTTTTGGGCAAAAGTGTAGTTTCTTTCGAATTAATTAATTCTGATATTTGGGGACCTTTGAAAGAGCATATTGTGTCGGGTATGAGGTACTATGTGTCATTTATTGATGATTACACACGTCTTTCTTGGATTGTTCTTCTTAAAACCAAGGATGAGGTCTTTCTGGCTTTTCAAGCCTTTTATACCAATGTCCAAACACAATACCATGCCACAATTAAAGTTCTTCGTTCTGATAATGGGGGGGGGGGGGGAATCTGTATATGGCTCGTTGTCTTCTCTTTAGTGCCCATTGTCCTAAATATCTTTGGGGTGATGCTGTCATAGCCTCTGCCCATCTCATTAACCATCTTCCATCTAATGTCCTCCAGGGAAAAGTATCATATGAGGTACTTGCATCTCATGTCTCTTTACCCTCATTTTATAATCTCCCTGCTCGCGTTTTTGGTTGTGTTGCCTTTGTCCATAAAAGGTACAGGTGGGTCGGGCTTAATTTTTCGTGAACCCGACCCAAAGCCCGAAATATCAAGCTCGGGCCGGTTCGGGCTTTTCTACCATTCAAGACATATCCAAAGCCCAAAATATAGGGCTCGGGCCGGTTCGGGCTTTTTCAGGCCCATCAAACTGGAAAATAAATCATCAAAATTATGTTGGAGAAGAGAGAATACGAACCCCAGACCTCAAACATAACAACCACGCTCCAAACCACTAAAGCAGAAGCTACTTATGTTTATATAGTTACGAATATTGTATTTATTTATGCATTATTTAAATAACAACAAATTATCAAAATTAAGTTGGAGAAGAGAAGATTCGATCCAAACCACTGCAGCAAAAGCTACTTATATTTATAAAGTTACGAATATTGTATTTATTTAAGCATTATAATGCTATTCGGGCCGGGCCGGGATTTCGGGCCCAAAAATTTCAAGGCTCGAGCCCGACCTGATTTTCTTGTTTTAGTTCGGGCCCAAATTTGGTCCGGGCTTTTTACATAGAGGGACTGGCCCGTTTCGGGTTTTTTTTTAGTTTTTCGGGCCGGGTTTTCGGTCTCTCGGGCCAAAACGCCCAGCCCTAGGTGTTATCATCCACCTACCAGAAAGTACTATGTCACTATGGATGTTACCTTTTTTGAGGACATAAGCTATTTTACGGAGCATTCATATTTTGAAGAGATGTATCATGGAGAGGGGGAGATAAGCCAGACACGAGATATGGTGACAGGTTCAGTTGAGATTACTGATGCATCCGCTTCACAGGCACCACCAGATGATTCTAGAATAGTTGCTCCAGAGATTCAGGTACCAGAAGCTGACAATGCAACTGCCCCTCCTACCTCGCCTACTATTATTGATAAACATGACCAATGTCTCCCTGGTACAGAAGATCACTCATACGAGGTTAGTCATTCTATTGGGGTTAATACTATTGAGACTAATAGTGGACAATATGTATTACCAAATAGGTCTACTCGAGGTCAACCAACAAAAAAGTATGAACCTACCCTTCAGGCCAAAGCTAAGTATCCTGTGCCAAATTTTATGTCCACCAAAAGATTGTCTAAATCATATGAATCGTTTGTGAATCAAATATCTGCTGTATCAATACCTAACAAAGTACATGATGCATTGGGAAATCCAAAATGGAGGAAAGCAATGGAGGAGGAGATGGAAGCATTACAGAAGAACAATACTTGGGAGTTTGTATCTCCACCACATGGAAAGAAGGCTGTGGGATGTCGCTGGGTGTTTATAGTGAAGCATAATCCAGATGGGTCAGTGAGTCGGTATAAAACACGCCTAGTAGCAAAGGGATTCACTCAGACATATGGCATAGACTATGATGACACGTTTGCACCTGTTGCAAAGATGAACAGTATTAACGTATTGCTTTCTTTCGCTGCTAGCTTAAACTGGCCTCTTAAACAGCTTGATGTCAAGAATGCATTCCTTCATGGAGAACATAAAGAGGAAGTGTATATGGATCTTCCTCCTGGATATGTAGCTGCTTCTCCAGGTAACTTCGTATGCAGATTGAGAAAATCGTTGTATGGTCTTAAACAATCACCTCGTGCTTGGTTTGGAAGGTTTTCATCATTCATGAGGAAGATTGGCTACAAACAGAGTAATTCAGACCACACATTGTTTCTCAGACACCAACAAGGGAAGGTAACAGCCCTAATTATATTTGTTGATGATATGGTAATTACTGGTAATGATACTGTTGAGGTGGATAGATTACTGAAGCAGCTAGCCACAGAGTTTGATATGAAGGATCTAGGTACACTCAAGTACTTCTTGGGCATTGAGGTAGCCAGGGGGAGTAAGGTAATCTATCTGGTCAGAGGAAGTACATCCTTGATCTACTAGCAGAGACATGTATGTTGGATTGCACTCCAATTGACACTCCTATTTAGGGCTGGGCATTTGGTCCCGAAATCCCGATCCCGTCTCTAAATGGGATGGGACGGGACGGGATTCAAGTTTAAAAAATACATATCCCGTCCCGTCCCGATCCCGATCCCGTTTTAAAACGACGGAACGGGATCGGGATCACCTAAATAAATCTCATCCCGTCCCGTATAAAATATAAAATTAAAATAATTATATTATATATATATTTTGAGTTCATCTCAACCGTTGATATCATAATTCATAAAAACTAAAAAAAAATACCAACTGTTAGATTCAACCTTATATCTCAGTAGCTCTCAAATCCTCTCAGCCTCACTCCTCGAGTCCTCTCAGCTCTCTCTCGCTCTCTCAGCCCTTCACTCTCAGCCTCTCATCCCCTCTCCCTCTTCACCTTTCCCTCAGACGCTCTCCCTCACCTCTCCCTCATGTCGCCCTAACAGAGTCACAGTCGCCGCCAAGAATTATCGATTCCCAAATTCTCGATCCTCAGATTCTCGATTCTCGATCCGCCGCCAGCACCGACAGCCTCCACTTCGTCGGTCTCGGCTTCGTCTCCTGGAGCTCATCCGACGAGGAGCCCGTCAAGTCCTCCATCCCGTTCAATACCAACCCTCGTTTGACTTTTCCTTTTACTTTTTGCTGTTTTGGTTTCTTTGACACCCTGAAACCCCAATGCAATCGGAGCCACCTCAACGGGCCTCCGCCTCCGGAGATGGGCCGGCGCTGGTTAGAAGTTACAAGGACTGGAAAGGCAGCAATGTAAGCTTTACTCGTACTTTGGTTGTTGTGTGTTTGAGTTTGTGTCATACTTGAACCCATAATTTGGTATGGTTTGATTTCTTTTGACTTTGAATTTGGAAGATAGTGGAATACGTAAACTTGAGATTGTGATTGCTTAATCAGTTTGATGATTGAATTGAACTTGATTAGGAATGAAGTATTGCTTAGAATAGTTCTGTGTTCAGTTTGAATTTTGAATTTTGATTTGTTATAGAAAACTCAATTGTCGATTCATATCTACAAGTTTTAATACCAAGTTCGTAAAATTTATGCCACGGTATTCTCACTTTGAAATTAAAGCTATAAATAAGACTTGTTATTCAGGATTGCCACTTTCCAGAGACCAATTAGCCCTATGTAGAGCAGCCAATGTGTAATATAACTTATATAGACAAAAGAATGCATACTACTATTATCGTCAAAGTATGATGCAGTTTCTGAAACATTAATATACCTGTACAGTGCCATCTGGAAGCAGAATGAGGATTAATAGCCTGGGATTTTGAAAGACAGACCTCAGCGGCCCGCCATTGTGACAAATTTGTGTATAAATTAGCTAAATAGTGCCATGTTTCCATTTCCAAGTTTATAGTATGGTTTCTCGTACTCTGTAAAAATGTAAATGAATGTAAAATGTTATCCATTCTGCTAATTCAGAACAAGTCTTCTATTTTGCGGTTCGCATAGCAGGCGGTCTTCACTACATCTTCATTGCTTAGAACAGTTCTGTGTTCAGTTTGAATTTTGTTCACTTGAGCTGAATCTGTAAAAATTTGGAGTCACTTTCATTGCTATTGGAAAGCTATTTGGCTTGGTTCTTTTGTGATATAAGTGTCGGCTTATACATTCTTTTCGTTTTGCATTTATGTTTTGGTCACGGGATCCCGTTTTGGTCTCGGTCCCGTCCCGATCCCATACGGGATCCCGGGCCTGCGGGATCATTTTTCAAAAAACCTAATCCCATCCCGTTTAAAATCTCACGGGGCAAGACCGGAATCAGGTGAATCCCGGCCTGTCCCGGCCCATGCCCAGCCCTACTCCTATTGAGTATAATCATCGATTAGCAGAATATCCAAATCAGGTGCTTACCGACAAGACTCGCTATCAGAGGTTAGTTGGACACCTAAATTATTTGGCACATACTAGGCCAGATGTTGGATTATGCAGTAAGTGTAGTGAGCCAGTTCATGCATAATCCAAGTGTGGATCACATGAATGCTGTTGTGAGGATTTTGAGGTACTTGAAGTCAGCTCCAGGGAGAAGAGTAATTTTTTCTAATCACAAGAATATTCTCGAGGTTTGTGGCTTCACAGATGCAGACTGGGCTGGAAATATTACAGATCGAAGGTCTACATCAGGGTACTTTACCTTTATAAGAGGTAATCTTGTTACATGGAAGAGTAAGAAACAAATGGTGGCGGCTCGGTCTAGTGCTGAAGCAGAATTTAGAGGTATGGCTTATGGAGTATGCGAGTTGTTATGGCTTACAAATTTGCTACGAGATTTGGGTGTTAAACCTAAGTGTGCTATGCAGCTTTACTGTGACAACAAGGCGGCTACTGATATTTCATAGAATCATGTGCAACATGATCGTACTAAACATGTGGAGGTTGACCGTCATTTTATAAAGGAGAAGCTAGATGCTAAGATCATTAGTTTTCCTTTTGTTCCTTCAGAAGAGAAACTTGCAAATATACTCACAAAAAGAATGTCTAAGAAGACTTTTTATAACTCACTTAGTAAGTTGGGCATAGTTGATGTGTATGCGCCAACTTGAGGAGGAGTGTTAGCGTGAGTCATGGAATGTAGTTTAGGAATGTAAATCAGGTATTTAGTACTTACATATTCTGTATATGTAGTACGTGTTTGTAGTACGCAGGGTTATAGTACGTCTTGTAACCTCTTTATATAGCTTCCAATGTGAGATGAATAATAAATTAGAAATTCATTCATCCAATTATATTTTACTCGAGAAAGGTGCATGCCAGTACTTGAAACCTAAAACCCTAGCAAATTTCAATCTTTAACTTCTAATTTGGAGAAAGCAGACGAGAATTTTGGAACTCCGATCATTCAACATTATTAATGTCCAATAGTTATTAATCGATCATAGATATTAGAACTCTTTGAAAGCTATATGTGATATTTACGTATCAACAGCCCATTATGTAAGTAACAGGGTATCAAGGGATTTGAAAGTGCCACATTGATTTCTTGCTACCGAATGACCTTAATTAGGTAGTGTAAGTAAAACTAATCAATCTCGCTTTAGTAAGTTCATGTAAATTAAGTGTCTAAAGAATAGTCTGAACGAAATTAATTACAACAAACGCAACTGCATAATTCCTTCGAACCTTAGTGAAGAGGATTGAAATTTGGTGAAGTTTCAATCCATGGCTTGTTGCACCAACACTGCTGAGAGGGACAAGCCCTGATCCTGAGTCCTTACAATGCTTTACATAATCATATCCTTTGACAACATGCAAAATAATTGCGTATCCGATCCCGACCTTTTCCCTTTTCTCATGGACTTGCGGTAGTTGGCATGTTGCTAACTGAGGCTGGAACTATGCATGTCAAAATCATCATGTCCTTACATAATTAAGAGTACAAAATGTATATAGAGATGTACGTGGAAATACTTGGCAAAGGTTGGATTGGGAGGTCAGCAGAAAATGATTATATCTTCGACACCACTCTAAAGTTGTTCAAACCACTGCAACCTTGCTGGTTAATAAAATACCTAGCTTTATGAACATGTTGCACCTTAAACCTGTATCTAATCGATCAAACGTATTATTTCCTCACTGTCTATATATAAAATGGGTGTTGCTTGCTTTAATCATATTCTTATGGTTGAGAAGTAAAATGGGTGTTGCTCTTGTCAAAGGTATGACAATCGTCTAACAAACCGTTTAAAATTATAAGGATTTTTGTTGGCACTTGTAAAATGCAGTTAGTAAATTTAGTCATCAAATAATTTACTTTGGAAGTAAAGTGAGTTAGCTGAAACATTATCGATCAATCACATCACACGTACAAATTCAATAAAAGAAATAACGCAAAGGAAGCTGCATCCGATCCTTAAGGACAAATGTTGATCATTTTCCATGTATGAAGATACATTCAAGCTGCAGAAGGTTCAGGCCGGGAAAACTTACGTTAAACTCTTCGATACATTCAAGCTTAATCAACGCGCGCAGCACTAAATGGCGAGCTTTTCTTCAGTATTAAAATCAGACACTCAAAGTGGTAAAAAAAGATACCGTTTATGTTAAGCCCTTCGATACCAACACCCTTCTCATTGCCCCGGGAATAAACCACAAACGTTCTTCCA
The DNA here is from genome assembly GCA_963682095.1 of Potentilla sterilis. NCBI lineage: Eukaryota > Viridiplantae > Streptophyta > Magnoliopsida > Rosales > Rosaceae > Potentilla > Potentilla sterilis. The sequence continues at coordinate 52,257,639 of OY821755.1, read as the reverse complement.
AAAACCAAACCAACTTCCCCAATGCTACGTCTCATTACCGCAAGGCCATACGTGACAGGTCTAGCCAGGCACCTAAAGCAAGGATCGTATTTGTTCATCTGCTAGAAACATTTTATCAAGTAATGATCTTGTTATTCGTTAGATGTACAAACATCATCCCTGCATGTTTTGCAGACATTATAGTTTAAAAAATCAATCAATATGGAATCAGGATTGTACAAAATGTCAAGATGTGATCAAGCAACCATGAAAAGAACTAGATCTGCCTATCCAGCTAATGAACAGAGATTACAGGCTAAACTTAGCTCTCCAACTCTCTCGATCTAATACTTCGACGGCAGAGAGGACAAAGGTTGGACTTAGCTAAACACTTCTGGAGACATTCACGGTGAAAAGCATGCTGACACTTATATAGCAAATAGCACAGCCGCTGCCATAACATTTGAAACTCAAGTAGCCTGAGGACCTCCTGTCACTGGCATTGCCGGGATGATGTTTCTTCGGTAGTTGCGTGATCATCGCCGAAAAAAATGGGCATCAGGATTCATATAACCATTCATATAAAAAGGCATGCAATCCAAGCAGACAAAATGATTCAACCCAGCTCTTAGTATTGGACTACAAATAAATACTACAAAAATTGCCGGGATGTTGATTATAAATTTTAAAATTTGTATTACTCCTTGGGCGAGGTATTGTTTTAATCCAGGTCTGCAGGCGACCTTTATGTCACGGTGGAAATAAGCCACGAGTCCGTAGACTATGGGATAGAGCAACACCGCTAAAAAATAGCTGATCCCAAACTGATCGAATTTTTCTACAAGAAGCATATACCCCCAGAAGCCATGACCAACTTTTTCCAGCTTTCAAGTTTAAGTTGCGTTTCGGCCATGATGTGGTATTCCGTTCTTATATATACAAGAACAAGGCAAAGTCCAAGCCTTGGTGTAAAAGATAAACCAAACACATTAATACTGATAAGGATTTACATTATTTAAGCAAATCAATGGCACCCCAGAAGCAACACAACGATCTAACACATGCACCAAATCCTAATTCGAATAGGGTAGACAAAAACAACTTACTCCTTTTCCACTACGTCGGCCTTGATGTAGTTCTGCGTATAGGGTGGGAGGCAGGTAATAATTTACAACCTAGGAAGTACAGAAGCACTGGACTTCCGGGTTTCGCGCTTCCCAGAAAATTGATTTGGGAGCGCGACGGTGGCAAAAAATCAGTCTGCTTTGGGCGGCACCTGTTTCTGATGCCGATTTAGATCGACCTCGAATATTTTCTTTTTTGATTGTTTCTGGTTTCTTTTATTTTTACGATTCTGGAGAAAACGAGATAAACTCAACAAGGGGTGTGCTAGCATCACACTCACTTTTGTGTGTTTGAGCCACACTCAGACAAATGTCACTTTCTTATTGGTTTCTACTCTAATAACAACAAAATTGTTCTAGGAGAAAAAGGAACATGCAAATCGATATTTTATTCATTAATAAACTACACAAAAGTACATGACAATAATTTAATTAACAAATATGTCATCTACCATATTTTTTATACAAATTAGGACTAAATTTTACAAATCAAGATAATGTATTGTCTAGCTGCCACTTATCACTAAAAATTTACTTTTTTGTCATTCTTAATATTCACACTAGCATTCAGTCTTAATTGTTGTTATTGCATAATTTAAAAGCTGCTACTGCCAACTTAAAGGCTGTTATTGTATGCGGATAGAGAAGCTAGCTGCTATTGTGGATAGAGAAGCTAACTGCTACTGTCGATAAAGAAACTAGATGCTATTGTCGATAGAGAAACTAGCTGATTCTGTCGACTGTGTTAGATGTCATCTTAAAGATTGTTGCTACTATCAACCCTGAGGCAAGCTGTTACTGTCAACCCTACTATCTTGCTACTGTGGCTCGTGGTGCTTGAAATTCGAAATTTCAAAGTTTCTCAAAATATATGCAACACTATACTCAAATGAAAGCCCATGAGATGAAAAACAATTTTGTTGTTTGAATCTTCTCCAAATTGTCGACGATTTGGCCGAAAACTTGAAATTGCCGGAAATAACTCAAAAATGAGGAGAGAAAAACTTGTCAGTTAGTAGAGTGGCAGCATGGTAATTTTGGTGAAATCAGTGGCATTTTAGGCATTTCAGCCTCAATTATTCAATCAGTTTTTGGTTCACTCGATTTTGGGCCAAACTTACGTCTTTTTTGTTTAAAATTATTGGAAATGAGTCATTTGTGTTTGTAAATTTGGTCAAATGCTACTGTGTAATTTACTATTCATTCATTGCGAAAGAGGCATTTATATAGACATTACATCAAGTATCTCAAACAATTAGGGATTCCCTATCAACTAAGAATTCTACTAATCTAGTCTAATTAGGTCAAGACACACATCGGAAGTTACGAAAATAACCTTCCTTGAACCCTCTCCCTTATGTCGCGTACCTAATGTGACACGCTGCATAACATGTTACCTCGCTAAAAGTTTGCCAAGCAAAACAAAAACCACTTGTGTAAAATAAAAAGTTTGGTCGAAGGAAAAAAAGCACAACGCACTAACTACAATTAAAGATTACATGTGAGGTAGACTCCCCTAAATGTCTACAAGACAACTCCTCCTGATTGGTAACTTAATCTCGGAGTTTAGATTAATGGCGTGTACACCGCTCCTCACAAGCTGCAAAAGTAGGCGTGGCCAATGATCGAGTCATTGAATACGGCCATATTATCCTTATGTTAGACCAGCTATACTTAGTTTTACTTGGTCTTACGGAAGAAAGTTTCTTAACAACTCAAAACTAGAGTTCGCGGTGAGAATCAGATTCACGCGCAGCATGACCTTTGTGTACTTAAATAGTCATAACTCCTTCTATACAATAGGAATTAACAAACCGTAAAGAGTTCTGGAAACTAGACACCCGTTTATTTCCAGTGATGTAAAGTACACAAGCTAGTTCGTTCTGAGCTGATCATAAAGCTTTGTCGAAGGTGACTGATCTGCAAATTACCAAACAGATTCGTCCTACTTTTCCAAAACAACCATAACTCACAAGCTGCTGCGCAGCTGCACAGCAGCCATGCTGCCCTGCTAAAGACCATGCGCGTGTCCTGCCGAGAAGCCCTGCATTATGTCGAGGAGCTTCCGAGAGACTGCTAAGTGGCTACAAGCGTGCTAGACATGTCCTAAAGCTGCAAGGAAGAGAAAACGCGTGGAATGCACATGGAAGAAGTCCAAGACCGGCAGCTACAAGGAAGCCTAGTCCAATTAGGGGAAGAAAACCTATCCCATTTCGGATTGGAAAACCACATTGAAAGAAGATTTCTATCCCTTTTTGGTTTGGGAAAACTCTCCCAAACCGTGCAGTCTATTCTCCTATATAAAGAGGCCGATCCCTATACAGAAACTCGTCACATCTTAAGCCAAAATACAAGTCACAAGCTTTACCAAATACTCTACCTTAAGTCCTAGATAGAATTGCTAGCCGAAACCCTTTCCACCACCATCCAAAAATTCGATACTGTGCTCCATAAGCCTTGATAGGAGCATAAAATGTGACGTTCTTAATGTGTTTTACCCTCGTTTATACTTTGATTTTACCCTTATTTGTGTAGAATCGAGTCATAATATAGAATTATGAGCTTTTGGTAGAGTTTAAATGAAAATATGCTTAAGTGTTGGAAATTTACAGAAAATTGACAAAGTGCTAAAAATCAAAGTTTCTAAATGTTGCGTTAATTCTATAAAGCTTCCATAATGCTTTTGATGGATTTTTCTTCTCTTATGAGCAGTATACATGTTGATGATTGAGCAATGGAAGGAGTTATAATAATTGGAACAAAAGAAGTTTCCAAGAATTGCAAGACAAAATCGAATCCAAGAACTTCCAATATTTTATTGGGCACATCACTTAACTTCCATAATTTCTCCAGGATGGACCACGAGGAAACAGAAGGCGTGCCATATATGCATAGAAAGCTCTATGAGTCTAGTTTTTACAGAACTTAGAATTGAAACAAACGCTTTTCTGAGGAGACAGTTATGCTCGTCACAAGGCCAGAAGATCACTGCCCTGCTGAGAGAAAGAACCTACTGCCCATTTTCATGATTTTCTGTATTTGGGCACCAAAGTTGTTTTTAAATTCATCAAATGAGAGTTGCTGAGCTACATGAGACATATGGGAGTCGGCCAAGCCAAAAACAAGTGTAAAATATGGAAAGAAGAAGTTCCCTAGTCCAAGTAGGAAAAGAAGAGAAATCTGCCGATCCTAGGAGATGTGTTCCTAGCTCGACTAGGGAGGCTTGCAGCTGCACCTATGGATTATTTATCCATAAATCAATGATCCAAGTCCATCAAGAAGTCCATTGCAGCTGATCCATGAAGAAATCCGAACAAGAAGATTCAAGAAGGAACAAGGAGTAGTCGACAATAAACCTAAACCAATTCGGGATAGGTTTTGTATTCCTTGTTGCTGCCGACTTTTGCACAGCCTCTGCTCTATACAAAGGCACGAATTTCATACATAAAAATCATCTCATCTCAAGCAAAAATACTAGCCAAAAGCTCTAGCCAAAATTCAGAAGTTCTAGTCCAGAAAAATACCAAGCCGAAACCACCACCACCACTACCAAAATTTATCATTCACCCATACCCTTTGCCATCAGTTGCTACCGCCGAGCTTCACTCTTCAAGGTGTCCTTAAAGTGTGATTCTACCATCTCATGGCTTGTATTTTTTTCTATGTATAATGTCTATGTTGTATGTAGCTAGAAACTTTGATTCTTGGTTTTGTAACTTTGTATTGGATTTCCGAATTCTATTTTGGTTTTTATGAAACAATCTTGCAACTTGTAACATGTTTGAATTCGTGCATTAGAATAGGACAGTAGCATGTTCATGTATTTTTAGTTTTTATTTGATTAGTTTCATGAATTCACGCATAAAAATCAAGGCTTACATGAAGCCACGGCCATGGCTCTTGTGTAGGTTGCGATTTCATCTACCAAAACAAACTTAGGATCAAGTTAGGCGTTGAGTAAACTTAATTCTAGGTTGTTTAATAGGGCATGAATAATTCATAGAAACTTGCATGTTAATAGGATGAGTGACGCCATACCTTGCTCATGTTTCTGATTTAAAGACTTTCGTGCATAATTACTTCTTGTGTTTGTCTTTGACGTTGCGTGTTTTCAAACATGATTAGTATAATTTTAGGATTCGACGTTGCGTGTTTTCTAAATACTTATGCAGTCTAGTAACAAATAGATAACCGTTGAGGCCCTAATTAAAATCGGAATTGAATAGAGTCTAGGAAACTTGAATATTACTACCGTATGCTTTGCATGATTCTCTTATGTGTCTTTGTGTTATATTTTGTGTGAGAGATGATGGTCAACTTGTATATAGTAATTTAGGTTTTATTTTCGTGTCTTAGTAGTTTAGGGCAGCCTTGTTGCTGCCGAACCTCATCTCTCTATCCCCCATGAAAACGTGTGATTATGTAAATAAATGTGTGGATATTTGTCTAACATTCTTATATTTCAGGTACCCTTAATCCCCAGCTAGAACGATCCCTACTTATTTCTATACTACTAACGATTTTACGGTTATCATTGAAGTGCCGCTTCGGTGACTCGTCAAGCCTCCATCAGATCCACACAATTTTACGTCTTCAAAGGTGTTTAAAAGTGTGATCCACTCCCCATGGCTTGTTATTCTATTATTTTATGTTTCTATGTCTATGTAGAATATTTGTTCTTAGTGTATTTGTTTGTATGTCAATGTATGAACAATTTGTTTATTTGGTTTTGTATGTTTAAATTAGTTTATGATTTCGATTCTTGGTGTCTAGCTAACTCTAAAGTTTTGGTTTCATGGTTTTATAAAAGATAAATATGCAAACATAACTTGTAAATAAGTAATCAGTTAGGTCTTACAGATGCATGCTTTAAATTGATTCTTGATTTGGTATTTGGTTAGTTGTTTGAATTCATGTACAACCGAGATTGCTGGCCTATACAATTGCAATGTATTGTGGGTGTCGATCTCATATGCCATAGCAACATAGGTTAAAATTTATACGCTAAGTTGTTTTGATTTGTGTTGATACTTAGGGCTAGAGTAATTCTTATAACTTACATGTCTAATATGAAGAGTGACGCCTTGCATATTAACTTGTCTCCAACTAAAAGATTTTGTACCTCATATGCTAATTGTTTATTTTCTACGCTAAGTGTTCTCAAACCGGTTAGCTAAAGATTAGGGTTGTAGGCTAAGTTTTCTCTAAGTATTTTTGTGCAATCTAAAATCGATTAGATGTCCACTAAGGCTCTAATTAGGTTGGAATTAAGTCGAGTCTAGAATATTTCAAGCATGTTTCTGTGAGTCCCTACGTGTTACTTGTTTCATTTTATAATAGTTTTTGATGAGTGCTTTGTGTGAAAGATGTCGACCAACTTGTAAATAGTAATTTAGGATTTATTTTCTTGTTTTGAATTCGTGTCTAGGTTAAAGAAGGCAGCTTGCTGCTGATCCATATTTGAATCTCCCCTTCTATGTTTTGAAACGTGTAAATATGTTTGTTGATATGTGAATATTTGTCTAACATTCTTATATCTCAGGTACCCTTAATTCCCGGCTAGAACGATCCCTACTTACCATATACTACTAACGATCTTTTGTAGGGTTATTATTGCATGCGTTCCTTGGCACTCGTCAGGTAGTAGAGTGCAATATAACTCCATTACGAGAGCATATATCATCGTAGTCGATTACAGGGCGTTTGTGAGAGACCTTGTGCCATAAGATGAGTCTAGCTTTCCATCAAAGATTATCGATAGGGTTTACACTTGGCATCACCTAACCAAATACCTATCTCTTTATTTAAACTGGATCGCATATCTTTCCGTGTAGGCAAATTCACAACGTTAGTGTTTTCTTCAACGAAGTGTGTATTCAATATCAAACTCATAAACCACGTCCTCATGTACACTAGTATATTTCACATTTGTAAAGATCTCTATATAGATTGGCTTTGCATTGAGGCGTCCCCAATTATGACCATAATCCAGAAAATCCATGAGATGAATGAGTGTCATTGAAGAAAGGATCAAGTTGTGCCAAACTCGCATTCGGTGAGTGTATATCAAACAAAGTGCCATCTCTATACTTCTGTGAGAGTCATGGCCTAGTGATACCATCTATCACTTTTGTGGAGTCACCATGCCACCATCTATGGGTGATGACATGTCCATTTATTCAGACATCAATCTTTACAGGCATGTTTGAAACTTGAGCACTATATCGATCTTTTCCTTGAAAGACCACTAGTTTGCTCTTTGCAGCATGTATATTCGATCTCGTCACTTTGATTTATGGGACTTTGAGGAGCATGATGAGGCTCAGTGGGGACAAACCACGGCAATGCCAAGTCATTCTGCTTGAACATGCTTGTTGTTATCTCCCCCTAACGACGGGAAGACTGGCTGATCAAAAGTGACACAAACGAGATCGTCTGTTAAGGTTTATATGTAGCGGACTATAGGGGGAAGCTTATGTCTTATACAAAGACAATATTCATGATCAAATAACTCATAATTAAGCGCTTGTGGTGGCGCAATGTGGCATATAAAATATGTGGATGATAAAGGGTATTGATCGTTAACACTTATTCGTTAACAAGATACATTTCGTTACAAAATGTAACATGCATATACACTTACTGAAACGTTTCACTAAGTTTCAGGACACCAAATACTACCAAATTTTAACAGTAGGTAGACACATGTGTTAGAATTCCAACACCACCGATCTCATTGTTGGAACCAGCTGGGAACATATCGAACCGGCCGGAAAGGTCGCCGAAGCTTAGTGAATGTTTATGTCGAGCAGTTCACCACCTTCCATGTGTCCAATGGCCTTCAAATTTTATGAGTAGGTAGCGGTGGATGTCAAGAATCGGTGGCCATAAGTCTCACCTCAAGAACCGGCCTAAAAGTAGGTGAACTGGTCCTCACAATGAATAGTCCGCGAGCTGAAAAATCGGAAATTTTAGGTTTTTGAAACTTTTCAATCATTGTGAAGGTGCTTCATAACATCTAAGTGTTATGGCTTGAGTTTAACCATTAGAACCATATCATCATAGTATCATTGTGTCTCAAATTGAACTATGATAAGACATCAAAGCCATCATCTTATGTATCATTGTCTTTAGCGTAGGAGGGTGTTACTCTAAAACTTTGCTAAAGATTAGGCTTCTATATAATGAGCATAGCTAATGGAGGATCATAAGGGAGGATCATATGCACTTTTAAATGCATAAATAGTGCTTCCATTGACTTGGGGGAAGACTTGGGTGACGTTAATGTCATCTTTAAGCCTTGAGCATTGTTCATGACGCTACCAAATATTCTTTTGGTCATCTTTGATCTCAATAGCTTCTTTGCTCAAAAGAAACGATGTCTATGCAATTTTCTTTCATATACGGATCATCAAAACATGTCCAAAATTCCGAACGATGTTCATTAGAGTTTATATGAGTCGTCAATTCAAATAATCCGAATTATAGTATACGTGAAATACATTCACAATATTGACTCATAAGTTGTGTGCATTCATTAGAAGCGATACATAAGAAATTTTTCAATTTTCAATTTTCACAATGAGTTTCAAGGTGATAAACGTTAGCATGAATATCTTTAAGTAGTGAGCAAGGTTTGATTGATTCTTTATGCTTATAGAGCATATGTGACTTTGAATCATAATGTCATAAGACATGAAAACTTTGAGCAAGATAATGCTCTATGATTATATGTAATGATCAAGTCATCATAGTCACAATGGATTTATAAACACAAAATCCATGAAGATTAGCTATGCACTCAATGTCTCTATGACACATTCATATATGAGAGTGTAGAGACAAGTTGTATGCCAAGTCATATAAACCGGAATATATACTCAATTCCTATAGAATGCGTTACATGGCGTGTAGTATCACGAGATAAGGCAAAGGCATGCTTAAAGACGTAACAAATACATCCGTTAAACCTCAAAACTAGAGCCGGAAAAACAACCAAATGAGCGAGCAAACCGGGGCCATGAGTTACCTAGCCGGGGCCGAAGCCAAGGCAAGGCTGAGGTCGGAGCCAAGGTCATGCCGAGGCCGAGGCCGAGTTAGGATGGAAGCCAAGCCGAAGCAAGGCAAGAGAGGGGTTGGGGTCAAGCATGGGTGGGTGGAAGGCTGCCCAGGCCGAAGCCGAGATAGTGCACGGGTGGGCTGAGGCCGAGACAGTGCATGGGCGGGCTGAGGCCGAGCCAGTGTCGAGGCATGCCGAGGCCGAAGCCAAGGCGTGTCGAGGCAAAGACAAGGGTCTATGGGGCCAAGACTTGTATGCTGGAGTCGAGGCCATGTAGGTTGCCAAGGGCCAACCGTGGCCTAGGCTTGCCGAGGCAGGAAGCAGGGACCTGACGAGACCGAGGCCGTGCAAAGGGCCGAAAGCATGCCGAGGTCGAAGCCAAGACGTGTCGGGGTGAGTGCAGGGTCTTATAGGGCCGAAAGGGGCTGCGGGACGGGCCTTGTGCAAGCCACTGTCGTAGCCGAGGCCTAGACAGGGCTAGGCGGGCGGTGTGCAAGCCAAGGTTCGGAGACCGAGGCTGTTGTAGTGTTTGGTTGTGGCGGAGCAGTTGGCCGAGCCGCGCACAAGCCAAGCCAAGGCCGAAACTGAGGCCGGGCAAGGCGAGCTATGGCGTGCGCAAATGTGCCTAAGCCGAGGCCGGGCAATGCGCATGCATCCGTGCAAATGCGCAAGCGTGCCTTTTTACGAGCATAGGCTCGGTTATCTTTTATGATTTCGAGTTAACATCACCAATTAGAATGGTGAACTCATATCAACTTGCCATGTAAATGTGTAATGAGATACATTGCATTCACATTAATCGGCATGCACAGGCCGATTAATGATTTCGCGGATGCGACAGCATGTGCAGACGTTTCCGGAAGAGGCTGCTCAGTGGTCTAGGTAGCAGGGTGCCCTAGGCAGGAGCAGTGCTGGGCAGTATCGGCAGCAATGGGCTGCATGCTCAGCATATCAGCATGCACACTGGGCTACAGCATCGCAGTGCGTAGGGGCAGCAGCAGGGCAGGCTGTAGGGACAGCAGCTTTGCAGCAGCAGCAGGGCAATGTGCAGGGGCAACAGCAGGGCAGTAGTATCGCAGGAGCAGGCTTGCAGCAGCAGGGGCAGCGTGCAGGGTAGAGGCAGCGTGCAACGCAAGGACCTTGGCAAGGCTGCTCGGCAGTGTGCAAGCTACTGGGCAGCGTATCGGATGGTGTATCTGTGTCCGTATCGGATACGGTCAACTGTAGCACAGGCGTATCGACATGTGTATTAGATACGGCTACTTGGTTGGATACGTGTCGGAATTAGTCTTGGATACGGCAGGATACGGCTTGGCAGGACACGTGGATACGTCGGCAGCTTTTGGGTCATGCTGCGCGGCACTCGGCAGGGGCAGCCCTCCTCGGAAGGTGGTATTAGCAGGCAGCGAGTGTCTCGGCAGCATGGTTGTCAAGGTGCGCAGTATCGGCAGGAGGGTGCGTCCACCGCTCGGCAGATTGCGCAAAAGGTGCGCTCGGCATGCTGGCATTAGGCTGCTTGGCAGGGTCAGCAATTGGCTTGGCAAGGGCAGCCCTCTCGGCAGGCTGCATCGGCAGAGTGTACAACAACAACAAGGCTGGCTGCCAAATAAAGGCAGGAGTAGGCTTAATCGGACCAGCATAAGTATTCTTTGTTTGGCCTTTTATCGGACCTATCGATCTGCCCAGTTTTCTGTTTCGCCAGACTGACCTTGCTGCACTCAAACTGAAACTGGGAACGGCTCGAGACTCCAAATTCACTTCTGTAAATTCAGAATTTTCGAATTTTCTGCACTTTTGCTTTCCAATTTGACATGCACAAACACAAGACACATCAAAACGAACAAGAAAAATACAAAGATAAATACAAGAATATACAAATTCATACCAGCTATGGCTTCAACAAATTTTCAAGGCATTACACGAATTTTTCAAGAATTTTTCAAACTATACATACGGCATTAAAATTTCAAGTGTCTTTCAAAAATTCAAATGAAAACTATACAAACACACGAAAATTTACAAAACAATTAACACTCAAACATATCATGTTTTTATAATCCCCGGCAACGGCGCCAAAAATTGACGAATGCCGAAGCACACATGCAATAATAAACCCTACAATCGTTAGTAGTATAAAAATAAGTAGGGATCATTCTAAGTCGGGAATTAAGGGTACCTGAAATATGAGAATGTTAGACAAATATTCACATTTATACAAGATTGAAACGTCACACAATGGGGGATGGTTGAGGTTCGGCAACAAGGCTGCCCTATAGTCCTAAGATACGAAATTAAAACCTAATTTACTATATACAAGTTGATCATCATCTTTCACACAAAACATAGCACAAAAACACACAAGAACACATAAGAGAATCATGCATAGGTCCGGCAGCAATATTCAAGTTTCTTAGGTTCTATTTAATTCTGATTTCAATTAGGGCCTCAACGGTTATCTAATCGTTACTAGACTTCATAAGTACTTAGAAAACACGCAACGTCGAATTCTAAAATTATACTAATCGTGCTTGAAAACACGCAACGTCGAAGACAAACACAAGAAGTAATTAAGCACGAAAGTTTTTTAATCGAAGACATGAGCAAGGTATGGCGTCACTCATCCTATTAACATGCAAGTTTCTATGAATTATGGTAATCACGGATTAAACAACATAGAATTAAGTTTATTCAATGCCTAACTTGATCCTAAGTTTGTTTTGGTAGATGAAATCGCAACCTACACAAAAGCCATGGCCTTGGCTTCATGTAAACCTTGATTTAGATGCACAAATTCATGAAACTAATCAAATAAAATCTAAAAAATACAAGAACATGCTACTGCCCTATTGTCTAATGCACGAAATCATACATGTTACGAGTTGTAAAAATTGATACATAAAACCAAAAACTTTCAGCAAACATACAAAGTCTTACAAAACCAATATTTGAAGTTTCTAGCTATATACAACATAGACATCATACATAGAAGAAAAATACATGCCATGAGATGGTAGAATCACAATTTTAGGACACCTTGAGGAGTGAAGCACGGCGGCAGCAGGTCTTGATGGCAGGAGGTACGGGTGAAGGATGGAATTTTGGTAGTGGTGATGGTGGTTTCGGCTTGATATTTTTTTCTAAACTAGAACTTCTGAATTTTTACTAGAGCTTTTGGCTAGTATTTGTGCTTGAGATGAGATAATTTTTTTGTAGGAAAACATGACCGGGCAAATTCGGCAGAAACCCTAGGGAGAAAACCTAGTCCAAATCGGCAAAGGCAATCCTTGTGCAACAAGGTTTTGGTTCCTTCCTTTCTGTTGGGCGAAAATGTAACATTGCATGAAGTGTAAAATGTCACCCAACGTAATCTCACTCATATTCAATAATCGAATAGAGTTTTAATTATTTCGGGTTTGAGCCATTCAAGACAGAATGTGTCTCTTAATTACAATCCCTTGTTACGAGGGAAAACCTTTTGATTCCACTTATAAAGAAACCAATGTGAGTTAGTTTGTTTTTGCGACTGCACCCGGAATTCATGTTGGGTTGCCTACGTACCCTGGAAGGGATCAAGCCACTCGTAGTTCAAGAGTTCCAATGAGTGAATGACTCAATGGAAGGCTTTGATTTTGGAATGTGAGTAGTGTCTGGACGAATTTGGTGTAAGAGAACCAGGCATTCGACTTTGTGTTTAGGACGCGGTTGCATCTAGATAAATTTGGTTCTAGATTGCCTACATACCCTTTGCGGGATCAAACCTCATGTAGTTCCAGGCTTTTGGGATTTAAATGGGTAGATGACCCATTTGCTTGTAATTCATGTTTGAGACATTTGTGAAGGTTTAATGCCCTCAAGTCTGCTTTCGATGCAATATGGGAATGATTTGCTTTTTCTGGTGCTTGAGTGAATTTGACTGTAGGGCCAAGGATTTGTCTGGCGAAGTCAGGGATTCGATTTGAAATATGTGGTTGTATCTAGTGGGTCGCTAGATTGCCTACGTACCCATTTTGAGGGATCAAACCGACCGTAGTTCATAAAGCAGCATTTAAGCTTTCTTGGTTTTGTACCAATAGGAATTTAGGTCTTGAAGCATCATTATACAAAACCGATATTTATGTATTTGATTTGGACACCCGCCACTGAAACTGCTTGTTGACTTTCGTCGAAACCCGAGGAGATAGCATTCGTCGGCTTCATGCAGCCCAGAACTCAAAGAGTCCATGAAGCCAAGAACTCACAGATGCCACTTTTTTTAATTCTGCCACTTATTCTTTAAATTCAGCTCGTTGCCACTTTACTTCAATATTCATGACGTAGGAGAAAAGGAACGTGGACATTAAGCTTCTGAGATGGACTCAAAGACAGAAGTCGAATTGGAGTCGGAATTGAGGATGGGTGGCGACTGCATTCTGGTCCGAAAAGGTTTGAGCATGCAATTGGGACTTCTGCATATAAATCTCGTGAGGATTCCACCACTTCTCCTTTCTTCTTTCTTCTTTCTGAACTTGATTGGCACTGAGCTCTTGCATATTTTGATTTGAGGTGAACTCGTGCTTGAAGGGTTGCTGCAGTAGCATATTGGACTTGAGGTGAAAGAGGGCTCGTACTCGAGGGGATATTACAGCAACATATTAGTGAGCTTCTGGTGGACTTGTGGAGATTTCGTGTAGAGGCTCATTCGTGCTTGAGAGGTTATCACAGCAGCATATTGGTGAGCTTATTAATCTTTTTTTCTTTGTCTTATACTTCAGATTACCAAAGTGAGGCTTTTATCGCATCTCCTTCAATTGAACTTGATTGAAGCCTCTGATCAACTGAATAGCACCGCCAAATTTTTACTTACGGCAGCACCTCTTCACAACTTTTAGTTTTGTTGTCTTGTGCATATGGTCTGCAACATCACATCCATATCTTTTGCTTTGTGCCATATTTCATATTTCATGTTCTGTCAAAAGTTCCAGATTTTTTTAGTAGAAATATAAGGAACATAGGACAGACTATAAATTTGGTTATGGTGGTTGATACGGAATAGGCCTTTGAATGTAGTGGTTAATAGAGAGCTTTTGTTATGGAACTGTGCACAGAGCTTGGTGCGTTTGGTTTAGGACGTAGCAAGAGGAACCTGATTATCAAAGTAACCAAGAACCAGAGAATATAGTGACCCGAAACCAGAGACCATAAAGCACAGTAACCAGAGAACCATAACCATCGTAACCAGGAAACCATAATCAAAGGATTTGAGAGACAGCGAGGCCTTGAGTAAACAAGAATTCAGAGATCACAGTGACATAGTAATCAGATCATTGTAACCATCATAAACAATAACCATCGTATCGTATCCATAGTGACCAGAAACATAGTAACCAAGAACCAGTAACCAAAGTCATAGTATCCAGAAACCAGTAACACAGTAACCAAAGTATCCAGAGCCATAGTATCAGAGAACCAGTAACATAGTATCCAGAGCCATAGTCACAGCAACCAGTAACCAAAGTCAGTAGCCAAAGTGACCTTTGTATTTGAGTAACCATAGAGAACCAAAAGAACCATAGTAACCAGGGGAACATAAGAATAGCCAGAGAACTAAGAGAACCATCGGCAAGGGATTGTGAAGGCAACAAGGCCTTGAGGAACTAAGTAACCATCCACGAGGCAATTGAAAAGCATCAAGCTTTGAGTATTAGGAACAGAACAAGAGCTGCATGAAAAAAAGTCTTCGACGAACCTTGTAGATGAATTCCTGGTATGCGCGCAGGCTTCAGTATCGTGTCTGTCCTTCTTCCTCCGTTAGACTGCTCTGTCCTTTGTGTTGGTATTGATTAGCCTCCTCTGCCCTTCTACGCTGGCCTCTTCTCGTCTTCTCTGTGCTTCTCCGTCTGTTCTCCTCTGTCTCTTTTCTTTTGCAAGGCATATGGTCTCTTATGTAGTGATTGGATGATGAGGTTGAGTCCCAAGATAACTTCTGTATTTGATACAACTTATGATACGGGAAGAAAGCTGTGATCTCTATCAAGAGAGCTGTCACATATTAATCATGATCAAACTCAAACACTTAGACGGCCTTGAGTGGCTACGGCTAGACTCCACATATTTCACTTCTCTTTTCTTTTTTCTCTTTTTTTTTTTTTTTTTTTACTTTTACTTTTGCTTTTGTATTTTCATTATCCTCCTCTTTTTTTTGTTTCAACAGTGCCCCCTCAAGCGTCGTGCGTGGAAAAGCTTTGCGCGTGCGAGGCTTGACATTGTTACAACTTTGTGTCATCACAAAAACGAAGCCGTCGGGCTATATAGTTTATACTCGTAGAGGCATAGAGTTCGTGAGAATCGTGCTGCTTGCTCATCGCAGAGAGAGTTTTTGTCCTTGAGAGGAAACCCATCGAGCTTGCTTTGATATTTGCAGCAGGGAGATATGGAACTTGCTGAAAGCTTCTGTTTTGATCCTCCGCATTAGACATCCCAGAACGCAGGGCTATGTGATAGTCTTGTGAATTTTGCTTCTGGTAGTACTCTATGCGTGCTTGATCAAAATTGTCATTCTTTTTTTTTTATAGCAAGACTACCGACTCTTTGCTTTTATAGCTTCATTTATCACACGTATATATGAATGTATGAGTAAGGTGGTAGCAACGTATCTTTCCAGTCATGTATGTAAGACAAACTCCATCTCGGCATATCACTTCACCTAATACCCTCTCTCCTTTTTGTCAATTAATCAAAAACTTGATGAACAACAAAGCTGCCATTACCCTACGGTAATGCATGAGCTAACCAAACTCTCGTACCTGAAAACAAAAATGTATAAGGGACAAAAGATGATTGGTCAGTAAAATATAGCTGGCTCCAGTTTATTACTAGATTGCCTACGTATCCCGTAAAGGAATCAAGCCAGACGTAGTTCAACCATTTGATTTTGGGCACATGATTTTGTTTTAAAAATTTTGCAGCTGAATCTAGTTTTAAAACCAGATTGCCTACGTACCCTATGAAGGGATCAAGCTACACGTAGTTCGCCTGATTGATTCAGGATGATTTTTTTTTTTGTGGGTGGCTGCATCTGGTTTAAAGACCAAACTGCCTACGTACCCCTTTTGAGGGATCAAGCCTCCGTAGTTCAAGGTATTTCGTGCTCTGATTTTTACCTAAACTGTCATTTGAGTTTCAGTCTAGTGAGCTCTCCTTTTTTTTTTTACTTGAACTACCCTTTGTGGGTTTTTTCGTTCAACATGCTCTTTTTTTTTTTTTTTTTTTTTTTTTTTTTTTTTTTTTGAGTTCGTCGACTGGTACATGAACTTCAGTTTGGTGACGATATCTCCACCTCTAAATCTTGGTTGTCGATCATTTCTTGGATTATGTTCTTCAAAATAAAGCAACCGCTTGTTGGATGACTGACAATACGATGGTATCGACAAAATTTGCGATCATTGGTTATGTTGATTTCAGACGGACGTTTCGGTTCAGGAAGTTCGATAGCTTTTGCTTTGTAGAGCTCACTGAAAATTTGTTCAACGTCATCATCATCAAAAGAAAACTCAGTTTCTTTGAGAGTGAGTTTTCTTGATCTTTCTTTTCCTTCGCGTACATTTGACTTCTCGACGGTTGTAGCAAAGGTAGCTAATGAGTCTACTGTACTGTCAGTTTCCTTACTTTTGAAGATCATGCCTTGTATCGAGGATTTCTTATGAGCAATTTGTCTTTCGACATTGTTAGCCTTTGAGACTAACGCTTCAAATGTTTGAGGTTCTTCAGCACAAATGAATCTTGCTATTTCTGGAAGGAGATTGTTTGAGCATATTTGTACTGCAGATTGTTCTGATATTTTCTCGGAGCATTGGATATTTACACTCCTCCATCTAGAAATGAACGCATTGACTCCTTCGTCAGGCTTTTGTTTGGTTTCTGTCAAGTCCATTATTGATACTTTCTTCCTTGAAGTGACAAACTGTGCCAGGAATACTTTTTGCAGGTCGTCCCATGTGAGTATAGAATCGGGTTGTATTTGACTATACCAGGTAAAAGCTGCTCCTTTGAGGGACTGAACGAATTGCCTTACTAAAAATGCATCGACTTGTGATGTTTCCCCACAAGCTGAGTAGAAATGTGCCAAGTGTTCATCGGGAGAGCTGCTTACTCCGTCGAACTTGTCGAAAGTTGGCTTCTTATATCCTTTGGGAAATGGTAATGCATCGTAGTGGGCAGGATAGGGTTTCAGGTACCCAGCAACCGGAGGATTTAGAGACAATTGGAGCTCTCTGATTCCATCAGCTATCATAGTCTTGATGTCTTCTAGCGTGACCGGATTCGAATTAGAATGGCCATAATTTTTCTCTTTATCCTTCTTCTTCATAAGGATTGCAAACTTTGTCTCTAGTTCAGCAACTTCAGCATCTTTCTCAGCAAATTGTTTAATTGCTTTAGCCTCGAGATCAACCCGCTTCTTGGCTTCTACTTCTTTGTCAGCTTGCATTGAACTGGCCATTGCTTCAGCTTCAGCTAGTCTCTTTTGCAATTGTTTTATCTGCTCTTCTAACGAAGATGCGCTAGTCATCATAACTGACATAGTTTCAGACTTTATGTCTGTATTTTTCTTGGACCATTTGAAAGCTTCTATCGGCCGCTCACGGGGTCTTGACTTGACATGAAACGTGGGAAATGCCCCCAATGGTATATCCGCTTGAAATGCTTCCACCATTTTTCTGGCTTTGAATGCCCCCAACGACATGGCAACATTTTCTTCTTCCTGAAACGAATTGTCAGAGGTTGAAAAGAACTTGACTATATGAGATCGCTCGGAAGACATATTGGTTTCCAATGCTTGTTGTGGTGGGGATCTGAGGGTCTGGGCTTTAGGCCTTGTTAGAACCTCATCTTCTTCTTTGGTGGATGTCACCATTACAGTTTCCGTGGTCATCATATCGAGTTCGGTATCCACGTGTGGTGGTGCTGTAGTGATCAAATTGATTGGGATTGAGCCAATCATCATTTGTATCATGACAAAGGAATGATTAGTCTTGACTATTGGAGTCTTGATGACTTTTGGCGTTGTTGACATGATTTGAGTAGCTAATGTGGACTTAATTCCTTGAGTAGCTCCTCCTGGTTGAGCCTTGGTGGCGTTTCTCCTTAAAGCTCTTGCAACTCTTTTTCTTGCATTTCTGAGGACATTCCTTGAAGGTGCTTTCTTCAGCTGGGACTTCTCAATTGTTGACGAAGTTTTGTTAACTTTGACATCATGGTTTGATAGGAGCACAATGTGCGACGTTATTATATGCTTATTGCCCTCGTTTATGCTTTGTTTAACCCTTATTTGTCTAAGATTGAGTCATAATTTAGTTTAGTGTTAATTTGGTAGAGTTTGGTGAAATATGATTAAGAATCCGAAAAATGACTAAGTTTGAGAAATCTGGAAAATAGTGTAAAATATGTCTTTTTCGCGATTTTGAGATGAGCAAAAGTATGATCTAACCTTGTCCGAATTCTATGAAATTTTATGTGCTTAATTTTCATATGTTGAGGAATGCTGTGTTAAAATTTCAGATCAATCGGAGTTCGGGAAGTCACCCAAAAGTTGGCCGCAAAATGGCAGTCCAAACATTCCAATCCAGGGGCTACAGGAAATTCCTGGGACTGTGTCCCAACTTCGAAAATTCATTCCCGACGACTTGCATGGAATTTGGCCGAGATATTTTATGGGGAGATGGCCCTATGTGTCTAGTTTACGTGAGACTTGGAATCGCACCAATCGGAGCTCCGAAAGTGGAGATATGCTGGATTTACTGCGACAAGGTCAAAGCTGCCGATTCCAGGGACTGATTGCTTCCTTTTCGCAATTGTTGCTTTTTGATGGACCAAATGATGTACAAGAGCATTTGTGAAGATATACCAAGCTTATGGAAGGAAGGAGGTAGACACTTGGCCATGACATTAAAGAAAAACATGAAGGAACAAGTTCTCCTAGTCAAGCTAGGAGAAGCTGCCAATTCTGGCAGATTGTGTGTCATTGTGAGCTGCCGGCATTGTGGAGCATTTTTGGTGGATCAAAGCTTACCAATTGAAGTCCAAGACCATATAAGAAGTCCATGAAGATGTGAAGCCCAAGCCTTGAAGAAAAATTCAGAAAAGAAAACCTAATTGGACTAAGAAAGGAAGGTTGCAAAACCTTATTGAACTAGGTTTTCTAACTCCTCTTTGCTTAAGGGCTGCCGGCAATGCCTCCCCTATTCTCTATAAATACCCCACTTTTTCTACAGAAAAATCATCTCATCTCAAGCTAAACACAAGGCCGAAACTCTACCAAAATTCCCCAAACTTCCTAGACAAAAACCTAAACCCGAATCCATCCTCCACCACCATACAAGTTTCTGCCGAAACTTGTAAAATTCCCTGCCGAGCCATCTTAAGCCGAGCAGCCTCATCCCTTCATCCACACAGCACCGGATCCACACCAAAAGAAGCTCTCAAGGTGTCTCAAAGTGTGATCCACTCCCTTCTTCGGTTTAGTACTTTTTGTTTAGCTATGTTTGATTTTGTCTATGAAACACTCATGTATGTTTGGTTTTGGTTTATATGTCTATGTGTGAACCGATTTTGGTTTTATAAATTGTATGTTAAAGACTTGTTTAAATCGATGCTTAGATTTATGTTTAGGTTTCGACAAGAACAATGAATTTTGCATGCTAATTTGTAATATGTAACTTGTAAATTCGTATGTTAGATAATTAGGACAGTGGTATAGATGCATGTTTTAGGTTCAAAATTGGTTAGAAATCTAAGGAGTGGGACTTAAAAACCGAAACATTAGTATTGGCTGGAAGCATGTAAATCTAGATGTTAGGTTTCATCAAACCCGAGTAATAACAAATATGGCTAGATACTCAAAAGGTTGCTTTGATTTGTTTTGCTCACCTAGGGTATAATACTTTAGATTTCTTACATGTTAAAATAAGATGATTGACAACCTTGCTTGTTTTGCATGTCTCCAATTTAGACCATTGCGCACAATTGTTAAGTCTCAAAAGGATTAACATAACTTTAGGGCCCATAACCAAAAGTTCGGTCTTAAAACTTGAGAGGTCTTACAACTAAGTTGTAGTTGGAACTAATTTTGAACTTGAGCATGTTAATACTTGATCCTTACCTTCTTGCATGTGAATTTATTCGTTAAAGAGTCTTTTGTGCCAAATGTTTGTGAAAGATGATGATCACCTGTAAATATTAGATCTAGGATTTTATTTTCTGTTTTTCTTCTTATTGTTGCCGAACCTAGTATAGGGCAGCATTGCTGCCGATCCTATCATTCCCCCCATATGTGACGTTTTGTATATATGTATATATGTTTGTTTAACAATTTCATATCTCAGGTACCCTTAATCCCCGGCCTAGAACGATCCCTACTTGCTTATACTACTAACGATCTTTTGTAGGGTTTATTATTGTGTGCGAGCTTCGGCTCCGTTCATGGTTGCAGTTTGATAAGTTACTTGAAATCGAAGCACGATCAATGACGAAAGTTACACGATGACCAGCTTGCCTTGCATGTCCTTCTCTTGATGGAATGCCTTTGAACTCCTGTAGGGGGTTCGCCCTCCGTGATTGTAATGACCTTTGAAACGTAAAATCCGCACGACCTAGTCGACAGCTTGTGCCGAAGCATCACCTCACTTTAGACGCTAGAACATAACTTGACATATGTGGCCTATTTTCTTCAAAGATAAAACATGTTGTGTGGTTCAAACTCTTGAGGTATATCGGATTAAGCATGATACTACCGGGGGCTGTATCAGTCCATTGCACCGTTATCTCCTCTGCTCCACGTACTTCGAGAGTTAGGACAAATTTAAAAGAAATTAGACTTAGCGATTACATGATCATGAACGTTCCAATTTTTCTTCTCTTTTTGCCGAACCATGTTTGTTCTTTGCCGAAATTTTGTGCCTTTGCCGAATGTTTTTGTGTATCATTGTTGAAATTTGTTGTGTAATCGCCAATGCCGTGGCTTGTAATGATGTATATTCTTGTCTCCTATTTCTTTATGAGGTTCTAACTTGTTTAAATGTTGCAAATGTCAGAAATAATGCATGTCCGAATCTAATATTTGGACAAGAGATCTTCAAGGCCGTTTGCAACGTTTAGATCAAGAACTCGCTATTGCTCGTTTTGTGCCATTACCGCCATCGTCACCAACCAGTTCATCAGTGTCATCATCATTGCCGAGTTCACCCCTAGTGCCGTCAGTATCTGAGTCAGGGCCGAGCTCCCCATCAGTAGTTTCATCATCTTGTGATCTTCAGAATCCAGAATTTGAAGCCTTTGCCGAATCATCAGAAGAAGAAGAGATCATGGCATCAATCAGGTCACAGAATGGTCATGTTGCTGGAGCTGGAGTTGCTCCTTCGAATATTACTTATCCTCCCTTGGAAGCTGACAAGACTGGAGAGATTGAATTGAGGAGTGGATTCCTCCATAAGCTGAAGTCATTTTATGGGATGCCAAGTGAGGATCCTAACAAGCATCTACAGTGGTTTAACTTCACCACGGAGTCTATGTGTCCAAGAGGGACCGATTTGCAACACTTCAAAATGAAGGCATTTCCGTTTTCTCTAGAAGATCAAGCAAAGGAGTGGTTGTTTGAGGTGCCTAGTGGGCGTATTGTTTCGTGGAGTACTATGATGGATGAGTTTTTACTCAAGTACTTTCCTGCTTCACGTATCACTGATCTGAGAAAGCAAATTACAAGTGTGAAGCAAGCCGGAGATGAGACTTTCTTCGACTACTACAAGAGGTTCAAGTCCCTAGTTTCTTTGTGTCCATCGCATGGCATTAGCGATGGACTCTTGCTACAATATTTCTATGAGGGATTGCGCGTCATGGAGAGAGAGTTTCTTGACTCGGCTGCGGGAGGTAGCTTTTTGGAGTTGAACGCCGGAGCGGCAAGAAGTTTGTTGGAAGTTCGTGCTTTGAACAACCAACAATTTGGCATGGCATGAGGCAATGTGCAAAGGAATGAAAAAGTGCATGAGACGTCTTCGAGCTCAAAATTAGAAGATAAAGTGGACAAGCTCACCGACTTGGTGAGTAATTTGATGAAAAAGCGTGCAAGTGTATGTGGTATTTGCACCGAGGGCCATGAGACCGACCAATGCCCTCAATTTGGAATTAGTGAGGGAGTTGAGGAGTGCAATGCCATTGGTTTTCAAGGAGGCCAACGATTTGGCAATTTCAATCCAAGGTTCAATGATCACCCTAACTTTCGATGGGCAAATAATGACAACGTGCTTAGGGCACCTATGCAACCGAGAGAAGGAGGAGCGCCGTTTGCACCGAGGCCACCATTTGTGCCTCGGCAGCCATACATGCCGAACCAAGGAGTATATGGGGCAGTGCCGAACCAAAACCAAGCTCAAGCCGTGCCTATCCAAGGCCAAGCCGCGCCGAGCAATCCGAATTACGATGCTTTGCTTCAATCTTTGTCAAGTGCTACTCAAGCATTACTCGCGGGGCAACAAAATCATCAAAAGGACATTGGTGAGCTCAAGACTCAAATGGGGCAAGTTGTGGATTTTATGGGAAGGTTTAATGAGCAAGGAAAGTTGCCGAGCAATACGATTCCTAATCCGAGGAACGAGCAAGCCAAAGTGATTCAAACTCGTAGTGGAAGAGAGTTGGTTCCTCCAACAAGTCCAAAGAAGAAACGAGTGACTTTCAAAGGTATTAATGAGGATGAGAGGGCTGCCGGACCTGTCATTGCCGGCAGCCATAATGGAGATGCCGAGAAGAGCCATGATGCCGAGAGAGGAGAAATTACCGAGCACCATGCTGCCGGCAGGGCTGCATCCGAGGGTCACATTGCCGAGCAAGGTAATGATGCCGGCCACAATAAGAGAGATAGGGGGCTGCGCAACGAGCTTGAGTACGATCCCGCCACATCAAAGAATGAGTTATTGCCGAGCCAAGCAAGCAAGGGAGGGGTGTCATCATCAAGCATTCCATTCCCTTCACGCTTTGCTAGAACGAAGAAGGATAAATCCGATGAGGAGGTATTGGAGATCTTCCGGAAAGTGCAAGTCAACATCCCTTTGTTGGAATGCATTAAACAAGTGCCAAAGTATGCTAAGTTTTTAAAGGAGCTTTGCACGGCAAGGAGGCATACTAGAGAGACTCGTGTGGTAACAATGAGTGAAACGGTGTCGGCCGTTATTCAAAGGAGGTTGCCACAAAAGATGAAAGATCCGGGGAGCTTCAATGTGCCTTGTGTCATAGGCAATACTCGGTTTGAGGATGTTATGTTAGACTTGGGAGCATCGATCAATGTCATGCCACTCAATGTGTATCAATCGTTGAGTATAGGGCCTCTCAAGAAGGATAATGTCATCATTCAACTTGCGGATCGCTCAAGCAAATACCCGGAGGGGTATGTAGAAGATGTGTTGGTACAAGTCAACCAATTGATTTTTCCCGCCGATTTCTATGTGGTTGAGATGGAGGATTCGCCGGTCAACAACACTCAATTGCTTTTAGGGCGACCATTCATGAGGACCGCGCGCACAAAGATAGATGTGGCCGAGGGCAACCTAACTATGGAGTTTGATGGTGAGGTGATAAAGTTCAATGTGTTTGATGCCATGAAATTCCCTAATGTTGATTTGAAGGAAGGTTGTGCCATTGATGTTTTGGAGGAGGTCGAGCAAGTTATGTCGACCTCGCTCGACGCATAGCAATTAGCGATTGAGCAAGGGGTCGGATTTGACAAGAGGGGAGAACGAATCATGCAAGAGAATAAGAAAGCAGGGCCGGCCGTACCAAGAGTTGCCGAGCAAGGTACCACAGCTGAGCCAATCATTGCCGAGCAAGAGATTTCTGCCGAACCATTTATGATGATGCCGAGCCAAAAGGAGGTTGCTGCCGAGCTAGAGGCTCGGCCCTATGCCAAGATATTTGATTCGTTCTTGTCAATTCCAAGTGCCACGACAAAATTTCGACCAAGTGTGGAAGAGGCCCCAAAGTTAGAACTTAAAGAGCTCCCTAGTCATTTGAAATATGCGTATCTTGGAGAAGGAGACACACTACCGGTTATTGTGTCTTCAATGCTTAGTGAGAAGCAAGAGGAGGATTTGATTGGTGTGCTTAAGAAGTACAAGACCGCCATAGGTTGGACCTTAGCGGATATTAAGGGAATAAGCCCTACTACTTGTGTTCATCGTATCTTGTTAGAAGAAGGAGCTAAGCCGACAAAGGAAGCTCAACGTCGACTTCACCCTCCCATGATGAAAGTTGTGAAAGAAGAGATTATCAAGTTGCTTGATTGTGGGGTAATCTACCCAATCTCGGATAGTAAGTGGATTTCTCCCGTGCAAGTAGTGCCGAAGAAGAGTGGTGTAACGGTTGTCAAGAATGAGAAGAATGAGCTTGTGCCACAAAGACTTGTAACCGGTCATCGGATGTGCATCGATTATAGGAAGCTCAATGCTACAACGAGAAAGGATCACATGCCTTTGCCGTTTATGGATCAAATGCTAGAGAGGTTGGCCGGTCATTCCTACTATTGCTTTCTTGATGGATATAGTGGCTACAATCAAATCATGATACACCCGGACGATCAAGAGAAGACCACTTTTACTTGTCCATTTGGCACTTTTGCATATCGGCGGATGCCATTCGGACTTTGCAACGCACCCGGCACTTTTCAAAGATGTATGTATGCTATCTTCTCGGATTTTATTGAAGACATTATCGAAGTGTTTATGGATGATTTTAGTGTGTATGGAGGCACCTTCGATGCATGTTTGGGAAACTTGGAGAAGATACTTGAGAGGTGTGTAGAGACAAATCTTGTGCTCAATTGGGAGAAGTGTCACTTCATGGTCACGCAAGGCATTGTGCTAGGGCACATAATTTCGGCAAGAGGCTTAGAGGTTGACAAAGCCAAGGTGGAGCTAATTCAAGCATTGCCGAGCCCTAGGTGTGTGAAAGATGTGAGAAGTTTTCTTGGCCATGCGGGGTTTTATCGCCGATTTATCAAGGACTTCTCTTCAATTGCCAAGCCATTGAGCAACTTGTTACAAAAGGAGGTGACGTTTGAGTGGTCGGAAGCATGCGAGGAGGCATTTTGCCGATTGAAGGCTTGCTTGTGTACGGCACCAATTTTGGTTTCCCCTAATTGGGATGAGCCATTTGAGTTGATGTGTGATGCTAGTGATTATGCACTTGGAGCGGTACTTGGACAACGAATTGAGAAGAAGCCATGCGCCATTTACTATGCTTCAAGGACTCTCAACGATGCACAACTCAACTACACAACAACGGAGAAGGAACTCTTAGCGGTAATCTTTGCTTTGGAAAAATTTCGATCATATCTTTTGAATTCCAAGGTTATTGTTTATAGTGATCATGCCGCTTTGAGATATCTTATGACAAAGAAGGATGCTAAGCCGAGGCTTATTCGATGGATTCTTTTGCTTCAAGAGTTCGACATTGAGATTAAAGACAAGAAAGGAGTAGAGAATGTTGTGGCCGATCATTTGAGTCGCCTTGTTCAAGATGTGGATCGGCTGCCCCTATGTGATACCTTTCCGGATGAGCAACTTTTTCGACTTGAAGTACATGAGCCTTGGTATGCCGACATTGCAAATTTTCTTGCCACGAACCGATTTCCCAAAGAGATGCCGAGCCACCAACAAAAGAGAGTAAGGAAGCAAGCTCGACACTTCTTGTGGGATGATCCGTACTTATGGAAGCAATGTGGTGATCAAGTTATTCGAAGATGTGTGCCGGAGAATGAGCATCGCTCCATCCTTGCTTTTTGTCATAGTGAAGCTTGTGGTGGGCATTTTGGGCCGAAGAAGACGGCATTGAAGGTACTAAATTGTGGTTTCTTTTGGCCTACGATTTTTAAGGATGCATTCATGTTTTGCAAGGCATGTGATAGATGCCAAAGAATGGGGAACATTGGAGCTAGAGACCAAATGCCGCTCACGCCGATCATGGAGGTAGAAATTTTCGATTTATGGGGTATTGATTTCATGGGACCGTTTCCTTCAAGTAAGGGCTTTCTCTACATATTGCTTGCGGTTGATTATGTGTCAAAGTGGATCGAAGCCAAGGCTACACGCACCAACGATGCCAAGGTAGTGGCCAAGTTTCTCAAGACCAACATCTTTTCACGTTTTGGAGTTCCAAGGGTCTTGATTAGTGATGGAGGATCCCATTTTTGTAACCGCACCATTGAAGCCTTATTGAGGAAGTATGGAGTCACACATAAGGTTTCTACACCTTATCACCCCCAAACGAGTGGCATGGCCGAGGTGAGTAATCGAGAGATCAAGCAAATACTTGAGAAAACCGTTGGACCTTCAAGGAAGGATTGGAGTGATCGTCTCGATGATGCTTTGTGGGCTTATAGGACTGCATACAAGACACCGATTGGTATGTCCCCTTTTCGGTTAGTTTATGGCAAAGCATGTCACTTACCGGTTGAGCTAGAGCACAAGGCATGGTGGGCAATCAAGGCTTTCAACATGAACATAGATGATGCCGGTCTTCATAGAAAGCTTCAACTCAACGAACTTGAAGAAATACGTAATGAAGCCTATGATGCTGCATGGATATACAAGGAGAAGACTCGAGCCTACCATGACAAGATGATTCGAGGGAAAAAGTTTCAAGTTGGACAAAAAGTTCTCTTATTCAATGCAAGGCTTAAACTTTTTCCGGGTAAGCTTCGATCTCGTTGGTTTGGACCATTCATTATTACTAAAGTTTTTTCTCATGGTGCCATCGAGATTCAAAGTGTGGTGTCGGGAGATACATTCAAAGTTAATGGACACCGGTTGAAGCCTTACTACGAGCCCTTTCCACACCCCACAATCGAGGAACTCAATGTGCAAGACAAGCCAAATGCCGGTCCACCTACACCAACCGAGGCTATTCCATCACCACCACAAGATGTGGCCGAGCCACCACCAAGTCAAGATGCTGCCGGACCTGCCATTGCCGGCAGCACCCACACAAGGCCGGAAACGAACCTAGATGCCAACAAGCCGGACACGCCTCAACTTGATGCCGAGCAACCGTCCTCCCTCCCTGCTGCAAGAGAACAACCTGCCGGACCTGCCATTGCCGGCAGGGTTGATCAACTGCCACTAGAAACCGAGGGGAACCACTCGGATACGCCGGAAACTGCAGAAAACAAGCCGGATACGCAGCACGTATCGGATACGCAGAACAGGACAGTTTCGGCTCCGACATGCAACGATCTTCTCGTTGAACTTCTTCTTGCCGATTTGAGCTGTTTTGGAGCACGATGAACACATGACACACGGTGAAAAGTCTAGGCTATGGACTATAAACACAAAGCGCTACTTGGGAGGCAACCCATGTCGATCAAAGAAAAGTGAAGGAGCCATCACCGAGAGTTTGAAATTTCTTAACCCTTCTCTTTTCCTTTGATTTGTGATGATATGTTGGGATATGTTAGTCGATTGCATGCTTAGGGAATTCATTGATATTGTTTTGTGCTTACATTGAGGACAATGTAATTTTCTAAGTGTGGGGTGGGATAGCATGTTCCGTTTTTGTTTTTGCCTTTTTGTGCGCTTAGTTTAGAAGAGAAAAATTCAGAAAATTGTTCCATAAAAATAGAGTGTTTAAATTGTTGTTTCGAGTCTTAGGATGCCCCTAATATGTCAATGATGTTTTTCTCCTCTTTGTATACATAAATGATGGTTGTGCATATTATTAAAATTGTGAGTTTCATGGATTTTGTGCATTGGTAGGAGCATGTAGGACTTGTTGATTATTAAGCATGCATGTTTTAGCTAGTTTATTTCGATTATAACCTATGTGAGCTTTTTGTGCCAATTTGCTTTCTTCTTGAGCGATAAAAGATAAAATTCGATAGATTCGTAGGAAGCATGAAACCTCATAATTCTTGGATTATTCGATGACTATGTGCCATAGCTTTTTAATGAACTCTAGTATGCTAGAACTTACTCTTGTTGATTTTCAAAACGTTTTTAATCATAAAATACCTTGATTTTGAATGTGATTGAATAAAGATCATTTAGGTTTACCACCAAAGCCAAATAAAGCATGTGCCCTATTGGAGCCCGTCGTGGGACACCTTAGTAAACCCCCTTGAGCCTATGTTGAGCCTTTTCTTTCATCATCCTTAAACACTTTCCATGAGCTTAGTATAGTTTCGCCTTACCCTTGATCAAAGCATTGGCAAAGCTTGAATTTTGAAGGCGTTTTCGCGTGTGTGATGAAGAAGAACAAGTGTGGGGTAGACTTAGCCATGTAATTATATATGCATGCCGTACCTTAGAAAAAGAAAAGAAAAAAAAAACAAAAATATATACATGTGCTCGGACCAAAAATAAAAGAAAAGCAAAATATGCCGAGAGTTATGGTAAAAAGGGTACGGCATAGGCAATGGAAAAGAAAAATTTTGTGCATGGCTATTGTCTAGATTATTGTTGTAATGTTGTGTGAGAAGAAAAGAATGAAGTATGGGTCCAACAAGAAGAAATTTGACCCTTTCGGCGAGAAGACATAAGGAGATTCGAGCTTTGCTAAAGCGCACGGTGATGTTTTGAGCCTCCTTATCCAAATATTGAATACCTCTTAGCCTAGCCCCATTACAACCCTTTTGATGATCTTTTTCATGATTCTTAAGATGGTTAAATTTGATTGTGGAGATTATCTCAAGAGTAGGCTTATGGTTTTGGTTCATTGGTGCATATAGTTGTCATATGAGGTTTTTCCGTCAAAATTCACAAAGCGCTTTCGTTTCTTTGACATATGCAAGTCACTCTTTGTAATTCATGATCTTTCGCTTGCATATACTTATGTGTGAATAACCATGCTTCGAGAGAAAAGAAGAGAGTATGCCTAGTGAGGTGATTTGAATTAGCTTTCACATGTTTACATGCTTACCATTTTGCTCTTATATGTTCATATTGATGTCGCATGTTCATGAAGCTTGGAATTTTCGTGCTTAGCATTCTCATGCATTAACTTGAAAGCTATGTGTACCTACGAGCCTGAGACAAATTGTTAGGGGCAATAGTTTGTTTAGAGCGTAGTTTAATTTATTTTGCTAAGGGACTAGCAAAGGATAAGTGTGGGGTAGTTGATAGGAGCACAATGTGCGACGTTATTATATGCTTATTGCCCTCGTTTATGCTTTGTTTAACCCTTATTTGTCTAAGATTGAGTCATAATTTAGTTTAGTGTTAATTTGGTAGAGTTTGGTGAAATATGATTAAGAATCCGAAAAATGACTAAGTTTGAGAAATCTGGAAAATAGTGTAAAATATGTCTTTTTCGCGATTTTGAGATGAGCAAAAGTATGATCTAACCTTGTCCGAATTCTATGAAATTTTATGTGCTTAATGTTCATATGTTGAGGAATGCTGTGTTAAAATTTCAGATCAATCGGAGTTCGGGAAGTCACCCAAAAGTTGGCCGCAAAATGGCAGTCCAAACATTCCAATCCAGGGGCTACAGGAAATTCCTGGGACTGTGTCCCAACTTCGAAAATTCATTCCCGACGACTTGCATGGAATTTGGCCGAGATATTTTATGGGGAGATGGCCCTATGTGTCTAGTTTACGTGAGACTTGGAATCGCACCAATCGGAGCTCCGAAAGTGGAGATATGCTGGATTTACTGCGACAAGGTCAAAGCTGCCGATTCCAGGGACTGATTGCTTCCTTTTCGCAATTGTTGCTTTTTGATGGACCAAATGATGTACAAGAGCATTTGTGAAGATATACCAAGCTTATGGAAGGAAGGAGGTAGACACTTGGCCATGACATTAAAGAAAAACATGAAGGAACAAGTTCTCCTAGTCAAGCTAGGAGAAGCTGCCAATTCTGGCAGATTGTGTGTCATTGTGAGCTGCCGGCATTGTGGAGCATTTTTGGTGGATCAAAGCTTACCAATTGAAGTCCAAGACCATATAAGAAGTCCATGAAGATGTGAAGCCCAAGCCTTGAAGAAAAATTCAGAAAAGAAAACCTAATTGGACTAAGAAAGGAAGGTTGCAAAACCTTATTGAACTAGGTTTTCTAACTCCTCTTTGCTTAAGGGCTGCCGGCAATGCCTCCCCTATTCTCTATAAATACCCCACTTTTTCTACAGAAAAATCATCTCATCTCAAGCTAAACACAAGGCCGAAACTCTACCAAAATTCCCCAAACTTCCTAGACAAAAACCTAAACCCGAATCCATCCTCCACCACCATACAAGTTTCTGCCGAAACTTGTAAAATTCCCTGCCGAGCCATCTTAAGCCGAGCAGCCTCATCCCTTCATCCACACAGCACCGGATCCACACCAAAAGAAGCTCTCAAGGTGTCTCAAAGTGTGATCCACTCCCTTCTTCGGTTTAGTACTTTTTGTTTAGCTATGTTTGATTTTGTCTATGAAACACTCATGTATGTTTGGTTTTGGTTTATATGTCTATGTGTGAACCGATTTTGGTTTTATAAATTGTATGTTAAAGACTTGTTTAAATCGATGCTTAGATTTATGTTTAGGTTTCGACAAGAACAATGAATTTTGCATGCTAATTTGTAATATGTAACTTGTAAATTCGTATGTTAGATAATTAGGACAGTGGTATAGATGCATGTTTTAGGTTCAAAATTGGTTAGAAATCTAAGGAGTGGGACTTAAAAACCGAAACATTAGTATTGGCTGGAAGCATGTAAATCTAGATGTTAGGTTTCATCAAACCCGAGTAATAACAAATATGGCTAGATACTCAAAAGGTTGCTTTGATTTGTTTTGCTCACCTAGGGTATAATACTTTAGATTTCTTACATGTTAAAATAAGATGATTGACAACCTTGCTTGTTTTGCATGTCTCCAATTTAGACCATTGCGCACAATTGTTAAGTCTCAAAAGGATTAACATAACTTTAGGGCCCATAACCAAAAGTTCGGTCTTAAAACTTGAGAGGTCTTACAACTAAGTTGTAGTTGGAACTAATTTTGAACTTGAGCATGTTAATACTTGATCCTTACCTTCTTGCATGTGAATTTATTCGTTAAAGAGTCTTTTGTGCCAAATGTTTGTGAAAGATGATGATCACCTGTAAATATTAGATCTAGGATTTTATTTTCTGTTTTTCTTCTTATTGTTGCCGAACCTAGTATAGGGCAGCATTGCTGCCGATCCTATCATTCCCCCCATATGTGACGTTTTGTATATATGTATATATGTTTGTTTAACAATTTCATATCTCAGGTACCCTTAATCCCCGGCCTAGAACGATCCCTACTTGCTTATACTACTAACGATCTTTTGTAGGGTTTATTATTGTGTGCGAGCTTCGGCTCCGTTCATGGTTGCAGTTTGATAAGTTACTTGAAATCGAAGCACGATCAATGACGAAAGTTACACGATGACCAGCTTGCCTTGCATGTCCTTCTCTTGATGGAATGCCTTTGAACTCATGGAAATAGATTGTTACTTGTGGTGCCAATTTATTTCCCTGAGACACACAAATAACAAGAATTAATAGTTCTTTCATAAATGGAGATGAAAAGGAGAATGGCTCCCACTGTGGTCGCCAAAAATTATGTTGGGCGAAAATGTAACATTGCATGAAGTGTAAAATGTCACCCAACGTAATCTCACTCATATTCAATAATCGAATAGAGTTTTAATTATTTCGGGTTTGAGCCATTCAAGACAGAATGTGTCTCTTAATTACAATCCCTTGTTACGAGGGAAAACCTTTTGATTCCACTTATAAAGAAACCAATGTGAGTTAGTTTGTTTTTGCGACTGCACCCGGAATTCATGTTGGGTTGCCTACGTACCCTGGAAGGGATCAAGCCACTCGTAGTTCAAGAGTTCCAATGAGTGAATGACTCAATGGAAGGCTTTGATTTTGGAATGTGAGTAGTGTCTGGACGAATTTGGTGTAAGAGAACCAGGCATTCGACTTTGTGTTTAGGACGCGGTTGCATCTAGATAAATTTGGTTCTAGATTGCCTACATACCCTTTGCGGGATCAAACCTCATGTAGTTCCAGGCTTTTGGGATTTAAATGGGTAGATGACCCATTTGCTTGTAATTCATGTTTGAGACATTTGTGAAGGTTTAATGCCCTCAAGTCTGCTTTCGATGCAATATGGGAATGATTTGCTTTTTCTGGTGCTTGAGTGAATTTGACTGTAGGGCCAAGGATTTGTCTGGCGAAGTCAGGGATTCGATTTGAAATATGTGGTTGTATCTAGTGGGTCGCTAGATTGCCTACGTACCCCTTTTGAGGGATCAAACCGACCGTAGTTCATAAAGCAGCATTTAAGCTTTCTTGGTTTTGTACCAATAGGAATTTAGGTCTTGAAGCATCATTATACGAAACCGATATTTATGTATTTGATTTGGACACCCGCCACTGAAACTGCTTGTTGACTTTCGTCGAAACCCGAGGAGATAGCATTCGTCGGCTTCATGCAGCCCAGAACTCAAAGAGTCCATGAAGCCAAGAACTCACAGATGCCACTTTTTTTAATTCTGCCACTTATTCTTTAAATTCAGCTCGTTGCCACTTTACTTCAATATTCATGACGTAGGAGAAAAGGAAAGTGGACATTAAGCTTCTGAGATGGACTCAAAGACAGAAGTCGAATTGGAGTCGGAATTGAGGATGGGTGGCGACTGCATTCTGGTCCGAAAAGGTTTGAGCATGCAATTGGGACTTCTGCATATAAATCTCGTGAGGATTCCACCACTTCTCCTTTCTTCTTTCTTCTTTCTGAACTTGATTGGCACTGAGCTCTTGCATATTTTGATTTGAGGTGAACTCGTGCTTGAGGGGTTGCTGCAGTAGCATATTGGACTTGAGGTGAAAGAGGGCTCGTACTCGAGGGGATATTACAGCAACATATTAGTGAGCTTCTGGTGGACTTGTGGAGATTTCGTGTAGAGGCTCATTCGTGCTTGAGAGGTTATCACAGCAGCATATTGGTGAGCTTATTAATCTTTTTTTCTTTGTCTTATACTTCAGATTACCAAAGTGAGGCTTTTATCGCATCTCCTTCAATTGAACTTGATTGAAGCCTCTGATCAACTGAATAGCACCGCCAAACTTTTACTTACGGCAGCACCTCTTCACAACTTTTAGTTTTGTTGTCTTGTGCATATGGTCTGCAACATCACATCCATATCTTTTGCTTTGTGCCATATTTCATATTTCATGTTCTGTCAAAAGTTCCAGATTTTTTTAGTAGAAATATAAGGAACATAGGACAGACTATAAATTTGGTTATGGTGGTTGATACGGAATAGGCCTTTGAATGTAGTGGTTAATAGAGAGCTTTTGTTATGGAACTGTGCACAGAGCTTGGTGCGTTTGGTTTAGGACGTAGCAAGAGGAACCTGATTATCAAAGTAACCAAGAACCAGAGAATATAGTGACCCGAAACCAGAGACCATAAAGCACAGTAACCAGAGAACCATAACCATCGTAACCAGGAAACCATAATCAAAGGATTTGAGAGACAGCGAGGCCTTGAGTAAACAAGAATTCAGAGATCACAGTGACATAGTAATCAGATCATTGTAACCATCATAAACAATAACCATCGTATCGTATCCATAGTGACCAGAAACATAGTAACCAAGAACCAGTAACCAAAGTCATAGTATCCAGAAACCAGTAACACAGTAACCAAAGTATCCAGAGCCATAGTATCAGAGAACCAGTAACATAGTATCCAGAGCCATAGTCACAGCAACCAGTAACCAAAGTCAGTAGCCAAAGTGACCTTTGTATTTGAGTAACCATAGAGAACCAAAAGAACCATAGTAACCAGGGGAACATAAGAATAGCCAGAGAACTAAGAGAACCATCGGCAAGGGATTGTGAAGGCAACAAGGCCTTGAGGAACTAAGTAACCATCCACGAGGCAATTGAAAAGCATCAAGCTTTGAGTATTAGGAACAGAACAAGAGCTGCATGAAAAAAAGTCTTCGACGAACCTTGTAGATGAATTCCTGGTATGCGCGCAGGCTTCAGTATCGTGTCTGTCCTTCTTCCTCCGTTAGACTGCTCTGTCCTTTGTGTTGGTATTGATTAGCCTCCTCTGCCCTTCTACGCTGGCCTCTTCTCGTCTTCTCTGTGCTTCTCCGTCTGTTCTCCTCTGTCTCTTTTCTTTTGCAAGGCATATGGTCTCTTATGTAGTGATTGGATGATGAGGTTGAGTCCCAAGATAACTTCTGTATTTGATACAACTTATGATACGGGAAGAAAGCTGTGATCTCTATCAAGAGAGCTGTCACATATTAATCATGATCAAACTCAAACACTTAGACGGCCTTGAGTGGCTACGGCTAGACTCCACATATTTCACTTCTCTTTTCTTTTTTCTCTTTTTTTTTTTTTTTTTTTACTTTTACTTTTGCTTTTGTATTTTCATTATCCTCCTCTTTTTTTTGTTTCAACACTTTCTGAGTTCTTCAAGAAAACTTCTTTTGATGATTTTCTTCATGGATCGAGCTGCATTGCTTCATGGACTCTTTATCTGGATTGGAAAATTCTCTTTGATGGATATTGATACATAAAATTGCCCCAAATCGGCCTCAATGCACAAATCGGCAGAAATCTGCCGATCCGGCAGCTTTCTCCTAGCCGAGCTAGGAAAACTTTCTTCTTCATATTTTTCGGTTCTTTTTAGCTTGGCTGACTCCTCTAACCTTCATTAGGCTTGGACAATTTTCAATGGTGCAATCAGATGCCAATTTGACAATTAAAAATGCAAAAGAGTGAAAACGGGTAGTAGCATCCTTTTCTTGGCAGGGCAATGACCTTACTGTCTTGCAACTAGCATAACTTTCTCCTCAGAGAAGCTTTCGATGCGATTCCAAGTCTTGGAGAAACTACACTCATAGAGCGTTCCATGCATATATGGTACGCCTTCTGGTTCCAAGTGATGTATTGTACAAAAGTCCTGGAACTCAGAACACAGTCCCAAGAAAATCTTGTTAGTCCCTGGATCGTTTTGCTCAAACTGCCAAGTTGCAGCCATCTTTTGGGTGACTTTCTGAACCCCAATTTATCTGAAGTTTTGATACAATATACTTCAGCTTGCCAACTATATGCCTGCCAAATGTCATAAAATTTGGAGAAGAATAAGTCAGTTTAACACAAGCCTCAAAATCATGAAAACAACATATTTTGCACTTTTTCCTCAAATTTCTATACTTAGTCATTTTTCTGACAATTAAGCACATTTTTCCAAAACTCTACCAAACCGACACTAAACTATATTATGACTCTATCTTACTCTAAATAGACTTAACAAAACACAAATAAGGGATAATAACACATTAATATCGTCGCACATTGTGCTCCTATCAACTACTGGGCTCGGTAGGAGGCCCAAACCCGACACGGGTCGGGTTGTTTGAATATGGGTCGGATAAGACCCAAGGGAACCAAATCGGGTCGAGGTTGTCGAATCCAGATCGGGCTCTGTGCACGTCTGCGTTTCCTGCAGGCGTCGGGCGGGGGCCGCTGGGGCGTGCGGTGTCAAACGGCTTGTGGAATCCGGGTCGTGCAACGCCGGGAGTCGACGAGCTCGGGTTCTGATATAGGGCAGGGACCACAGTGACACGTTTGGCGGTGGGATTGAATTCGGAGAGAGAGACGTCGATCCGGACTCGCCGGTTTTTGGGCGTGTCTGAGGCTAGTCGGGCCTAAGGTCGATGGGCGTCGATGCAAGGCTGCGGCAGCGTCGCTGGATGGAGGTTGATCAGAGATGGGTGCCCAGATCAATCATCTGAGATTTTGTATTCTTTGCCTTTTTTCGACAAAGAAGTTGTCGGGTCGTCAGTAGAGGAAGATTACTTCCCTTTTTTCGACAAAGAAGTTGTCGGCAAAATAAATTTCTTTCCATCTCTAATTAGGTCAAGACACACATCGGAAGTTACAGAAATAACCTTCCTTGAACAAAAATCTATTTTTATTTATATTTCTTTCCATCTCTACCCTTCATTAAATCATTATTAATTATGTAACAAAAAAATCATTATATCTAATAAATACTAGAATTTATATCTTTTTTTTTTTTACCGGCTGGGATTGAGCATTGATTTTCAACTGACAATCTTTTCCTTCATTTCACACAATCTATTTTACTTCATTTGATTCCAGCCTATATATTAGCAATAAGAGCAATAAAATCATAGGCTAACAAGATGAGTCAAAAAGTCGGGCAAAGAATAAAATTCTTCTTTCTTCAACCAAATTAACATCAGCAAAATAATTTCTTCATACCATAACGTTTTGCGAAATAAAAAATAAGTTCCAAAATAATTATCTTCACACTTTAAAAGGGAGTCTAAAAAAATAATTAGATTCCTGATACTTTCCAAATTCATGTCATAGACTTAATTAATAATAATTATTGAATATTAATAATGAGATTTTTCTGAAGGGTAGAGATGGAAATAAATAAAAACAAAAGTAGATTTTATTGTTATTATCAATTTAGTAGTTGAAACCAATGAGAGAGTGACACTTGTTTGAGTGTGGCTAACACAAACAATATCAAAAGTGAGTGTGATGCTAATACTCCCCCGTAAATAAAGATAGAGGTGGAAGTGAATCTCAAAGTGAAGAACATGAGGACTGAGGGCATATGCACCCCATTGCCTCCATCAAACCATCAATCTAGCAATTTAATTGCTTCCATCAGTTACTATTCACTGCAAATTGCTTTTCTCTGCATGTTTTTATGCAGCGGTGCAACTCCATCTGTTGACAGTAGCCATAGAGTGGCTACCCAGGCCCTCAGACCCGCAGCCAGCACTCCCGGACCCGGCCCGGGAACAAGACATGGACACCTGGTTCCGCGTCCGGGCATATCTTACTTGTGATCGGGACCCGGGAACCGGGGATGGCAGCTCCCCAAGTAGGGGCCGGAACAGTCCAGCAATATGTGCAGAAGGGGGCCAGTCCCACATCGAAGGGTGAGGCCAGTCTTCAGGCCCGGCAGCCTATATATGAGTCCTAACTACCCTCATTAATAGGTAATCAATACTTCAAATACTCATTCCCGCCTAAGTTATCAGTTTATCACATCTATACTGACTTAAGCATCGGAGCGGAATAGACCAGCCAGCCCGGTATTCCTTTAGTTAGCAGGATTTGCAGGAAGGAATCACACCAAGATCCACCGGTCTCTGTGAGTCTACGGATTCAGACAGAAACAATTGGCGCCGTCTGTGGGAATTGTCTACATAAAATCATGTTCGAATAAGTATGGCCGGAAGGTCGAGGCTGGAAACCAGTGACGGGAGACCGGAAGAAGTACGCCGGACTCGGGTGCCCGTTCTGAATGAAGCCATCGGTCGCGGGGATCCAGGGAATGCCGCGAACTCCGACCAAGGTGATACGGCGGGAGAGATAGAGAAGATGAAAGCGGAAGTCCGGTACCAGAAAATGGAAGCAGTAAACGCCACACTGTTGGCAGCCTTGGAGAAAGGGCAATAGCAGAACGCCGCACTAGTGAAAGCACTGGCGCTACAAGGGGAAGGCGTTGAGTTCCCGTACCTGGAAGTAGGACAACCAACCGGGAGGAGAAAGATTGTGCAAGTACCGATAGCGCTCTTCCCGGAGACCATGAGGAACTCTGGAAACCCCCCCGCCCCCACATCAAGCAAGTGTATCATCGGACGGGGAGGCCGGCTCAATCATCCGGGCACTCCAAATGTTGTCCACATCGGTGTCAGACATGAAGGCCCGAATGGAGGCCAACGAGAGGAAGGCAGCAAGACTGCCCGCGAATGCGCGCTTTAGCAAGCGGGCCGGACATTCTCCCCCAGGTATTGGGGTCCGGGAGAGCCGACACGCGGAAGTCGCTGAAGCTAATGTACACCAGGACAGGTTGCCCATTCCAACACCTGGAAAGCTTCGGATCACATACGGGCGCTAATGGTTACTCTGATGCCACCTGCTGCAACATATTCCAAGAAATACTCTCGGGAGAGGCGTTGGGGTGGTTCTCAGAGTTGCCGGCGAACTCAATAGAGTTGTTCGAACGACTGGCAGATAAGTTTGTTAGCCGGTTTATCCTTAGGGCCAAGGAGGCCCAAACGTCGACGGTTCTCTTTGACTGCATGCAGGCTGACAACGAGGGACTACGGGCGTTCGTTAGCCGATGGCAAACCTCCACGGCCGGGGTAAGAAGCCTCGATAAAGTAATTGCCGAGATGGCATTCAAGCAGGGGCTGAGGCCCGGGGAATTCTCCTACGTCATACGGATAGAGAGGCCGCGGGGGTACAACGAGCTGATGGCCATGGCCGTCAGACATGCACAGGCGGAGCACGAGACCTACGGGAATCGACTACCTAAGAGGAGACCAGACGACCCGTTACCAACTCAGCGGAAGAATAGGACCTGGCAACAGGGTCGAAAACAGAAGCATTCACCCACAAGGAGAGACAGGGACCGGGGCAGTCAACGACCCCTCATGAATAACATTGGGAGCCCATCGGAAGGTGACAGGCCTGCCCCCTATTATGCCAACAGAGCGGCGCGAGCGACCCCTGGCTATTATGCAGGCGGAGCGGCATGAAAAGTCGACCGCGCTGACTTCCTCCTATGAAAGCATTCTCAATGAAAATAGGGATATCATCCCCCCGCCGGAGGCGAGGAGGCACCTAAAGGGAGATCTTACCCAGGAGCAGTCTGGCAAATATTGCTCCTACCATGACGAGGCATCCCATCAGACTAACGACTACCATGCCCTAAGGGCAGCGGTGGACGGGCAAGTCCGGGCTAGGAAATTACAGCAGTATAAATAGGAAACCCGGAGTGTGGGAACTATACAAACTCAAATCTCTGGGCGAATCGAGGTGCACGGGAGTATAAATGTAATCCATGGTGGGGACCACATTGACCGACTCATCGGGAATTAAAAGAAAAGGTGCCTAAGGTCGATCAGGGGGAAAGAGGTGTATGATTTCGGAAATGAGAGCGGCCAACCCGCTAAGACCGGGTGGAAGTCGGTCACGTTCTATAAGGAGGTAGAGCCGAAAGATCTAATTCAACCGCACAATGATCCCTTCCTTATTACCGTCCAGATAGACCACTGGATGACAAGCCGGATGCTGGTCGACACCGGGGCGTTAGTCAATGTAATGTTCCGGGACGCGTACAAGGGACTGAACTGAGAGAGGGACAAGTTGTCCCAGGATAATGAGCCATTAATAACCTTCTCCGGGGAGGTAGTCCAACTGCTGGGTTCAGATTATTTACCGCTGATATTCGGCCAGGGAGACAGGACTAGAAAGGAGCACCTCGAGTTCATTGTAGTGGACTGTTTGTTCTCGTACAACGGCATCATCGGCAGGCGAGGGTTATGGAGGCTGAAAACATTTATAGCCGACCACATGCTGATGTTAAAACTGTCATCTCTCACCGGGTTCATCACCATTCGTGGAGACTAGAAGGTCGCCCGTAGGTACTACGCGGAGGCCTTAACCTGCGGCAGAAGGCGAGCCGAGGTCTTCACGGCAGCCCAGCCGGCACTGTGTCCAAAAAAGGGAACTGACCAGTGGCGTATGTGCGTAAATTTCACCAACCTGAACCGGGCGTGTCCGAATGACAGCTTCCCGCTCCCTCGGATAGACCAGCTTGTAGACTCAACCTCCGGTTATAAGATGCTGAGCTTCATGGATGCTTATGCCGGATACAACCAGATAAGAATGAGTCCGACCGATGAAGAGCACACTTCATTCACAACCGATCGGGGCCTCTCCTGCTATAAACGGATGCCTTACGGGTTGAAGAACGTCGAGGCTAAGTACCAGCGGGTAGTAAACCGCATGTTAGAACAGGAGATGGGCAAAACAGTAGAAGTCTACGTGGACAACATATTGGTCAAGAGTTTGACCGTCGGTGCCCACGTGCGAGACTTGGCAGTGGTGATCAGCAAGATGCTCCAGTATGGGATGCTCATGAACCCAAAGAAGTGTATATTTGGGATTTCAGAAGGGTTGTTCCTCGGTCACGTCATAAGCCAGGGGGAATCGAAGCTAACGCACTCAAGGTACATGCAATCCTAGAAATGGAGACCCCGGAGGAACGGAACCAGGTCCAGACCCTCACCGAGCGGTTAGCCGCGTTAGCCAAGTTCATCTCCCGCCTCACTGACAAATGCACCCCGTTCTTCAAACTGCTCAAAGCCCAACAGTTCAAGAAAATCCATTGGGCCACGGAGCACGAGGCGGCATTCCAATCTATCAAGGCATATCTGTCAGCGGTTCCACTCTTATCCAAGCCAGTGTCAGGAGAAATGTTGTACCTCTACATAGCCGCGTCGGACACGGCTATTAGTGCAGCTCTAATTAGGAAGGAAGAGACACTGGAACTGCCAGTGTATTACGTGGGTAGAGGATTCACCGGGGCCGAAAGTCGATACCCGGATATCGAAAAGCTAGCTCTGGCCCTGATCGTTAGTGCCACGAAGCTCCGGCACTATTTCCAAGCCCGCTCTATCACCTTATACACCAATCACCCTTTAAGGCAGATCCTACAGAAACCCGAAACCAGCGGCAGGCTGGTCCGATGGGCGGTAGAATTGGGTGAGTTCGATATAACGAATACCCCCCGGACGGCCATCAAAGGACAGGCCGCCGCAGATTTCATATGCGAACTCACGACAATGATTAAGGGAGAACATCCCGACCACGCGGGGAGTAGCCAACCGGATATCATAGTAAAGGTGGAGCCAAGATTGCCTAGCGGTTGGAAGCTTTATGTCGATGGCTCTGTCACGAGTAAGCGGAGCGGTGCCGACATCATATTAACTGCCCCGGATGGCCAGTCGTATGAGTACGCTTTGCGTTCAACACCTCCAACAATGCCGCTGAGTACGAGGCGCTAATAGCTGGCCTGCAATTAGCCAAAGAAATGGGAATCTCGTCCATGGAAGTGCACAATGATTCCAACTTGGTGGTCAACTAAATGAAAGGGGTGTTCGAGGCATAGGAGCCTCAGATGGCCTCATACCAGACTAGCTACCGGAAACTATCCACCGGAGTACCACAGAGCAAGAATTGAAACCCTAGAGAGGCCAAGCATCCGCAAAACCATCTCTGAGATTTTCGCCGTAGAGGAAGCACCTCCTAGTTGGATGGACCCGATCCGAAAGTATCTAACCGACTAGATCAGCCCAGAGGACAAGGTGGAGGCCAGGAGACTACACCTCAAATGCGCCAGATACAGCTTGTTGGGCTGCAAGTTGTATCACAGATGGCATAGCTTTCCCCATTTAAAGTGAGTCACAAAAGAGGCCGGTCAGGCCATCATGCAGGAAATTCACGAAGGAGTCTGCGGTAACCATTCTGGTGCCCGATCCTTGTCACATAAGGCACTCCGGGCAGGGTATTTATGGCTAGACATGGCAGCTACTTCAAGGAAAATATCAGGCAGCTGCCACAAACGCCACATGTATGCCACCGTACCACATGCCCCGGCTATAGCCCTATCGATCATGTTAGCGCCGTGGCCGTTCGCACAGTGGGGATTGGACATAATTGGCCCCTTTCCAACAGTTATAGGCCAGTTCAAGTACGCTATTGTGGCCGTTGACTACGAGACTAAGTGGGTCAAGGTAGAGCCCCTACTCAAGATAACGGAGGAAAGAATGAAAAAGTGCTAGTGGAAAAACATTTATTGCTGGTTTGGTGTCCCGCAGACTATTGTCACGGACAACGGCACACAGTTCAATAACGCGGATCTCATCGAGTACACGACCTCTTTGGGAACCCGGATGGTGTTTGCAACAGTAGCCCACCTGCAAACCAACGACCAGGTAGAAGCGGTTAACAAGATCATCAAAACACTCCTCAAAAAGAAGCTAGACGACAAAAAGGGGTTGTGGGCTGAGGAGTTGTCGGCGGTCCTGTGGGTAATCCGCACAACGGTAACAGAAGCCACCGCAGAAACCCTGTTCTGTATGGCATTCGGAAGCGAAGCAGTACTGCTTATTGAGATCGGGATACCCAGCGGCAAGGTTGAGAATTATGAAGCTTAAACAAATGCGCGCCGAGGGCATACGGCTTAACCTAGATCTCATTGAGGAGCGGCGCGACCAAGCGCACCTACGAAATCAGACGTATAAGCAGTAGGTGGCCCGTTACTACGACAGCAAGGTCCGGGAGAGAAAATTACAAGTGGGCGACTGGGTGATGAAGAAAGTTCAAAGAAAGGTGCTCACCTTGGAGCCAACATGGGAAGGGCCCTACCAAATCACAGCGGCCGTTGGCCCAGTGACCTTCCACATCATAGACACCGATGGGGTCTATTCCACCCGCCCATGGAACATCCAGCATCTCCGGTACTACCCTAATTAGTACGTCACCCAATGAGTATCAGGCACAACGCCATGGGTGATTACTGGTTTCTCCAACACAATCAGTCAAAAAAAAACAAAAAAACAACAAAGGTTTACAGCTTTTGCCTTTGGGCCAGGTGAAGCCCTTAGTCAGCCCCACCGGCACTGGCGATCCCTGAGCCACCGGCCTTCAGAGATCGCTCTTGTTCCAACCGGTCTGCCTCGGCCAAGTCTGCCTCCATCCTCTCGGCGTCGAGCCACCCTTTCTCTCTTCATTCCATATAGGCCTCATTTATGCCTCTCTCCTGAGCGTCCTCCAGCATCTCATCAAAATTCAACCGAGTCCATGAACTCATTGATGGCCTTATCAGCGGTTTCCGCCAGTTAGGATTCTGTAAACTTCTCTAGCCCATGCCAGACCGCCGCCACTTGACCATGTAGCTCCAAGTTCCTCGCCTCCAGGTCTGTCACCCGACCGGAGGAATCAGCAAGCTTGGCCTCCAAACTAGTGGACCGCATCGATTAGCTTCGACTCTAGTTCCCTGAGTTTCTCGACTTGCTCCTTTTCCTGGGCTCTCTTCTTCACCAACTCGGCCTCCAGCATGGCTCGGTCCCTCGTGAGATCCACCACTTGTTTCTTCAAGGCTGGACCTTCCTCACTAGCTTCGGCAGCATAAAGGCTGTGCACCGTCTAAGGAGGGGCACAAAAGGAGTATTTAGCAAAAAAAAAATTGGCGAAGAAGGAATTCTTACCCGTATAGCCATTTTCATGGCTTTCTTCCGATTCTCACTGGGAAGCACACCCTTGGGCAGCCCGCTGTCAAGCCCCAAAGTTTTGACGTTGGCTAACAGCGACCGCACGAACCCCCCATCCTCAACACCGCTGGCTTGATGCTCTCTAGCGGGCGCCGTTTGCGACACTTGAGGGGAATTCGAGGTCCCAGCTGTAGCAGTAGCAGTCCCGGGCCCAGAGACCCTTGCCCTCTTGGCGGTATCTCCACAAACGACACCTCCAAGGAAGGGCACAAGGTCAGTCGCTGCCGACCTTTTAGGGACCTGCTTTTCCACCTGCCGCACAGTAGCGGCATCAGCAGAAGTTGGCACCGACATTGCCTCTCCAATACCCACCGGAGCGGGTGACTCCACGCCTGTAGTGGACGTACATGCCCCCCTAGCCCCACTAGCCGCACCTTCCAGGTCAGGGCGGCCCCCGTACCCAGCGGTCGGGATAACCATCACTACCGGCTGGTCATGCACGGTTTTCTCCCCAGTATCGGGATCCACAACCGTCTTCGACTCGGCTTCCCCGATCTCCATCAACTTATGGGCCACAAGTTGATCGTCCGCCTCGATGGTCTGATCCAACGGTAGAGCCACCCATGGAACAACAGCTGCAGGCCAATAATCCAAACGGTTAGCGCGAAGTCAAGGGCCGAAGACAGCCCTAGCGAAACAAAAACAAAAACAAAAAAACAAAACAAATGGGGCCCCACCAGATTTCTTCCCCAACCCACATATCTCCAGGACGTTCCACCGGATAAAGTTGTATGAGCTCCGGCTCATGGCGTACCAGCAGCCAAAAATACTGGCTATCCGCCGCCTCTCCACATCGGTCAGTTTGTACGACTTATCTCCAATAGCATGGTAAGCCCCCAGGACGCGGTAAAACCTTGAGTTACGCTGCCACCTCCCCCCAACCATCACCACCTGGTTCCTCCACCCGTGTGCGGTCCAGGATGGCAGGTGAGTGATGGTCGGGCTAAAATCCCCCGCAGCAAAGGTCACGCAACTGCTGGCTTGAGCCTTTTTGCAGTAATAAACCTTGTACAGCGCCCTGAATTCGTCGACCGTGGGTCACCCCATATTGCAAATGTTGTACAAGCACCCAAGGCTAAGCAGTTGCCTCCATTGATTGCGAGGAAGCTGGGCGGGAGAAAGGTTTATCATGCTCAGCACATACTGGGCGAATTCAGGCAAGGGTAGAGATAAGCCGTGATGCAACTGATCTTCGTACACAGCAACCCAACCTTCCTCTAGGTTGCAGGCCAATTCCCCACGGTTGAGCGCCCGGAGCTTTATCGACCAGTCAATAACCCACCTCGCCCTGAAGTCCTCTATCTCCCCAGGGGTCATGCTACGGCGAGGCTCATTGCAATAAACTGCCATCC
Organism: Potentilla sterilis; assembly: GCA_963682095.1. Lineage (NCBI taxonomy): Eukaryota > Viridiplantae > Streptophyta > Magnoliopsida > Rosales > Rosaceae > Potentilla > Potentilla sterilis. The sequence continues at coordinate 52,212,952 of OY821755.1, read as the reverse complement.
CACCGTCCGAGATCACGTGCTTAATTGCCCCCCCCCCTACCCCACCAGCGGGACCCACTGCGGCCTTGCACCCAGCCTCATTCCTTGGCCTCGAACCATCGCCCCCGGCCGAATCCCCACCGGCGGGATTTACAGGGTTACTTGACTCCCTAGATTCCATCAGTCTTACAGACGTGAGGATACCGTCTGGCCCAGGCACGAAATTTTTCTATAAGGGCTGAAATTTATTCTCTGGGCAGATCCTCTTCGCATAAACACAATGGGCAGAGCGGAGGGAGGTTGGAGGGATCTTATAGGCGGTAAAACCAACCCTTGAATCCCCCAAAAAAGCAATTAGGGTATTCCAAAGGGCAAAGCAATCCCAGCCGCAGATCTCCACCGAACAAGCCAGTCCACGTAATCCACCGTGGATAACTCAACAACCTCCCAGACCGTCAGATGACAAGATTGAGGGACTTCGGCATTTAATACAACATAATACTACAGCAGCCACTTTTCCTACATGCAGAGGCCGACGGCTGCTAGCCTAATAGAAAGAGCAGGGGATAAAATCGAATCGTCCCGCCCGAAGCCTATTCTAACCTAAGGCTGACATAATCCAACAGAACGGGCCATTTTAACATATATTCCACTGGTACGAGGCATTCCACCTGTTGAACTTATTCCACCCTTACGGCCAGCGGCAACAACTAAAACTGAGAGATTTGATCCTCTCGTACAGGACGATTCTTCCAGCAGGCTAAAAACCATGCTCATATTTTATCTCGCCGCCGGGCGGTTGACTACAGCCAAGAAACAACTGCTAGGTATCCCACCGGGAGAATTCTTCCTCTAACACAGGAGACTTCTTCCCACAGGCTAAAAACTCTGCATAAATGTTATGTACAGGCTACGTTATTCCAACTGTAGTACCTGCTCCAACTAAACGATATACTATTCGCCGGTACACCCAGCTTGACCCATTGGTTGCGGCATTCCACCGGCCAGGTCCACACTTGCTTAACGCTCACTCCTACGGAATAACCGGTTGTAAGAACCGAGACATTCCTACGGACAGCCTTGTACGACCTACGGGTTCCAGGTACCACCGGGCTTTATAAACCCGGGAGACTTGATCCTCTCATACAGGACAACTCTTCCCGCAGGCTAAAAACCCTGCACATACCTCATGCATGTAACACACGGACTGAGAAGCGATCGGGGATGCCGGCCAATACGAACACAGGGCTTCCTTACCCCACCGGGAGACTTGCTCCTCTCATACAGGACAACTCTTCCCGCAGGCTAACAACCCTGCACAAAGTTCACGTCTGCAGGAACAAAGGCAGTCCTACAACACCCCACCGGGTACTCCTCTAACACAGAGCACGTTTCCCCCTGGTACCATGTTACCTCGTCAAGACAACTCCATTTAAGGCACCCGCTGACCGCTGACCTTTGCAGCTTTTTCTCACTTGGGGGACTCATTCCACCCGTGCGCTATATTCACCTGGTTTCCCCGGGACATAGCATAGCACGGCGGGTTTCAACGCCACATTATCATCATCTCATACACTACATGTTGCACATGTATGCCACTGTCGCCATGAACATCATAACCATGCACTCATCACATTATGCACCATCATAACAGGTGATAGGAGCACAAAGTGCTACGATATTAATGTGTTTATACCTACATTTATGCTTTGTTTAGCCCTTATTTATCTAAGATCGAGTCATATTAAATAATAATGAATATTAGAGTTACAAGAAAATGTGCTTAAAAGTTAGAAAAATAACTAAGTATTGAAATCTGAGGAAAAAGTGCAAAATATGTTGTTTTCGTGATTTTGAGGCTTGTGTTAAACTGACTTATTCTTTTCCAAGTTTTATGAAATTTGGCAGGCATATAGTTGGCAAGCTGACGTGTATTGTGTCAAAACTTCAGATAAATTGGATTTCAGGAGGTCACCCAAAGATGGCTGAAACTTGGCAGTTTGAGCAAAACGATCCAAGGACTAACAGGATTTTCCTGGGACTGTGTCCTGACTTCCAGAACTTATGTACGACGCATCACTTGGAACCAAAAGGCGTGCCATATATGTATGGAAATCTCTATGAGTCTAGTTTCTATAGAATATGGAATCGCATCAAAAGCTTTCCTGAGGAGAGAGTTATGCCAGTTGCAAGACAGCAAGGTCCAGTCTGCCGAAACAGAGGAACCTATTGCCCGTTTTCCTTCCGTTGCATTTTTAATTATCAAGATGGCATCCGATTGCACCATTGAAGATTTTCCAAGCCTAATGGAGGTTAGAGGAAGCCAACAAGCTAAAAATAATCGAAAAATATCAAGAGGTGAGTTCTCCTAGCTCGGCTAGGAAAACTGCCGGTTCCGGAGCTTATTCTGCCGGTTGTGTGTCTAAGCCAAATGTTGCGTGTTCTTTGGACCAAAATCAATCATGATGAGTTGCCAAGTCCACGAGACAAGTCCATGAAGCATCGCAGCCCAGTCCAAGAAGGAAATCGGCAGAAGAAGTCTAGAAGGAACATTACTTTGCCGACAAGGAAAACTAAACCAACTCGGACAAGGAATTGTTATTCCTTTGGCTGCCGGCAAAACCCTAGGCTTTCCCCTATATATAGGCAACAAATTTCATACAGAAAACAGTCACATATTAAGTCAAAACACAAAGTCATAAACTCTACCAAAATTCCCCTAGAATCCTACATTTAAGAGTTAGCCGAAACACATCTCCACCACCACCAAAAACAGTCCATCCGTGCCATCATCACCATCACCAGATCAAGATGTCTTGAAGCTCTAAATGTGTCTACAAAAGTGTGATCTACCCCCTACTTTCGGTGTAAAAATTTATTCTTTGTAGTTATGTTAAACTTTGTCTATGAAGTTAGCATGAATTCTTGGTTTCAGGTTATATGTCTATGTATGACTCGGTTTGGAGTTTGGTTTTATAAATTTCATGTTAAAAATATATTTGATTCGATGCTTAGATCTAGGTCTAGATTTCGGTTTCATTGAGTCTTTGCATGTTAATCTTGTAATATAAAACTTGTAAGAATTTCGGATACTAGATAATTAGGACAGTCGGTATAGAAGCATGTTTTAGGATTTAAATCGGTTAGAACTAAGGTGAGGGCATCTAATCTGTACTTAGTGTTGTCTTTGAACGGTATCTAGGTATTTGGTTTAATCCGCTTGAGTTATAATGAACTAAGTTTACGTGTGTTACTTTGATTTGTTGTGCTCATCTAGAGTAGTTTAACCTTAGGACTTGCATGTTTAATAAGAAGATTGACAACCTTACTTGTTTGCGTGTCTTTGATTATACACTTTGTACTTCAATGTTACATGTCGTATAACGGTAACATAAATTTTAGGGTCCATAACGTATGTTTGGTCTTAAAAATATTAGAAGTCTCACAACTAGGTTAATTCGGGTTCCGTGCTAGTTGTAAATCAAAACTTGTTTGAGTCTAAAGCATGCTAAATACTTGTTCCTTACTTTCTTGTGCACGTGTCTTACTTGATAAAGAGTTATGTGCTAAGTGTCTTGTGTGAAAGATGTCGACCAAAACATGTACATAGTAATTTAGGTTTTATTTTCGTGTCTAGTAAATTATTGGCAGCTTTGCTGCCGAATCAATCAACCCCCTTTGTGTGACGTTTCTATGTAAATATATGTGAATATTTGTCTAACATTCTCATAATGCAGGTACCCTTAATCCCCAGCTTAGAACGATCCCTACTTATTTCTATACTACTAACGATTGTAGGGTTATTATTGAAGTGTGTCGCGTAAAAGATTCGATCAACAGGTTTATCCGAACGCTCGGCCAAGCCCAATCTTAAACGCGGACTTAGGGGGCTAGGGCACTGTTGGGTTCGTATCCCTGCGGGTCTGCGGGTCTGTAAAGTAAGACAGATTTAAGTCCCCATTCAAGATCGCACTTGATCGGAAACTTGGGGGACTTGTTGACAGTAGCCATAGAGATGCTACCCAGGCCCCAGACCCGCAGCCAGCACTCCCGGACCCTGGTCCCGCGCCCGGGCATATCTTACATATGATCGGGGCCAAGGAACCGGGGATGGCAGCTCCCCAAGCAGGGGCCGGAACAGTCCAGCAATATGTGCAGAAGGGCGTCAGTCCCATATCGAAGGGTGAAGCCAGTCTTCAGGCCTGGCAGCCTATATATGAGTCCCAACTACCCTCATTAATAGGTAATCAATACTTCAAATACTCATTCTCGTCTAAGTTATCAGCTTATCCCATCTATACTAACTTAAGCATCGAAGCGGAATAAACCGGCCCGCCCGGTATTCCCTTAGTTAGCAGGATTTGTAGGAAGGAATCACACCAAGATCCACCGGTCTCTGTGAGTCTACGGATTCAGACAGAAACACCATCAATTTAGTGATTACTATTCGTCGAATTCATTTATTATTTTATGGATTTTATATGAGATTTGCAACCAATCACCAAATGACACGTGGCATTACCAGGTGTTCTTATCACTACAATAATGTTATAGGATTTTCGATATAAGTTCGACCAACCAAATTGTGCCACGTGTATTTTTCGGACAAATAATATCATAGGATTTCTGATAAGATTTTCAACGAATGACGATTCGACACGTATCATAATTTTTAAATTCCATCATCTGAAAATCTTTAAATTGACCATAAATAAGCTTCATCATCAACTCTATACCCACTCAATCTTCACAACTCACTTTCAAATCTTTAAAAACACATTCCCTCAAACACTTCGCCTCATTTCCTCATCACTACGATGAGTTTTTTTCATAAATTATTGAAGCAGAGGCAACAACACAGTCAAGAGGACACTGAGATGATGGATGCCATCACGAATAACACTGTCATGATGAAGGCACATCTCGATACTTCAGATGAACCACAAGGACGTGGTTCACGTCTTGGTCGCTCCCCTAATCACCCCAGACACATGCTATCTAGGGGAAAAAGTCTCATGGAAGATTACTTCATCAAGCGTCCGATCTTCGAGTCGGAAGATTTTCATCGGAGGTACCGGATGCAACCCCATGTGTTCAACCGCATCATGACGGCTCTCTGCAACATCGACCCTTATTGGCATAAAAAAGCATATCCCCTTGGAGAATTAGTGTTGCTACCCCAACAGAAGATGACAAGTGCCCTCCGAATGTTAGCGTATGGCGCAGCTGCTGATCAATGTGTTGAGTATTGTAGGATGGCGGAATCAACTACCCTAGAGTGTTTGAAGAAGTTTTGTCAACAGGTGGAAAGTATTTTTGGCCCGCAATACCTACGCGCTCTAACGAAGGCTGACCTCCAAAGGCTTCTAGCAAATGCTGATCAGCGAGGACTTCCAGGTATTATCGGAAGCATTGATTGCATGCATTGGGAGTGGAAGAATTGTCCAACCGCATGGCATTGAGATTACAGTGGACGGAAAGGTCGTCCCACCATAATTCTCGAGGCAGTGGCCTCGCATGACACGTGGGCATGGCACGCTTTCTTCGGTGTACCAGGAGCTCAAAATGATATTAAGGTGCTTGACCAATCACCAGTATTTAAAGGACTCATCGCTGAAAACAGCCCGGCTGTGACGTTCCACGTCAATGGTAGAAGATATAGCAATGCCTATTATCTTGCTGACGGAATTTATCCTAAGTACTCCACGTTTGTAAAAACTATTTCAAACCCCGAGACGCAAGCACAAAAACTATTTACAAAGAAACAAGAAGCATACCGCAAAGATGTTGAGAGGTGCTTCGGCATCCCACTATCCCGTTGGGCAATCCTACGGCATGGAGCTCGGTTGCATAGGAGGTCGACACTAAGAAGCATAATGATAACTTGCATCATATTGCATAACATGATTGTCGAGGATGAATTTGTCGAGTCAGAAGAAGATGATCTCATGAACCCACAAGCGGCAAGAGTTTATGATGGGCCAGTGGATCAAAATAGGGTTCAAATTCCTTTTTTACCAGTGCAAAGAAATGGACGAAATCAACATGCATTTTGGGCCTAACCGGGCTCGAGCGGAGGGGCGTCTCTTGGTTGGACTGTGGAGTTGTAAATCCTTCATCACCATCATCCAAGTCAACATGCGAATCCATGTCATGGGGCTCAGGAGAACTTGGGAAATTCTGGTCAAACTGTGAAGGTGAAGGAGTAATCTCAACCGACACGAAATGAGGATGATTCTTGATCGCTACATAACATGCAAATTTATCGAATTCCTTTTTAGCAGCCGTGAAATATAATAATTGAGCTTAAGTCGCCTAAACAAACAAAGAACAAAAATTATAGGGAAAAAGACCACTTAGTCAAAAACAGGGCTTTTTTTGCCCAGTCCAATGTTGATTACCCATTCCGATGAATCTTTGGAAAAAGTCTGAAATACCCAAACAAATGTATTTGAGTCCTTCACAAACACAAACAAATCAGAGTTTAACGGTTTCAAATAAAAACCCTAAGCAGTTCTTCCGCTCTCTCTCTCTTCCTCCTCTCTCGTTCGCTGCTTCGTTCTAACTCTTCCTCCTCTCTTGCTCGCTGTTTCGCTCTCTCTCTCTGCTTCTCTCGCTCGGTCGATCGCTGTCTCTGCCCGGATTCATCGACCTGACAGCGGCTGCAGCTCGTCGACGCAAGAGCCACCGGCTTCGTCGACTCCCTCCTCTGACGTCGACCTCCGCTGGATCTTGAGGCTTGACGCCGCCGCCCAGAATCCCAATGCCTGCAACTTGACGACGCCAACCCGTGTGCTCGACCCGGTTTCTCCAACCCTGCCTGGATTCGTTCATCCTCGCCTCCCCCGCCTCCGCTGTCTGAAAGTTAGGGTTTTGATCGAATTGGGAAATTGGGTTTTTTTTTTGGGTTGTGGGTTTTGATCGAATTGGGAAACTAGAGTTACTGATGATCAGTAATTTATTATTAATGGTTACTGGGGGTCAGTAATCTGATTACTGGAAATCTGGAATCTATAAGTTGCTTACTGGGGGTCAGTAACCCGATTACTGGAAATCTGGAATCTATAAGTTGCTTACTGGGGGTCAGACCTGATTACTGGGGGTCAGTAATGATAGGAGCATAAAATGCGACGTTCTTAATATGTTTTTACCCCCATTTATCCAATGCTTAACCCTTATTATTGTAAGATAGAGTCATAATTTAGTTTAGCGTCATGTTGGTAGAGTTTTGGAGAAAGTGTGCTTAATAATCAGAAAAATGACTAAGTATAGAAATCTGAGCAAAAAAGTGAAATTTATGTCTTTTTCGTGATTTTGAGGCTCGTGCTAAACTGATCTATCCTTTTCCAAATTTGTTGAAATTTGGTATTCATATAATTGGGAAGCTAAAGTGTATTGTTTCAAAATTTCAGATCAATCGGAGTTCGGGAAGTCACCCAAATGAAGGCTGCAACTTGACAGTTTGAGCAAACCAATCCAGGGACTACCAGGATTTTCCTGGGACTGTGTCCTGACTTCCGGAATTTCTGTGGGACACATCGCTTGGAACCAGAGAACGTGCCATACGCCGTTGGAAAGCCCTGTGTGTCTAGTTTCATATGCAATTGGAATCGCAGAAAAAGCTCTCCTAAGTAGAGAGTTATGCCGGTTTGAATGCAAGAAGGTCAGATCTGCCGAGAGGAAGAACCTGCTGCCCGTTTTGAAGGATTTCTATTTTTCTACAACAATTTCGTGTCCAAGGTTGTAAGTGATGAGCTACTGAACATATTGGAGCATTAGAGAGTCATCCTTTCAAGGAAGAAGTCGAAGAACAAAAGAAAAGAAGTTTCCCTGATGCAAGCAGGAAAAGAAGATACAAAGGATGCTTTCCTGGCTCAACTAGGGAAAGCTACGGCTAGCTCTTGGATAAATTGTCCAAATGAGTTATGAGCCTAGTCCATTATTCAGTCCATCAAGCATTGATCCATGAAGAATTTGGCTGAATTAAAAAAGAAAAGAAAAGATTAATTTCGGAATGGAAAAGAAGAAGCAAGCCGAGTTCTACATGGATTTGGCTTACGAATGTGGACTGAATTCCATCCTTTGTGCAAGATTTTTGGCTGAATTAATTCATGGAAAACCTAAAGAGATATTGCTCAATTATTCAGCCATTATCTTGGGAATTTTCGGCAGAAAATAGAGGAAGAAAATCGCAACAAATCCTGATTAATTTCGGGAAAATTCCTGTGCACGTCTCTCAACTTCCACGGACTGTCCCGGACAGCTGACAATGAATCAGAATTCGAGCCTTATATGGATAGAAAGCTACGGGAGTCTAGTTTCCAACCCAACTGGAATCACCTCAATAGCTATTTTCTAGAGAGAGTTATGACGTAATTAATGCACGGAGGTCATTCTGCCGAATTCAGAAAATCAAGGAAACCTAAACCAATTCGGTTTTTGTTTGTGGCTAGCTTCTCTAGGTTACTTCCTCTATAAATACCAAGGCTTTTGCACAGAAAATCATCATCTCTCCCTCCACAAAAGCTGCCGAACCTCTGCCCAAATTAATTCCCCAAATTTTATACCAAGGAGCAAAGCCGAATCCACCACCCTTCCATCAATTCGATCACCATCTCATCAATCCTTGCCGAATCTTAACCAAGGTTGTAATATGGATTGTTTTATTTTGGTTTTTGTTACTTTGTATTTAAACATAACTTTGTCTATGAAGTATGTTTTGGTTTTTGGTTTTAATTTCGGTATTGATAATCATATATGGGATCTTCGGATCTTTGTTATAATTGTTTGGATATTTTATATGTGATTGCCGAATTATATATGTGATGTGATTAAATTTGTATTATGGGCAGTAGCTTTAGCATGTTTCTTGATTTCAATTAGGTTTATTTTCTTAATTCGTGGGGAACCGAAGGAGATGTTTAGATGCACTCGAAAGGCCATGAGTGTTATCTAGATGTTGAATTCATATTCCGATCTAATACATGTTGATTCACACGCGTTGTTGGTTTTGACATGTATTAATCTAAGGGTAAGAGTAATTATGGAAATTTACATGTCGATGTGAGATGGGTGACGCCATACTTGCTAACATGTTCTAATTCGACAATATGTGCTTATGTGCTATTTGTGTTTAATTTACATGCGTTGTGTTGTTAAACCGATTAGTACCATGTTTAGGATTGCGCGCGTTTCGGATTCTAAATACTTATGATGTCTTGAATAATTAGGATAAGCTGCGTTGGCCCTAATTAAATTGGAGCTTAATTAATCTTGAAATCGTTATATGTTTGCTGCCCCTATTACTTGTTTTAATTTTATTGCATGTGTAATGAGATTTGTGTTTGGTGATGGTGTGAAAGGTGATGATCAACTGTATATAATAGATTAGGTTTTAAATTTCGTAAAAATCAGTAAATAATAGATAAAAATTTCGACAACCCCCTTTTATACAATACTTTGTGTGATTGAAAGCCCTTGATTTCCCCGGATAGAACGATCCCTACTTGTCAATACTACACTCGACAAAAGAAGGGTATTATTTGTATGAGATTGTTTTGCAGGTACAAATTGTGCACGCATGTGATCCCACTCGATAAAACCTTGCTATAATGTTGATGTAGTTGATTCTATTGCGCAGGTTTTGTCAGAAACTTTGGATCAATAGCAACTAGCTATTGAGCAAGGGGCCGGAATTGACACAAATGGGGAGAGAATTACCAAGGAGGAACGGCTCAAGCTTGAGCCGAGCCTAATGCATATTGTTGCCGAGCTAGAGGCAGCATCCCACGTGAAAAAGCAATGTAAGTATATGTCAATTCCCATTTCCACTAATAAAATTTTACCATCTGTGGAACAGGCTCCTATTTTAGAAGTCAAGTTGCTTCCGGATCATTTGAAGTATGTGTACTTGGGAGACGATGACACATTACCAGTTATTGTGTCATCACAGCTGAGTGAGCAGCAGGAAGCACGTTTGACTAGCATGCTGAAGAGGAACAGGACCGCCATTGGATGGACGTTGGCGGATATCAAGGGAATCAGCCCTACAACTTGTGTCCATAGGATCTTGCTTGAAGAAGGAGCCAAGCCTACTAGGGAGGGTCAGAGACGATTGCACCCTCCAATGATGAAGATTGTGAAGGACGAGGTGATCAAATTGCTGGATTGTGGAGTCATTTATCCCATCTCAGATAGCCAGTGGATTGCACCTGTCCAAGTTGTACCTAAGAAGAGTGGAGTCACAGTTGTGAAGAATGATAAGGATGAACTCGTGCCCCAACGATTGATGACAGGTCATAGGATGTGTATCGACTACAGAAAGTTGAATGCTACTACACGCAAGGATCACATGCCTTTGCCTTTCATGGACCAGATGTTGGAGAGACTAGCTGGGCACGAATTCTATTGCTTCTTGGATGGGTACAGCGGTTACAATCAGATATGCATTCACCCAGATGATCAGGAGAAGACAACGTTCACATGTCCCTTTGGTACGTTTGCTTATCGACGCATGCCTTTTGGTTTATGCAACGCACCAGGTACATTTCAACGTTGTATGTATTCCATTTTTAGTGATTATATTGAAAATATCATTGAAGTCTTTATGGATGATTTTAGTGTTTATGGTAAAGATTTTGATGCATGCTTAGAGAATTTGGAATTAATCCTGAAAAGATGTGTAGAGACTAACCTTGTACTTAATTGGGAAAAATGTCATTTCATGGTAAAACAAGGGATAGTTCTAGGACACATTATATCTGCAAAGGGTATTGAGGTAGATAGGGCCAAGATTGATATTATGCTTCACTTACCCTCCCCTACAACTGTAAGTGAGGTACGTTCGTTTCTTGGCCATGCAGGTTTTTACAGGAGGTTCATCAAGGATTTTTCGTTGGTGGCCAAGCCTATTTGTGCCCTCTTGCAGAAGGATGTTCCATTCGTATGGGACAAAAGGTGTGAAGATGCATTTGTCAAGTTGAAGGAATTGTTGACGTCAGCACCAATTATGGCGCCACCAGATTGGACATTGCCATTTGAGATCATGTGTGATGCTTCAGACTATGCAGTTGGAGCAGTGCTTGGACAGAGAAAAGAGAAGAGGCCGATTGCTATATATTATGCCTCTAGAACTTTGAATGATGCTCAATTAAATTACTCTACAACTGAGAAGGAGTTGTTGGCTGTTATATTTGCTTTAGAAAAATTTCGTTCATATCTTTTGAATTCTAAAGTGATTGTTTATTCTGATCATGCAGCCTTAAGATATTTGATGAAGAAGAAGGACGCCAAGCCACGTTTGATTCGATGGATTCTCTTACTCCAACAGTTTGACATCGAGATCAAAGACAAGAAGGGGAGCGAGAATGTTGTGGCGGATCACTTGAGCATGATTGTGAGAGAAGAGGAAACGTTACCACTTCAGGAAACTTTCCCAGATGAGCAGCTTTTTCGAGTGGACACAAGAGAACCTTGGTATGCAGACATTGTCAATTATTTAGTTACTAAAACTTTTCCAAGTACATGTTTGCAGGCAGCCAAGACAAGGATTAAAAAGAATGCAAGACACTACATTTGGGACGATCCCTATCTATGGAGGACGTGTAGTGATCAAGTGATTAGACGTTGTGTGCCACAAGAGGAGCATAGGCCGATCCTAGCATTTTGCCACAATGAGGCGTGTGGAGGACACTTTGGAGCCAAGAGGACAGCGCTCAAGGTATTAGAAAGCGGTTTTTATTGGCCCACTATTTTCAAGGATGCATACACATTTTGTATGACATGTGATAGGTGCCAAAGGACAGGTAACATTGGTAAGAGAGACCAAATGCCCCTTACTTATATGATATTTGTTGAAATATTTGATGTATGGGGTATAGATTTTATAGGATCTTTTCCTTCATCTAAGGGCTTTCTTTATATCTTGTTGGCTGTTGATTATGTGTCTAAATGGGTGGAGGCGAAAGCCACAAGGACTAATGATTCTAAAGTTGTTGCAGGTTTCTTGAGAACTAACATATTTTCCAGGTTTGGAGTACCTCGTGTGCTTATAAGCGATGGAGGTTCTCATTTCTGCAACAGAACAATAGAGGCTTTACTCAGAAGATATGGAGTCACCCATAAGGTATCCACACCTTATCATCCTCAGACGAGCGGAATGGCGGAAGTGTCCAACAGAGAGATAAAGAGCATATTGGAAAAAACTGTGGGCCCATCAAGGAAAGACTGGAGCGACAGACTTGATGATGCACTTTGGGCTTACAGAACGGCATACAAGACACCCATTGGGATGTCTCCATTTCGGCTTACATTTGGCAAGGCGTGCCATCTTCCAGTAGAGTTGGAGCACAAGGCATGGTGGGCGGTCAAGCAATTCAACATGGAGCTTGACAAGGCTGGACTTCACAGGAAATTACAGTTGAGCGAGCTTGAGGAAATCAGAAATGATGCATATGATGCTGCGTGGATTTACAAGGAGAAGACGAAATTGGTTCATGACAAGATGATAAGAGGCAAAAAGTTTCATATTGGTCAAAAAGTCTTGTTGTATCATTCTCGTCTTAGATTATTTCCTGGAAAATTGCGTTCTAGTTGGGCTGGTCCCTATATTGTTGCTAATGTTTTTTCTCATGGTGCTATAGAAATTCAGAGTATTGAAACAGGAAAAACGTTCAAGGTGAATGGTCATCGACTTAAGCCTTACTACGAACCTTTTGAGGAGCACACCATTGAGGAGATTCAATTCAGAGACGCACCAAGATCCTGATGATATGAAGAAGAGTCTAGGCTGAGTAGACTATAAACATTAAGCGCTGCATGGGAGGCAACCTATTTCAACCAAAATTGTGAAGGAGCCGTCTACGAGAGTTTGAATTTTCTAAATCCCTAAACTCTTTTTGGTTGAATTGTATAAATGTGGAACTTGTGTGAATTATCAAATGCTTAGAAATTACTACATAATTTTTGTGTAACATTGAGGACAATGTAATTTTCTAAGTGTGGGGTAGGGAATATATGTTTCACATATTTTGTTTTTGCTTTGAGTTTTTGTTTTGAGTCATAAAAGAAAAGAAAATAAAAATCAGAAAATCAGAAAAATAAAAAAAATTTCGTTGCTTTTGTTTGTTTGGTGTTATTTTTGAGTCTTAGGATGCCCCTAAATAGTCTATGATGATTATATCTTTAATACATAGATGATGGTTTTGCATAATCATAAGAATTAATTGTGAGTTTCATGGACTTTGTGATTGGTATGAACATTTGAGACTTGAACTTAATTGTGTAATAAGCATGTATGTTTGTGTTGATTTTGTTCCATAATAACCTTTGTGAGCTTTGATTGCCATATACTTTCTTCTTGAGTGATAAAAATGGGCAGAATTTTTCAAAACTTCATCATTCTTTGATTATTCAATGACTATGTGCCATAGATTTTAATGAACTCTAGAATGCTAGAACTCACTTTTGACGATTTTTGAGACTATTATTCATAACATGCCTTGATTTTGAATATGATTGAGATGATCTTGTTAGGATTACCACCAATGCCAAATAAAGCTTATGCCTAATTTGTGCCCGTCGTGGGACTCCTTAGTTTTAACCCCCTTGAGCCGACATTGAGCCATTTATTGCATCACCATGATACACTTTCCTTGAGCTTAGAACAGTTTATCCTAACCATTATTGTCAAGACTTGGTAAAGTTTAATTGGAATTTGTTATTTGAAGTGATGATTTGAAGTAAGTGTGGGGTGATCTAATCCAAAAGCATGAAAAACCATGATTGCCGAAAATAAAAAGAAAATTCGGACAGAAAATAAAAGAAAAAATTTGTGCCGAAAATAAAAAAAAAAATAAAAAGAAAAAGTTTCGGCAAATGAAAAGAAAAATAGAAATGCTTGGATTGAGATCTTATGGTGAATTTGGAGTTTGTTTTACAATTGAAGGTCTATTATTATCATACTTGACCTTTGTTCATATTCACTATGTTATGGGGAAGAAAAGAATGAAGTTTGGGCCCAACAAGTTGAAACTTGGCCCTTTTGAGTGAAGTCATAAGGAGTATTGAGCTTTGCTAAGTCTTGGTGACATTTTCTCACCACTATTCTAAATGCGAATTCCTTATGCCTAGCCCCACTATTTTCCCATGTAAGATCTCTCATGATTCGAATAATAGGTGAACTTTGTATGTAGAGATTTTTGTCAAGAGTTGAGCATATGGCTTTGGTTCATTGGTGCACATAGTTGTTATATGAAGTTTTTCCTGAAAGATCTATTCACAAAGTGCCTTTATTTGATGAAATATGCAAGTTACTCTTTGTAACTCTTAATCTATTTTCTTGCATATACTTTGAGTGAATATTGCCATATCATGAGTGAAAAGAAGAGAGTATGCCTAGTGAGGAGGATGGAATCAACATAACATGTCATTGCTTATGATTTTCGTTTCTTACTTGTTTATGCTATGATACATGTCTATGACGCTTGGGATTATTGTGCTTACATTGAATGCGTAACTTGAAAGCTATGTGTTTAAAGATCCTGAGACAATCATTTAGGGGCTGTAGTGTTGAGTCTTTTTATTTGTTTTGCTAAGGGACTAGCAAAGGCTAAGTGTGGGGTAGTTGATAGGAGCATAAAATGCGACGTTCTTAATATGTTTTTACCCCCATTTATCCAATGCTTAACCCTTATTATTGTAAGATAGAGTCATAATTTAGTTTAGCGTCATGTTAGTAGAGTTTTGGAGAAAGTGTGCTTAATAATCAGAAAAATGACTAAGTATAGAAATCTGAGCAAAAAAGTGAAATTTATGTCTTTTTCGTGATTTTGAGGCTCGTGCTAAACTGATCTATCCTTTTCCAAATTTGTTGAAATTTGGTATGCATATAATTGGGAAGCTAAAGTGTATTGTTTCAAAATTTCAGATCAATCGGAGTTCGGGAAGTCACCCAAATGAAGGCTGCAACTTGGCAGTTTGAGCAAACCAATCCAGGGACTACCAGGATTTTCCTGGGACTGTGTCCTGACTTCCGGAATTTCTGTGGGACACATCGCTTGGAACCAGAGAACGTGCCATACGCCGTTGGAAAGCCCTGTGTGTCTAGTTTCATATGCAACTGGAATCGCAGAAAAAGCTCTCCTAAGTAGAGAGTTATGCCGGTTTGAATGCAAGAATGTCAGATCTGCCGAGAGGAAGAACCTGCTGCCCGTTTTGAAGGATTTCTATTTTTCTACAACAATTTCGTGTCCAAGGTTGTAAGTGATGAGCTACTGAACATATTGGAGCATTAGAGAGTCATCCTTTCAAGGAAGAAGTCGAAGAACAAAAGAAAAGAAGTTTCCCTGATGCAAGCAGGAAAAGAAGATACAAAGGATGCTTTCCTGGCTCAACTAGGGAAAGCTACGGCTAGCTCTTGGATAAATTGTCCAAATGAGTTATGAGCCTAGTCCATTATTCAGTCCATCAAGCATTGATCCATGAAGAATTTGGCTGAATTAAAAAAGAAAAGAAAAGATTAATTTCGGAATGGAAAAGAAGAAGCAAGCCGAGTTCTACATGGATTTGGCTTACGAATGTGGACTGAATTCCATCCTTTGTGCAAGATTTTTGGCTGAATTAATTCATGGAAAACCTAAAGAGATATTGCTCAATTATTCAGCCATTATCTTGGGAATTTTCGGCAGAAAATAGAGGAAGAAAATCGCAACAAATCCTGATTAATTTCGGGAAAATTCCTGTGCACGTCTCTCAACTTCCACGGACTCTCCCGGACAGCTGACAATGAATCAGAATTCGAGCCTTATATGGATAGAAAGCTACGGGAGTCTAGTTTCCAACCCAACTGGAATCACCTCAATAGCTATTTTCTAGAGAGAGTTATGACGTAATTAATGCACGGAGGTCATTCTGCCGAATTCAGAAAATCAAGGAAACCTAAACCAATTCGGTTTTTGTTTGTGGCTAGCTTCTCTAGGTTACTTCCTCTATAAATACCAAGGCTTTTGCACAGAAAATCATCATCTCTCCCTCCACAAAAGCTGCCGAACCTCTGCCCAAATTAATTCCCCAAATTTTATACCAAGGAGCAAAGCCGAATCCACCACCCTTCCATCAATTCGATCACCATCTCATCAATCCTTGCCGAATCTTAACCAAGGTTGTAATATGGATTGTTTTATTTTGGTTTTTGTTACTTTGTATTTAAACATAACTTTGTCTATGAAGTATGTTTTGGTTTTTGGTTTTAATTTCGGTATTGATAATCATATATGGGATCTTCGGATCTTTGTTATAATTGTTTGGATATTTTATATGTGATTGCCGAATTATATATGTGATGTGATTAAATTTGTATTATGGGCAGTAGCTTTAGCATGTTTCTTGATTTCAATTAGGTTTATTTTCTTAATTCGTGGGGAACCGAAGGAGATGTTTAGATGCACTCGAAAGGCCATGAGTGTTATCTAGATGTTGAATTCATATTCCGATCTAATACATGTTGATTCACACGCGTTGTTGGTTTTGACATGTATTAATCTAAGGGTAAGAGTAATTATGGAAATTTACATGTCGATGTGAGATGGGTGACGCCATACTTGCTAACATGTTCTAATTCGACAATATGTGCTTATGTGCTATTTGTGTTTAATTTACATGCGTTGTGTTGTTAAACCGATTAGTACCATGTTTAGGATTGCGCGCGTTTCGGATTCTAAATACTTATGATGTCTTGAATAATTAGGATAAGCTGTGTTGGCCCTAATTAAATTGGAGCTTAATTAATCTTGAAATCGTTATATGTTTGCTGCCCCTATTACTTGTTTTAATTTTATTGCATGTGTAATGAGATTTGTGTTTGGTGATGGTGTGAAAGGTGATGATCAACTGTATATAATAGATTAGGTTTTAAATTTCGTAAAAATCAGTAAATAATAGATAAAAATTTCGACAACCCCCTTTTATACAATACTTTGTGTGATTGAAAGCCCTTGATTTCCCCGGATAGAACGATCCCTACTTGTCAATACTACACTCGACAAAAGAAGGGTATTATTTGTATGAGATTGTTTTGCAGGTACAAATTGTGCACGCATGTGATCCCATCAAGTAACCTGATTACTGAGAGTCAGTAACATGCTTAAAGTCAGAGTCAGTAATTTAATATTGGAAAAATAATATTACGGCGAAAAAAAAAACTGATTACTGGGAGTCAGTAACCTGATTACTGAGAGTCGATAATATGCTTAAAGTCAGAGTCAGTAATTTAATATTGGAAAAATAATATTCCGGCAAAAAAAAAATTGGGTGACCGGAATCCGGCGACTGGAGTCCGGTGACTGGAATCCGGCGACCGAAGTCCGGTGACTGAAATTCGGCGACTGACCATTGGACGCCGGTGGAGAATGGTGATCTTCCGGCAAAGTCTTCTCTATCTCTTACTTTCTCAGCATGTTATAATTTAAAAATATGTTACATAGGACAGAAGGGCATAAAAGGAAGAACAATATTAAAATTGTACTAGGGTTGAAAAGATTTGTTGAAATGGGCAATAGGAGTTGTTACCTTATGTTTAATAGGGGAATAAATCAGGATGGTCATTGAAATGGATAATGAGGGGGCCAAATTTGAACTAAATTGACATTTTTCTAAAATTATATTTCTACCAAAATGTAATCTATATTAAAAAAAAAATATACATGAAGAAAAAATGGCAATATAACACCAACATTCATATTTATGCCAAAATTTAATCTATTTTAAACAAAAAAATTTACATGAATAAAAACATTAAAAAAAAAATAACAACAACAACAACAAACGTTATATTTATATGAAATTTAATATATGTTAAGCTAAAAATTAACATGAACAAAAAAATGACATACCTCATCCACCAAATTCGTCTCGCTAGTTACACGATCACTTGCCTATTTTGACATGAATGTCACTTTAAGAGATACTTCTTCAAGCGCGGAAAATGTGACTCCATATCAACTTTTGTACGATCGACTGCTTGAGGTTCGCCGGGAGATGGACTCCAATTTTGAACGTAATCATGAAAAAATTTTCTGCACAAATTATTTTTACTTTGATACCTGCCGGTGACGGGACAAGTGAATTGCCATACTCAAGAAACACACAATTGTAACTCTTCAGAAAGAAGCTAAGTAGCCATTTTCAAAGAACATTCGAAAAATCGATAGAGAAAATGGAAAAAGATGAGAGGAGATATTAGGGTGAAAATTATGTAAGAAGTGAATGAGTATTTATAGAAAAATTTAAAAAAAATTGAAAAAAAATTAAAATAAATAACCCAAAAGGTCGAAAGAACCGTTGGACTACGTGGCGGCCTATGATTAGGAGCACCACATATGCTGACAGTTTTTTTTTTTTTTTTAAGAAGCAAGTATTTTACAAGAGCCGAAGTTAAAAAAAATAATAATAAAAGAAAATATAAAATGACAGGCGTAACAGGTGAAGAAAGGGATGGGTTTTTGTTTTGGGCCCCACCAATTGCAGCCATCACCCAGGCCTGCAATTAGTGAGGGAGCACCTGTAGTATTGCATTTTTTGACGTGGGTCCCTCATCTTTTCTGCTGATCTATTTCCTGGCGGTTTCTCTCCTTCAATCTAGTGCAATTTGGAAGCAGGTGAAGATGAGACTTCCACTTTCCTTGATGCACGTGAACATCTCTCCACACAGTAGTGATAGCAATATATGATGAGTCGTCTAAACTTCACATCGAAAGCCAATACAATAGAGCGAGAGGCCCAAATTCTTATAAACTCACATACAAAGTCTCATATTCTCAACAAGTATCTTGCTAGCACGGTAAATTTTCTTCATCACTGATCCGACTAGGTAAAGGCTGATCTCAGTGATCTGTGCACGATTCCAGATTTCATAGTCCAATGAAACTATTTAGAGCACAAATATAAAGCATCTCCAGCTATGAGAGCACAATGGAGCCCTCAAATTGATCAGTACGTAGTACACATGGTACTCAAAGCAACTTATTACCTAATCAATTTCTGCATAACACGAATATGTACCGTACATAATTATAAAGTACAAACATCCAAAGACTACGAAATTCAATATAGTCCGTCAATAAAACATTCTAATCACTGTTGAATGAGAAAAAACAATGATACTAGTTGCATTTCCTAAGTATACAAAAACAAAGAATTATGCATCTAGTGGTTGGTGCTATCTGTGAAGAAAATAGATTCCCATGGTCACATTTTGGACGGGAAATCACATGAATATGGTTGAACATGATGCTTCAAACAAGAAGTGACACCAGCTTCGAAACTAAAGCCTTGTAGATAATCAACCCTACCAAACTTGTATAAAGCCTCCCTCAAACTTGCACAGCTGCATGACTGCATCCCAGAAGTAAACACAGAAATCCATCTTTGAATAGCCATGTACTCAACTAGGCTACAACTATATCTTTTCATGCAAATGACATTGTTCTTCACAACAATGTTAATACCCGAAGCAGCAGCAGCGAACTCGAAGCTCTTCCGGGAATACATAGGAGCCGAAGGCGTCGGTGTCACATTCTCCGATGTACCAATTGATCCCGGCCGGAGTCGAGTTTCACTTCCTCCTTTCCTTTGGTATCGACTACACAACATCTTCCCGTCCTAAACCCACCAATGGCAACTTCAACGCGTTCTGGGACACTGAGAATCTCAGCCCTTCTCATGTTTCCGCCATTAAGGCCCGTCATCGAAATGTTAAAGTAGCTCTGAGTCTTGGAGGAGATACCGTAGCCGGTATATCTGCAAACTTCACTCCTACGTCAATCAATTCTTGGGTCAGAAATGCTATCTCTTCAATAGTTCATCTAACAAAACAATACAAGTTAGATGGAATTGATATCGACTATGAACACTTCAGCACGGATCCGAATACGTTTGCTGAATGCATTGGGCGACTTTTTTTCTACCTTAAACAGAATAAAGTTGTGTCCTTCACATCAATAGCACCATATGACGATGATTCTGTGCAGCCATATTACTTGGCTCTGTGGAGGAAGTATGGGCATCTCATTGACTATGTTAACTTTCAGTTCTATGCCTATGATAAGGGCACAACTATTACTCAGTTCATGAAGTACTTTGGGACTCAAAGCTCGAATTACAACGGTGGCAAGGTTCTAGTGAGCTTCGGAACAGATAATAGTGGGGGTTTGTCTCCTGAAAATGGGTTCTTTGATGCTTGTGCTAGGCTTAAAAGTCGGGGCAAGCTGCATGGCATTTTTATTTGGTCTGCAGACGACTCCAAGAAGGCTCATTTTCGCTATGAGAAGCGATCACAAAGCATTCTTGCTAGCTAATTGTTTTTCATTTTTAATTGTTTTGTATTCTTGAAATTTTATTCCTAATTAGAAATTATGATTTCCAACTTGACTCATTTTTTTTTATAGCAAACATTACCTATGTGGTTTGTATAAATATCTAAAACTTACTGTGTGTGTGTCAATTGTAGATTGCAGACATGAGATTGAAAAATGAGTCTCCCATTCGATCTCTTAAAATGTGAAAAAAAATAAAAAAAAATAAAAGAGGAACTTATGGGATGCCCTCTTTTTATTTCTTGGAATGTTCACTCTAGAACGTACTGAAATTTTTAAGATACCACACAGCTGAAAAGGACTTACAAGCCTGGGATATTACAGACACTGGTCCCAATGAAATGCTTCATATAATTCCTACTGTAAGAACTTGACAGCATGCAGATAGTTGTTGCCATGTTGCTGATAAAGCCTGGAAATATGCAAGTACGTCAAAATCATAATCTACATTTAGAGTTCAAAAGGTACATGGAGACGTGGTGATGACTTGCATTGGCATAGGTTGGACTTAAAAGGAAAGGCCGGGAGGTCAGCAGAAATTGATTGTCTTCGACACCACTCTAAGGTTGTTCAAACAAGTGCATCCTTATTTATAAAATAGCTCATCTGAATTTCTCTATCTCTCTCCCCTATAAGATACTTCAAACTTCTATGACTACCTAACCGACTAAACAGCTCTATCCTCAACCCTATATAAACACAACCCACATCATCCTTTTCAACACACACTTGCACTCGAGCATCATCATAGCTCTTATCCATTACTTCCCTGCAAGAAGAACAAAGGGAGAGAACGTAAAATGGTTGTCGCTCTTCTTTCTCTTGCTAGGCTCTTTGTTCTCTCTTTCGTCACATTGGCTCTCATTCCTCAGCTAGCTCATGCAAGCATGACAAGGCACTACACTTTCAATGTACGTGCACTAGATATGCTTCTACAGTTATATCAAATAACGTATATGAGTACTCTGTCACATATATACCACGTCCATTTGCACTTCTAGTTCACTACTAGTTTTTTTTTTTTTGTGACATTTTTGAATGGCTGCTCTCATAGGTTCAACTGAAAAATGTGACCAGATTGTGCCACACGAAGAGCATTGTAACCATAAATGGTCAATTTCCCGGGCCTCGGATTGTTGTTAGGGAGGGTGATCGCCTCCTCATCAAAGTTATTAACAATGTCCAAAACAACATCTCCATCCATTGGTAATGAACAATTACCCATACAACAGAGTTTCTCTTACACATACTGTAATTCATACATAGTAGTCACACATGCATCTAACAAATGGAGTTTTAACAATCGGCAGGCATGGAATTCGACAGCTTCGATCTGGGTGGGCAGATGGACCAGCATACATTACACAATGCCCGATTCAAACCGGCAACAGCTATGTGTACAATTTCACCATTGTTGGCCAAAGAGGCACTCTTTGGTGGCATGCTCACATTTCATGGCTAAGATCAACAATCTATGGCCCCCTAATCATTCTTCCCAAGCGTGGTGTCCCTTATCCATTTACCAAACCCTATAAGGAAGTTCCCATCATCTTTGGTAAGTAATTAACAGCAAACAAGTCAGTTGCATGATGAGAAATAAGCAAGTCCTTAATTACCTGCAAACAATTTCGTATTCACTAAATTGCATTTGGGATTTGAGTTCCTGGTAGTAAAGGACTTCATACATTTCATGAGCCTGTTTTTTTATGCCTTCAATATTGTTCAAACTCGTTGAAACGCATGAAACTACAGGAGAATGGTGGAATGTAGATCCTGAAGCAGTCATAAACCAGGCATTGCAAACCGGGGGAGGACCAAATGTTTCTGATGCTTACACCATCAATGGACTCCCAGGGCCTTTGTATAACTGCTCTGCCAAAGGTATTTTCCCAAAACATGTGTATACGCTTTCTGAAAAATGCTAGATTCCCAAGTCTCTTTGCAAAGTTAAAATGGTGTATAGTGTGTCAACATTTGTACCAATAAAACATTAACTGTATCATTTGGTAAAATAAATGTAGCCATTGTATTTGATCCTTCATCATACATGTTGATAAGCTTGTCTAAATGGATTATGCAGATACTTTCAAGCTGAAAGTTCAAGCTGGAAAGACATACCTTTTGCGTTTAATCAATGCAGCACTGAACGACGAGCTCTTCTTCAGCATTGCAAACCACACCCTCAAAGTGGTAGAAACTGATGCAGTTTATGTCAAACCCTTCGAGACCAACACCATTCTTATTGCCCCGGGACAAACCACTAATGTTCTTCTCAAAACCAAACCCAACTACCCAAATGCCACATTTTTCATGACTGCAAGGCCATATGTGACTGGTCTAGGCACCTTCGACAACTCCACTCTTGCTGGCATTCTCGAGTACGAAACAACCACACTTCACTCAACCCTACCATTAAACAAACTTCCACTCCACAAACCAGTTCTTCCAGCTCTAAATGACACATCGTTTGCAACAAAGTTCGCCAGCAAACTCCGCAGCTTAAACACTCCACAATTCCCAGCAAACGTCCCACAAAAAGTTGACAAGCGTTTGTTCTTCACAATAGGGCTTGGAACCAACCCATGTAGCCAACCAAAGCACAACAACCAGACTTGCCAAGGACCTAATGGAACCATGTTTGCTGCTTCAATCAACAACATTTCTTTCACTATGCCAAACACCGCCTTACTCCAATCCCACTTCTCTGGCCAATCCAATGGGGTTTATTCCCCTTATTTTCCCATCAGTCCTTTAGTTCCATTTAATTACACAGGAGCCCAGCTGAACAATACTAATGTGGGCAATGGTACTAAGCTAATGGTGCTTCCCTTTAACACTAGTGTGGAGTTGGTGTTGCAGGACACTAGTATTCTTGGTGCTGAAAGTCATCCTCTTCATCTTCATGGCTTTAATTTCTTCGTTGTTGGTCAAGGTTTTGGCAACTTCGACCAAAATAAGGACCCCAAGAAGTTTAATCTCATCGACCCGGTCGAGAGAAACACCGTGGGTGTGCCCTCCGGCGGGTGGACTGCTATTCGGTTTGTAGCTGACAACCCAGGTTAGTCAACCAAACAATCTAATGTGTTACATTCTTCATCCTCAATCTAGATAGATCAAATATATCTTGTTTTAGTACATGGATTGACATTGTAGGTTGGATAATACTACGTCATATATTCATGGAAGGACTAA
This sequence comes from Potentilla sterilis, assembly GCA_963682095.1. NCBI lineage: Eukaryota > Viridiplantae > Streptophyta > Magnoliopsida > Rosales > Rosaceae > Potentilla > Potentilla sterilis. Next base: position 52,189,412 of record OY821755.1, on the reverse strand, counting down.
CATTACTTCTGTATGGAACTGTTTGCTAACGAATTTAATTTCCATTGAATTAGGTGTATGGTTTATGCATTGCCACCTTGAGATCCATACTAGCTGGGGACTGAAGATGGCTTGGATAGTCTTGGACGGAAAGCTTCCCAATCAAAAGTTGCTTCTTCCCCCACTGGATCTTCCCAAATGTTGATAGATGTTTAACTCACTTCTATATTTTTCCTCTCCAGTCTGATCACAACATTTTCCCAAGAGTTTTGTACTCTATTGGTTTTATTCTTTGGCCTAATTGATGTTTTAATTTTCTATCATGTTGACCGCAACTCAGACAATAATATCCATTTTGTAACATTTAAGTTTCTTGATGTAAGAGGGCTCGCAACAATAATGTCACAATCAGATTATTGCCGTTCATTTCATTCCTTTCTTACAAAGTAATTTCTTTATAACTATTGGTCCAACAAGGCAGAGGCTTATCTGTACAAACTCCAAAAAAAATTTAGTCCAACAAAGAAACCATTTAGAGCACAAACATAAGAACATCTCTATGCTTTCTGCCATTGCCGCCCATGAGCCTAAACCCTATCAATATAGGATTATTGTTTTCCTCTGAACTTTGAAACATAAAATGACAGAAACAGTGGACACCATACAAAATACACAAGAGTAAAAGTAATAACAGCAGAGAGCAAACCAATAACCGTGGTTCAGATCCAAATGGTAGTGAATTTTATTTACCTCTAGAACCGAGGCCAAAAACTATGACCTTCTCCTCCTCCTTTTCCTTTTCCTTTTCCCTTCCACCTCTGTTTTGTCCAAAACAGAAAATGCATGTGTTAATGTGTAATTGGATATTGGTGTTACCAAAAACAAAATCAAGTTATAAGTTTCTCTACCATAAACATAAAAACAGATGCTTCCAGTCAATGGAACCTCAGTATAATCGATCAGTAGTATATATGCATCCAAGTCAAATCGATGATAGTCCAATGCAATTTGCATAATCACAATGTGCCATAGAGGCCAACAAACATGTACCTTACAAAATTATAAACACCCAAAGACTAATGGAGGTTTCTAAATGAGTCATTCCATATAGGTCGTTAACAAAACAACCAAGTCAGGTTTGTACCAAGTAATTATACACAGTTAAATTTCTGAAGTATACTGAAACGAGGAATTATGCATAGTCATTGGTGCCATCTGCCCCAGAAACATATTTACCTGGTACTGGACGGGGATTCGAATGCCTCTGGTTTGAAATGAACAGCATGATGCTTCAATAAAGAAGATACACCGGCTCCAAAACAAATTTCTTGTACATAATCAATATTCCAACCAAACTTCTTGTACATAACCAATATCCAACCGTACCTCACTTATATAAAGCCTCCTCTACAAGTTTGAACAGCTGCATCTCAGAGGTACAGATTACAGAGATCCAATATTCCTACATACCATGAACTCAACCAGGCAACAACTGTTTCTTTTCCTTCTAATGACATTGTTCATCACGACACTGTCATCAGCCCAAGCAACCCCAGCAAATTCTAAGCTCTTCAGGGAATACATAGGAGCTGAGGACAAGGGTGTCACATTCTCAGATGTACCAATAGATTCCAAAATCGAGTTTCACTTCATCCTCTCCTTTGCTATTGACTACACATCTCCCCACCCAAAACCTACCAATGGCAGCTTCAACTTCACAACATCTTCCCATCCAATATCCACCAATGGAAACTTCAATGTGTTCTGGGACACAAAGAATCTCAGCCCTTCTCATGTTTCCGCTATTAAGGCCAGTCATCCAAATGTTAAAGTTGCTCTGAGTCTTGGAGGAGATACTGTAAAAGGTAAACAGAATGCATACTTCAGTCCTACATCAATCAATTCTTGGGTCAAAAATGCCATCGCTTCAATAGTTCAGATAACGAAAGAATACAAGTTGGATGGAATTGATATCGACTATGAACACTTCCAGACAGATCCCAATACATTTGCTGAATGCATTGGGCAACTGTTATCCCACCTTAAACATAATAATGTTGTGTCCTTCACATCAATTGCACCATATGATTCCGTGCAACCATATTACTTGGCATTGTGGAGGAAGTACGGGCATCTCATTGACTATGTCAATTTTCAGTTTTATGCCTATAATAAGGGCACAACAATAACTCAGTTTATGAAACATTTTGAGACCCAGAGCTCAAATTACAAAGGTGGTAAGGTTCTAGTGAGCTTTGGAACAGATAATAGTGGGGGGTTATCTCCTGAAAATGGGTTCTTTGAGGCTTGTGCTAGGCTTAGAAGTCAGGGAGAGCTTCATGGCATTTTCATTTGGTCCGCAGACGACTCCAAGAATGCTGATTTTCGTTATGAGAAGCAATCACAAAGATTTCTTGCTAGCTAATTTTTCTTTCTTCCCTTTTTGTTATTAGTTGTTATTGTATTCATTAATGAAAGCAATATTCTAATAGAATTGTTGTTGCTCTGTTCTTTGCATAGGTAGTAATTATAGGCAAGCAGGTATTATGCAGAAAAGAGTGGGCACTTAACACCATAAATAATCTATATTAAAATATGAGGAATTGAACAAGGTTGCAAATGTGCACCTCAGTGAGCCTGGAGACTGGTCAGTATCAACTCTGGTTATAGAATGATGGTAGTAAAAAATTAAAAAGCTGAGACCCTATCCACTGGTAAACCTTTCACCTTAAACAAAGCAGAAATACTTGAACTGTAAAATATTATATAAAATCTATAATCTAAAAATTGTTAAAATAATTTGTATGGAGAACTCTCCAATTTTGAAGTATTCAGTGCTGAGCTAATAATGTGTGCAGAGTACCCTTCTGTTTTATTTCAATTAAGCTAGTATGAAGGTAAGAACGGAATTGAAATATTCAAAAACAAACCAAACAAACACCATAAACTTCCACCCAAACAAAGTTGGTGGAGAGAATTTGGTTAAAGAAAAGAAAATGGAAGCGTTAATAAGGAACTATCGTACCTTTTAGGCCTCTCAAGCACATAAGTGGGTTCGATTGCCTTTAGGTGAACACTAACTCTTCAAACACCAACGAGTATAAGCCTTTGGAAAACACTGTGACACATATTGAACCATCTGCATCTAGACAACTTCATTTCATTGTAATGTCACTAACCCATGCAGTAAAAAGCACCTCATAATATGTCACAGTAGATATGCACAATACATTCAATCTTGGATCAAATATCCAAGAGCAAACGAATATCAAACATGAAGCAAAGGACAACACAACATAAACTGAAAAGTAAAAAGAATACAAGTAACTAATTTAAGGAAGCAGCATCACTCGTAATTTTGTAGACAATGTGAGCCAAACGCAGTTTTTTCCATTGATTCAAAACACCTCCCAGGTTTCTCATGCGCACGTCTATAACATTGCAATTCATACATTCATCAGAAGTTGCAATAACACTAATTAAACAGTCACACTACAAATCTAAACTGAGGCAAAATTTCCATTGCAATAAAAAATATAACAAAGAAACACATTCCCCTCTGTATCCCATAGGAGAAGAATATCTATTCTACATAAAATTACCCCGAACCTGCCGAGCCAGAGATTCCCTTTATAATCTTCCATCAACTCTTCCTCCTCTTCTTTCTTTTCTCCTGTTGCTCCTCCGAAGCATCAACCTTGCAGCTCTCTAACACCTCACTCTTCCTCTTCTTCTTTCTTTTCTCCTGTTGCTCCTCTGAAGCATCAACCTCGCCGCTCTCTAACACCTCACTCTTCCTCTTTTTCTTCTTCTTCTTCTCTTCCCTCTTCACCTCTTCACTCTTCATTTCACTTTCCCCATCCTCCTCCTCCTCCTCCTTAATTTCACCCGGGTTTTCGTCGACATTGTCCCTCTTCTTTTTCTTCTTCTTCTTCTTCTTCTCCTTCTTTACCATATCACTCTCACCATCTCCCTCCTCAATTCGCCCTCCATTTTCACCAATATTACCAATAATAACCTTCTTCTTCTTCTTCTTCTTCTTCTTCTTATTATCATCAATCTCTGCAATTTCACCACCCTCACTCTGTTCTTCAACCTCGACTCTCCGACTGATGACGTCATCGTGACTGTGGCTTCTTCTGGGCTTGGATGTGACGTCCCGGCTGGCGGCGACGCTCTGAGACGGATTGTCGCCGACGGTGGTCTTGGCGTCGTCGTTATGAGTCTCCGACCTCGGCTTGCGATCGGAGCTCCGGTCGTTGAGCTTGTGATGGAGCTGCTCGAGCTCCTGGAAGGAGGCGAGGGCGCGTCGGACGAACCAGCAGGTCTCGGGGGACGCGCCGACGGAAGCGCGGCCGCCACCGCCGCAGACGGAGGTGTTGAAGGCGGAGAGGAAGGAGGTGGCGTCGGAGAGGGAGATTGGGTCGGAGGAGAGGACCTGGCTGTGGACGGTCTTCATTGGTAAGAGGATTTAGGGTTTAAACCGATTTTGGGATGAAAAGCTTTAGGAGAGAGGGAGACACCCAAAGCCAAAGGCCTAAAACCCTAACGGGTTCCTAAATACTTTCCAGATTTTTTTTTTCTCAAAAAAAAAAACAACAACAACAACATATTATTATAAAAGATCATCTTATTTTGAAAATAAGAAGAAAAAAAAAAACCCTTCTTTTCCACTTGATAAAAGGGATTTTTACCCAAAATTATAATTTTGTGTTAATATTTACCAGCTATGTTGCATGGATACGGCAAAACCCGCCGAATCCGAGTGTCCGACAAGGCCGGACACGGCGACACGACACGACACGCGAAAATACGGTGTCGGACAAGCCATCTGGCGTATCGGAAAATATTGACTTTTTAAACACTTTGACTGATACGCCACCTCATTTTGGACACGCCACGTCAGAAAAAAAAAAAAAATACCCTAAACTGATCCTTTCTCCTCCTCAGCCGCTCGATGCTTCTTCTTCTTCTTCTCCTCCCTAAACGTCACAGACCCAAGCTCGCTGCTTCTTCCTGCCCTCCTCCTCCTCCTCCTCCTCCTCCTCCTCCGCCACCGCAATCCATAGAAGCCCCGCGTCTTCCTCCGCTGCTCGGCCCTCCTCCTCAGAAGTCAAATCGCGTCTTCCTCCGCCGCTCCGCCCTCCTCCTCAGAAGTCAGATCGCGTCTTCCTCCGCTGCTCGCGTCTTCCACCACTGTGAGTTACTGAATAAAATTTGATTGTTGAATAGGATGAGTTCAAGTGCTACATCTACCGAACCTAGTGTTTCCTCAACTGATTTAGGAATTCTAAATGCTCCTCTTTGGAGATATGTCACTAAGGAGGCAGTGTTTGATGATAATGGTGAGATTGTTAGAGGAGGAGGAGGAGGAAATGTTTCATTTGTTTGTAATTTCTGCAAAGCCAAGTTCATGGGGTCACATTCTAGAGTTAGAGCTCATTTGCTTAAGATTTCTGGTACGGGGATTAGAGTTTGCAGCAAGATCACAACAGATCAAATAATGGAAGTACAGGACCTTCTAACCTCGTGTGATCAACGGTTGCGGGAGAAAGGTTCTAAGAAGGTTCCTTTGCCTCCTACTTCAAGTATGTCGGGAAGTGAGTCTACTTATTTTCCTTTCGAAGAGAGGGATGATGGAGGAAGAAAGAGAAGAGGGGTTGGTGCGCAACTAACCCAAACTTTCAAGATTGAAGAAAGGAAACAATGTGATGCTGAAGTTGCAAGATTTTTTTACACTAGCGGATTATCATTCAATGTTACAAGGAATCCAAACTACCGAAGCTCTTACAATCGTGCTTCACGCATTCCAGGTTATGTTCCCTCGGGGTACAATGCATTGAGGACCACACTTCTAGATAATGAGAAGCGTCACATTGAACGGATGCTATAACCAATTAAGAAAACATGGAAGGATAGCGGTGTGAGCTTGTGTTCTGATGGGTGGACGGATGATCAAAGGAGGCCATTAATCAATATGATGGCTGCTTCCACCAATGGGGCTATTATGTTGAAGGCAATCAACTGTGAAGGTATGTTTAAAGACAAGTTTGAAATTGCAAGATTGCTTTTGGAATCCATCGATGAGATAGGTTCCCATCATGTGGTTCAAGTAGTGACTGATAATGCCCCTGTGTGCTCTGTTGCTGGTGCAATTGTTGAGAGTACATATCCACACATCTTTTGGACACCATGTGTGGTCCATACCCTCAATCTTGTGATGAAGGATATTTTGAAGGCAAAATCTTTTCTACCAGGTGAGACGGTAGATAAAGAGTTGGGGTGGCTTATGGAAGCCGTTGTCAACGATGTGTGGTTCATCAAGAACTTTATCATGAACCATAGCATGCATTTGTCCATGTATAATGATCATTGTGTATTGAAGTTGCTCCACGTTGCAGACACAAGATTTGCTTCTCATTATGTGATGGTTAAAAGGTTTAAGAAAGTGAAGAATGGCATGCAACAAATGGTGATTAGTCTAAGATGGGATATGTATAAAGAAGATGATCAAACAACAGCAAAAGCTGTGAAGGATATGCTATTGAACGACAAGTTATGGGAACAAATTGATTTCATGGTTGGATTCATGGGTCCTATATATGAGATGATAAGGATGACGGATTTGGATAGACCTTGTCTTCACTTAGTTTATGAGTGGTGGGATGTGATGATAGAGAAAGTGAAGAGTGCAATTTTTGACCCCAAGTTTGCCAATGTCGTAATGGAGCATTGTGAGGTATCAAGGTTCTATGAGGTGGTGTACTCCATTTTACTTGCTCGGTGGACTAAGAGTTCTTCGCCACTTCATGCATGGCACACACTTTGAATCCAAGATATTATAGCTCTCAATGGCTTGAAGAGGATCCTAATCGGGTTGCTCCACATAGAGATGCCGAGCTCAACAATGAAAGGAGGAAATGTCTTCAAAGGCTCTTTCCGGATCCTCATGTTCGCAACAAAGTAGTGGAGGAATTTGCCTATTTTTCATTGAACATGAGAGATTATTCAACACCCGAAGCTTTGGAGAATAAGTACTATTTTGAGCCTATAATTTGGTGGGTAATTTATGGAGCTTCTACACCACTTCTTCAAACTTTGGCTCTCAAGTTGCTCAATCAACCTTGCTCATCTTCTTGTTGTGAACGCAATTGGAGCACATATAGTTTCATATATGGTTTGAAGAGAAACAAGTTGGCACCAAAAAGAGCTCAAGATTTGGTGTATGTTCATACAAATCTTAGGCTTTTGGCAAGGAGAAATCCTAGCTATGCAAAAAATATCGACACAATGTGGGATCTTGTGGGAGATGCCCATGACTCGATGGAACCGGGGAATGTTGATGTGCTTGAGCTTGCAACTTTGTCCCTTGATGAGCCGACATTCGAGGAGGGGATTTTTGATGATGCAATTGAGTCTTGAGGCCTAGCTATGTGAAGGTAAGTTGCATGTTTTTATATTAGAATGTTTACTTGTTTAGATAGCTTTATTTGTACTTTTTGTTATGTTTGATAATTGGCTAGCTTTATAATTGTGGTTATTTATATGTATAGGTGTTGGAGATCATGAAATTTTCCCTGCTGTGCGGTGGAAGCCATTTAAAAGCTAGATTAACTAAGTTTTTGGTGACTTATTATGAGAAGTTTAATTCTACTAGATTTTGAGAACTTTATATGATGTTAAGTTGTTAACTATGCACTTTTCTGACTTGCATTTGACTATTTGATATTATTTCTTATAAATTATGGATTGAATTTACAACTTATAGTAATATTATCAATTTATTTTATGTATTAAAAATATATAAATTATTATTTATTTACCGTGTCCAAGCCGTGTCGAAATGATCGATTTTTGGAATTTGCCGTATCGCCGTGTCGAGTCGCCGTGTCCATGACCGTGTCCATGCAACATAGTTTACCAGTAACAAGATTGTTTTTTAAAATTATCACTAGCAAGTTTCCATCCAAAACTAACAGAATCTGTTAACTCATAAATTATAAAATTACCCTCAGAAATCAATATCACTGAGCTCATAAATCAATACCACTGAGCCTCAGAAACCAACATCCGATGTCCTCCGTCGCGCTTCCAATACCACTGATCCTCAGAAACTCCGCCGTCCTCCGCCGCGCTTCCAATGCCACTGAGCTTCAGAAACTCTGACGTCCTCCATCGCGCTTCCAATACCACTGAGCCTCAGAAACTCTACCGTCCTCCGCCGCGCTTCCAATACCACTGAACCTCAGAAACTCTGTTGTTCTCCGTCGTGCTTCCAATACCACTGAGCCTCAGAAAATCGAACCGAGCTTTCACCTTCACTTTCATCACTCCCATTCTCATCTACACTCCCAAATCCATTGATCCCTTCAGCCATCGCTTCTTCAATAACTTCCTTCATTGCTTGCTTGTACTCCACCGAGTTCGAATCCGAATAATCGGGTCACATTTCCTCCAATATGCTCTTATGCTCAGCATGAAGGATCGAATCCAAGAACCTGCAAATCAATCAAACACTAGGAACCTACAAATCAATCAACCCTCCAAATCGTCGTCGTCGTTGGAGAAGAGCTTTGAAACGACGTCGTCTAGCAGCTCGGCCTTGGAGACCGGGATGTACTTCTGTCGACGAACTGGAATCTTGGAAATCGCCTGGTCTTCTTCTTCATCTTCGTCTTCGTCTTCGTCGCCGTCGCATAGATCAAGCCGTCGTTGTCGTACAGATCAGGAATCTTCGAATCTAGGCCGCCGTCGCACATATCATGCACGAACAAGGAGACCTCGCTGCCTCGCGTCTCTCGCTGCCGCGCCTCGAGACCTTGATCAGCTGCGGCGCCTCGAGACCTCGATCCACCGTCGCTGTTCTACATGGGATTTAGGGTTTCGTGATGAAAATCAGGTTGAGAAAGGTGAATATATAGGATGGCATGTGTTGTAATTTATGGATTTTCCGGGTTAATTATGTCATTAAATAGTGGATGGGTTAACAGCCCATTACTATTAATTCCCTGCTGATGGTATAAAAAAAAATTAGATTTTGCCAATAGTAAATATTAACACAAAATTGTAGTTATTGGTAATTTTCTATTGATAAAAAAGGACATAAATTTAATATATTTATCATAAAAGGGTACATTTCTATTTCACTAATTGATTAAAAGGTGTTGTTTTTCGTTTTCAGAGTGACGATTTTACCTTTTTGTAACAAACTTCTCGTTCTATTACATTTTTCCCTCCTGCTTTCTCTCTTTATTTGATCACTGTCAGCGCCGAGCCCAGGTTCTCTCTCTCTCTCTCTCTCTCTCTCTCTCTCTCTCTCTCTCTCTCTCTCTCTCTCTCTCTCTCTCGTCGATCTCTCTATCTCTGTCTCTCACTGTCGTCGATCTCTCTATCTCTGTCTCAGTTCCGGCGATCTCTCTCTCTATCTCATTGCCTCCGATCTGCAATTCCTCATTTTTCCATCTCTCTCTCTCTCTATCAGTGTCGGCGTTCGCGAACGAGATTCGAAGTTCTGAAGTCCGAAAGTTTCATCTGCAATTCTCCATCTGCAATTCCTCAGTTGAATTCTTCATTCTGCGATTCCGATTGGCCTCTGAAACTTTGCATCTGCGATTCCTCAATTTAATTCTTCTATATCGGTTTTGATTCATTGAAATAAGGTATTTTAAGGTTTTGTTGGTGTTCATATCTCATTTTTAGCTTCGAATCATTCGTGTTGTTTTTTATGTTATAGTTCTTTAGTTGTTTTTTATTTGAATGGGTAAAACTTGTGATTACCTATTCAACCTCCTGATTTTTCATTCTTGCTTTAGTTGCTTTCGATTTTAATTCCTTGCTTTTTTGTCCTGCATTTTTTTATTTTTTATAGTTACTTTGCTAGTTACTTGAGCTACTTACTTGTCTGTAGCTGACTGTTTTTTTTTTTGTCAAACTTGATAGTTACACTCATAGTTACTTGATAGATACTGTACAATTACTAATGTAGTCACATGGATATGCTCATTGATGTTAGGATGATTTTCTCTGTAGGTGCAATTGACAGTTGCTATACTGCTAAGCTTGGTATTCTGGTGAAGGAGCAGCACTTTCTTTTGGTCATAATTGTACTTTTGTTAATCATAGGATACGAAATCGTTTTACGGATTTGGACAGATTGGTTTTCAAACTCAAGTATAATGTTTATCCGGATCCTCTGTTTACCATCTTGAAAATGAGGTTGATATGAGCATGATGTTTAGAGTTTTGGGACGGTATAAATCTGATTTTTTGTTGATGTGGATGTTCATTGTTTGGATGTCAGTTCATCTGTTTCAGAAAGTGTAGTTAGTAATAATGTTAGCGAGGAGACTAGTGTTTTGTTTGAAGATAATGAATTTTTAGGTTGTTATAGGCGTGAGGATCCGAAAATGTATCTTTTTAAAGGATGGAAGTCTCTTATTCACTCTAAGGGTCAGATGTTTGAGGGTGGGATGAAAGAGTTTAGGTTGAAGTTGCGAATGTATGCCGTGGAGGTTGGTTTTGAGTATGATTTTGAGAGAAATAAGTAAGAACGTGTTGTTACTTTCTGCAAGAAGAAACATTCTGAAGGTTGTAATTGGTGTGTGAAGGTATCTTTATGCAGGTATAGTTGCATTAGCCGTTACACAGATTTTGTATAGTTACTTTGGTATTTACTTTTATGAGTGTCATTGACTGTTACTTATTTGTCTGATTGATAGTTACATTAATAGTTACAGGAGTAGTTACATTAATATCTACTTTACTTTTAGTAGTTATCCGGCTAGTTACTTGTCTTTTGGTAGTTATCATGCTAGTTACTTATCAGTTTACTAATGTAGTTGTAAAAGTATATATGTTGATTGATTTTTGCACTTGTTATTCAGGTATAATGGTTTCTTTGTGATCAATGAATTGGTGAACGAACATAGATGTCGTTGTGTCATCCGGCTTCAAAAGAGTAAGATGATGGGCAGGAAGATTATAAAGGAGGTGATGCTTAGTAAGGTTCGTGAGAATCCCAAGAAGAAAGCTATTGATATACTGCAAGACATAAAGCTAAGCTACGGCTTAAATGTCCCTTATCATATTGCTTGGTATGGCAAAGTGCGCGTGAGGGAAGCTGTGCTTGGTGTTGAGTCTGAGTCTTACCTTAATTTATCATGGTTTTGCGAGCGCACATATGAATCCAACCCATATTCTAGGCTAGCTGTAGAGTACGAATCTGAAACAAGAAGGTTCCAGCGTATGTTTGTTACATATGCTGCTTGGATGAATGGTTTTCAGTCTTGCAGACCAATTCTCTGTATTGATGCTACATTCATCACGAAACAAAGGCATGCTTCTTGCTGCTTCGGCAAATGATGCAAATTGTGGTACATCGCTTTCTTCATTTTTGTTGTTAATTACTATCATTTATGTTTTCTTTCCTTTCTTCATTGCTGTTGTTTTTCAATTTCATTTACATGACTTCCAGACCAACAGTTACTTGGATAGATACTAGGGTAGTTACTTGTATAGTTACATGAACCTCCCGACCAAACAGTTATTTGGATAGATACTACTGTAGTTACTTGTATAGTTACTAAGATAGTTACTCAGATGATAGTTACTCAAATGATAGTTACTAAGATAGTTACTAATATAGTTACCAAAACAATTACTAGCAAAACTACCTGAAAATTGAAACACATTATAATTACCTTTGAGTTTTTCTTCCTCTCTTCCAAACCAAATAGTTATTTTGATAGATACTAGTGGAAATACTTTTATTGTTACAGGAACTTCTAGACCAAATAGTTACTTTGATAGTTACTAGTGCAGTTACTTGCATAGTTACATGAACCTGACATTATTTTTTTTTCTTTTGTTTAGGATTATATCCAGTTGCTTATGCTATTGTGGATTCTGAAAATGAGAGCAACTGGAACTTCTTTCTTAAGATTTTGTCCAAAGAGTTGTCAAGATATTCTATAATGCAAATTACTTTCATATCTGATAGTAATATTGGGCTTCTAAATGTAGTTCGTGCAGTGTTTCTCAATAGTCCACATGGATTTTGTTATAGGCATCTTCAAGTTAATCTCAGTAGCAAGTTTGCAAGTGGTTCTTACTTGAGCAAAAGGATTTCAACGTTGTTCATGATGTGTGCTTATTCTCGCACTCGTGAATACTTTGAGCTTAATTTCCAGAAGTTAAAGCGTGAAGGTGGTGAGGTTGTTGATCTATTTTTGAAGGATCTTCCGTTGGAAACATGGGCTTCGACTTTTTTTAATGGTGAAAGGTTTGGGGAAATGACGAATAATTTGGCTAAGTGTTTCAACAATTGGGTGAATGAGTTGAAGAGCCTTCCCATTATTGAATTTAACGAAGGCATTCGTTTTAAGTCTATGGCTTCAATCGCTTCTCGAAAGGAAGAATCAGCTGGATTGGTTACTTAGCTGTGTCCAAAGTTGGAAAAGAAGTTGGTTGACAACTTGGAGTTGGGAAGACACTGGGGAGTTACCAGATCTGATACATACATTTATGAAGTTCAGTGCCAAAAGTATTTTGTCATGGTGAACTTGGAAGAATTCTACTGTTCATGTGGAGAATGGCAAGTTCACGGATTTCCTTGCTCACATGCCCTTGTCGCGATTCAGAAAGACGGTTTTGAAGTGTACTCATATGTCAGCCCAAGAAGTGTACTCATATGTCAGCCCAATTTTCAAGGTGCACCACTTCTCTTAAATCTATCATTACTTAGACAGTTACCCAGGTAGTTACTTAGATAGCTACTTTGTCACGCCCCGATCCCAAAATTAAATATGGGATCTCAAGCTTTTCCACAAATACCAGAAGAGAAAGGTAGAAGAAGGTAAATAAATTTTACAATAAGCAATACATAACCTGAGCATAGTTTTAGCTCAAATCAAATGAAACTGGAATATATACTATTTACAAGTACTGTAAAAATTACAATAAAAGGAAAACAAGTTCAACCAAAGTTTCAGAGCCACCACCCGTACTACCACGAAATCTGTAAACACATATCACACTGAGGGATGAGTAAAATAGGCTAAGTGAGTGACTCAAAAGTCAAAGACAATACACAATACTGAACTCGATGATCACACTAACAAGATTCAATAAATCATAACAACAAAGGACACTACACAGGTACACCTTGTCATTCAACAAACATCTCACAACAAAGCACCAAGAACACAATAACCAAATCACCCACATGAAGCATGATCAACACAATGATCAAAGAAATCACCGAAAAGGTCAAGCTGTCATTGCCAGCTCAAAAGTCGTTTCAAGACGTCACTGCATTCCACAATTTATATATCATATGGCGATGCCTCTGCAAATCTGTTCACTAAGATAATAATAGGAATGCCACCGCAAACCTGTTAGCTATGTCTTGGCTGTATTTAGCCCGAGCTACCTAAGCTCAATGATCGCACCACTTTATATGGTCACGTCATAAGTAATGTGCACATTGCCAACACCCCCTCTCTTGTTGGCTAGAGATAACTAAATATATATATACGCACATATATGTACACGTTTGGCGCTCGTGAGACAAAATTCCAGAATTCAAAGGTAGAGTTCAATTCACCATAAACACACAGAACAACTTGTACACTTAAACTGATACAAGCTAAAATAGAAATCAAGTTCATAATATCTGAACACTCCAAAGTCCACTGACAATATTCTTGAAACTCAGGCCTTCACAAATGAATCACAAACCAAATAATATATAAGGACCAGGCACTAGGTTTCCAAAACACATGCATAACCACTCAATTATCTACTCAATTGATCTCAATTCAATTACTTGATGCGGGAAGTAATCCCTCAAACTATCAATCACAAAGCCATGAATCATAACAAAGCACAACAAAGCTATAAAGAAATAAGTAAAATTACAACACATAGTATATACTATTATATTTTGGAAAAATTTCACACACAGTACCTGAACTTAGGTGGTCAGGTCAGTTTGATACCTCAACTTTTTTTCATACGATAAACATACTCCAACTTATTTATCCGTACCGAATGTGTACCCACGTCACTGTTTTGATGACGTGGCCTTAGGTGGTCAGGTCAGTTTGATACCTGAACTTAGGTGGTCAGGCCAGTTTGATACCTGAACTTAGGTGGTCAGGTCAGTTTGATACAAAAACAGAGGTGCCACGTCATCAAAACAGTGACGTGGGTACACATTTGGTACGGATAAATAAGTTGGAGTATGTTTATCGTACGAAAAAAAGTTGAGGTATCAAACTGACCTGACCACCTAAGTTCAGGTACTGTGTGTGAATTTTTTCCTTATATTTTTGATTTTGTCTGAAGAGTCGCTCACAATTAAATCAGTCCAACATCATAGTCCACAAGGAAAAAATCAACCAAGGAAAGTAGATAAGAATTGAGGAAGAATCACCTCTTAAACCCAATCCTCTATTGTACACCTGCAACTGAAATCATCTCAAACCATTCTCTCCTTCTGGAAACAAATCCATCATAAATGATCACTACCCAACTGCTCCTATCAAATCACAGCAACCCAAACTCAAAGTATCATCATTATGACCTTCCATGGCTTCTCTCTCTCTCTCCCGTGCTCCCTCTTCCTCTTCCTCTTCCTCTTCTCTCCTTCCCTTTCTTTTCTGTTCTTTTCTTTCTTCCCGTCTCCCTCTTCCTCTTCCTCTTCTCTCCTTCTCTTTCTTTTCTTTTCTTTTCTTTTCTTTTCTTTTCTTTCTCTCGACCCCTGCCTTATCTCCCTTTTCTTTTCTTTTTGTTCTATGCCCCCCTCCTCCCTATCTTCCCTAATATATATAGTTTAACCCAAGTAACAAAATATCACAGTGGTAAAAAAAAAAAAAAAAAAAAAAAAACTAACTTAAGAGAAATATAATTAAGCTTTAAAATCGAGATCGGGATTTCACATACTTAACATTTTCCACTGCTCCGATAGTTACTTCAGATTAAATTATTATATTGATAGATACTAGTGAAGTTACTTGTATATGACGAGTCGCCGAAGCGAGTATCAAGCAATAATAACCCTACAATCGTTAGTAGTATAGAATAAGTAGGGATCGTTCTAGCCGGAGATTAAGGGTACCTGAAATATGAGAATGTTAATACAAATATTTACACAAATATATATACACAAAACGTCACAATGGGGGGAATTATATGGATCGGCAGCAAAGCTGCCACTAACACTAAGAACACGAAAATAAACCTAAACTACTATATACAAGTGATCATCATCTCTCACAAAACATTTAGCACCAAGACTCTTTAACATATAAACTCACATGAAAGAAAGTAAGGAACAAGTATCAACATGCTTAAAATTCAAATTCGTTTCGACCGCAACTAGAGCTTTCGCTCTGTACCTAGTTACTAGACTTCCTTAAGTTCTTTTAGGACAAACTTTCGCTCTAGCCCTAAAGATTTTATGCTAATCCGGTTAAGACTTAACATATATCGCACAAGAGTCTTAAATCGAAAACATGTAAACAAGTAAGGTTGTCAATCATCTTATTTAGCATGCAAGTTCTAAGATTAATAGCCCTAAGTGAATAACACAAATCATAGAGTCCGTTAGGTCCATCTAGCTTGTAATTACTCTAGCAGATTAAACCTAATACCTAGATCATGTTCAAAGACAACACCAAGTATCGATTTTCATGCCCTCACCTTAGATTACTAACCAATTTAAATCCTAAACATGCTTCTAATACCACTGTCCTAATTATCTAACACATGAATTTACAAGTTACATATTACAAATTAGCATGCAAAATTCATTGTTCTTGTCGAAACCTAAACATAAATCTAAGCATCGATTCAAACAAGTCTTTAACATACAAATTATAAAACCAAAATCGATTCACACATAGACATATAAACCAACACCAAACATACATGAATGTTTCATAGACAAAACTAAACATAACTAGACAAAAATTACTAAAACCGAAAGAGGGGAGTGGATCACACTTTGAGACACCTTGAGAGCTTCACGTCGTGTGGATCCGGTGAAGTATGGAGGCTGAGGTGAGGCTGCACGGCAGTAGGTTGTGTCGGCAGTAGGTTATGGAGGAGAAAATCCAAGGTTCAGCAAAGCAGAAACTTGGTTGAGGTGAGGTGAAGGTGGTTTTCGGTTTAGGTTTTTGTCTAGGATCTTTGGGGAATTTTGGTAGAGTTTAAGCCTTGTGTTTAAGCTTGAGATGAGATGATTTTTCTGTAGGAAAACATGGCTATATATAGAGGCAAATTCGGCAGAAACCCTAGGTAGAAAACCTAGTCCAAATCGGCAAATGCAATCCTTGTGCAACAAGGTTTTGGTTCCTTCCTTTCTTGGTTCTTCTAGGAAACTTCTTTTTCTGATTTTTCTTCAAGGAATGGGCTGCAATGCTTCATGAACTTCTTGTGTAGGCTTGACAACTCCATTTGGTGAGCTTGGTCCATGGAAAAATGCCCCAAACCCGCAAGAACACAAGACCGGCAGCAACTCGGCTGGAATGACCTTGCTCCAGTAAATCCGACATATCTCCCTTCTCGGATATCCAATTGATGCGATTCCAAGTCTCAGATAAACTAGACACATATAGCCATCTCTCCATAAAATATCTCGATCAAATTCCTTGTGAATCGTCGGGAATGATTTTTCGAAGTTGGATCAAAGTCCCAGGAAAATCCTGGAAGCCCCTGGATTGGTTTGCTCGGACTGCCGTTTTGCAGCCATCTTTTGGGTGACTTCCCGAACTCCGATTGATCTGAAATTTTAACACAACATTCCTCAACATATGAATATTAAGCACACGAAATTTCATAGAATTCTGACAAGGATAGATCACAGTTTCACTCATCTCAAAATCACGAAAAAGACATATTTTACACTATTTTTCAGATTTCTCAAACTTAGTCATTTTTCGGATTCTTAACCAACTTTTCACCAAACCCTACCAAATTAACACTAACTATACTATGACTCTATCTTAGACAAATAAGGGTTAAACAAAACATAAATGAGGGCATAAGCATATAATATCGTCGCACATTGTGCTCCTATCAACTACCCCACACTTATCCTTTGCTAGTCCCTTAGCAAACTAAATTAAACTAAACTCTAAACAAACTATTGCCCCTAACAATTTGTCTCAGGCTCGTATGTACACATAGCTTTCAAGTTAATGCATGAGAATGCTAAGCACGAAAATTCCAAGCTTCATGAACATGTAACATCAATAAGAACATATAAGAACAAAAGTAAGCATGTAGACATGTTAAGCTAATTCAATCCTCCTCACTAGGCATACTCTCTTCTTTTCACTTGAAACATGGCATTCACTCATAAGTATATGCAAGCGAAAGATAATGAATTACAAAGAGTGACTTGCATATATCAAAGAAACGAAAGCACTTTGTGAATTTTTATGGAAAAACCTCATATGATAACTATATGCACCAATGAACCAAAACCATATGCTTACTCTTGAGATAATCTCCACAAATCAAGTTTAACCATCTTAAGAATCATGAAAAAGATCAATAAAAGGGTTGTAATGGGGCTAGGCTAAGAGGTATTCGATATTTGGATAAGGAGGCTTAAAAACGTCACCGTGGCCTTTGGCAAAGCTCAAATCTCCTTATGTCTTCTCGCCAAGGGTCAAATTTCATCTTGTTGGACCCATACTTCATTCTTTTCCTCCCATAACATTACAACAATAATCAAGACAATAGCCATGCACAAAATTTTTTGTTTTCTTTTTCAAGCTGTGCCTTACATCTTTCTTTTCTTGCTCTCGGTATCTTTTTCTTTTTCTTTTGGTCCGAGCAAAAATGTTTCAAAATTTTTCATTCTTTCTTTTTCTAAGGCACGGCATACATATACACTTTTCATAAATTCATGGCTAAGTCTACCCCACACTTGTTCTTCTTCATCACTTCACGCAAAAACTCCTTCAAAAATGAAGTTTTGCCGACACACAATGGTCAAGACATCACTATACTAAGCTCATGGAAAGTGTTTAAGGGTGATGAAAGAAAAGGCTAATCGTAGGCTCAAAGGGGGTTTACTAAGGTGTCCCACGACGGGCTCCAATAGGGCACATGCTTTATTTGGCAATAGTGGTAAACCTAAATGATCTTTATTCAATCACATTCAAAATCAAGGTAGTTTATGATTAAAAATGTTTTGAAAATCAACAAGAGTAAGTTCTAGCATACTAGAGTTCATTAAAAAGCTATGGCACATAGTCATCGAATATTTAAAGATTTATGAGGTTTCATGCTTCCTACGAATCTATTGAATTTTATCTTTTTATCGCTCAAGAAGAAAGCAAATTGGCTCTAAAGCTCACATAGGTTATTATGGAAACAAACTAGCTAAAACATGCATGCTTCGTTAATCAACAAGTCCTACATGCTCCTACCAATGCACATAATCCATGAAACTCACAATTTTAATTGTATGCACAACTATCATCTATGTATGCAAAGAGGAGAAAAACATCATTGACATTTTAGGGGCATCCTAAGACTCGAAACAAACAAATTTAAACACTCTATTTTTGTGGAACAATTTTCTGAATTTTTCTTTTCTAAACTAAGCACACGAAAACATAAACGGAATACGTTATCCCACCCCACACTTAGAAAATTACATTGTCCTCAATGTAAGCACAAATCTATATCAACGAATTTCGTAAGCATGCAATAGTCTAACATATACCAACATATCATCACAAATCAAAGAAAAAGAGAAGAGTTAAGAAATTTCAAACTCTCGGTGATGGCTCCTTCACTTTTCTTTGATCGACTTGGGTTGCCTCCCAATTAGCGCTTTGTGTTTATAGTCCATTGCTTAGACTTTTCACCGTGTTTTGTGTGTGTGTTCATCCATTGTTGATGCTCGGCAGCTTGGGGGCAGCAGTCCTTCTCGGCAGTAGGATTTTCTTGGCAGGCAAGCTTCTCTCGGCAGACGTGTGTGCTTCTCTTGAGGCCTGATTTTGGGTGTGTTCCACTATCCTCAATCGGACTAGTGGAAGTACTCCTTGTTTGACTTTTTATCGGACCTATTGTTCTGCCCAGTTTTCTGCTTCGCCAGATTGACCTTCGTGCACTCAAATTGAAACTGGGAGCAGCTCGAGACTCCAAATTCACTTCTGTAAAATCCTACAGAAAGTAGACTCAGAGACCTTTCCAACGGTGTATGGCTCACTTTCCCACGTTTTGTGAGCTGAAAACGGCAGCCTTCCAAAGTCGGCTGACTGCACTGCCCGATTTCTGTTTGGGCAGACCTTTCCTCTTTTCTGCACTTGTTCTTTCCTTTCCATCCTGCACACACACAAAACACATAAAAACGAACAAAAACAAAAACTACAATGCCAGAATACACAAATCTATTACTTAAACAAATTTTTCAAGGTATTACAAGAATTTTTCAAGCTATACACAACATCAAAGATTCAAGGTACGTGGAGCAGAGGAGCAAACTGTGCAATGGACTTGTGCAGCCCACGGTAAGGTCATGCTTTATCCGATATACCTCAAAACTTTAAAGACTCAAAACGATTTTCAGAAATATACAAAGCTAACATTCAAACAAATCAAGATTTTATAATCCCCGGCAACGGCGCCAAAAATTGACGAGTCGCCGAAGCGAGCATCAAGCAATAATAACCCTACAATCGTTAGTAGTATAGAATAAGTAGGGATCGTTCTAGCCGGGGATTAAGGGTACCTGAAATATGAGAATGTTAATACAAATATTTACACAAATATATATACACAAAACGTCACAATGGGGGGAATTATATGGATCGGCAGCAAAGCTGCCACTAACACTAAGAACACGAAAATAAACCTAAACTACTATATACAAGTGATCATCATCTCTCACAAAACATTTAGCACCAAGACTCTTTAACATATAAACTCACATGAAAGAAAGTAAGGAACAAGTATCAACATGCTTAAAATTCAAATTCGTTTCGACCGCAACTAGAGCTTTCGCTCTGTACCTAGTTACTAGACTTCCTTAAGTTCTTTTAGGACAAACTTTCGCTCTAGCCCTAAAGATTTTATGCTAATCCGGTTAAGACTTAACATATATCGCACAAGAGTCTTAAATCGAAAACATGTAAACAAGTAAGGTTGTCAATCATCTTATTTAGCATGCAAGTTCTAAGATTAATAGCCCTAAGTGAATAACACAAATCATAGAGTCCGTTAGGTCCATCTAGCTTGTAATTACTCTAGCAGATTAAACCTAATACCTAGATCATGTTCAAAGACAACACCAAGTATCGATTTTCATGCCCTCACCTTAGATTACTAACCAATTTAAATCCTAAACATGCTTCTAATACCACTGTCCTAATTATCTAACACATGAATTTACAAGTTACATATTACAAATTAGCATGCAAAATTCATTGTTCTTGTCGAAACCTAAACATAAATCTAAGCATCGATTCAAACAAGTCTTTAACATACAAATTATAAAACCAAAATCGATTCACACATAGACATATAAACCAACACCAAACATACATGAATGTTTCATAGACAAAACTAAACATAACTAGACAAAAATTACTAAAACCGAAAGAGGGGAGTGGATCACACTTTGAGACACCTTGAGAGCTTCACGTCGTGTGGATCCGGTGAAGTATGGAGGCTGAGGTGAGGCTGCACGGCAGTAGGTTGTGTCGGCAGTAGGTTATGGAGGAGAAAATCCAAGGTTCAGCAAAGCAGAAACTTGGTTGAGGTGAGGTGAAGGTGGTTTTCGGTTTAGGTTTTTGTCTAGGATCTTTGGGGAATTTTGGTAGAGTTTAAGCCTTGTGTTTAAGCTTGAGATGAGATGATTTTTCTGTAGGAAAACATGGCTATATATAGAGGCAAATTCGGCAGAAACCCTAGGTAGAAAACCTAGTCCAAATCGGCAAATGCAATCCTTGTGCAACAAGGTTTTGGTTCCTTCCTTTCTTGGTTCTTCTAGGAAACTTCTTTTTCTGATTTTTCTTCAAGGAATGGGCTGCAATGCTTCATGAACTTCTTGTGTAGGCTTGACAACTCCATTTGGTGAGCTTGGTCCATGGAAAAATGCCCCAAACCTGCAAGAACACAAGACCGGCAGCAACTCGGCTGGAATGACCTTGCTCCAGTAAATCCGACATATCTCCCTTCTCGGATATCCAATTGATGCGATTCCAAGTCTCAGATAAACTAGACACATATAGCCATCTCCCCATAAAATATCTCGATCAAATTCCTTGTGAATCGTAGGGAATGATTTTTCGAAGTTGGATCAAAGTCCCAGGAAAATCCTGGAAGCCCCTGGATTGGTTTGCTCGGACTGCCGTTTTGCAGCCATCTTTTGGGTGACTTCCCGAACTCCGATTGATCTGAAATTTTAACACAACATTCCTCAACATATGAATATTAAGCACACCAAATTTCATAGAATTCTGACAAGGATAGATCACAGTTTCACTCATCTCAAAATCACGAAAAAGACATATTTTACACTATTTTCCAGATTTCTCAAACTTAGTCATTTTTCGGATTCTTAACCAACTTTTCACCAAACCCTACCAAATTAACACTAACTATACTATGACTCTATCTTAGACAAATAAGGGTTAAACAAAACATAAATGAGGGCATAAGCATATAATATCGTCGCACATTGTGCTCCTATCAGTATAGTTACACGCACCTAACATTATATTCTTATTTTTCCTTCTTTTTTATTCTTTTATAGATGGATAAATATCGCGAAACATATTCTTTCTCAATCAACCCGGTTCCTACTATTTCAAAGCCGGTGGATCTAGCTCAACTTGCATTGTTGGTGCAACCACCTTTAACAAGAAGACCACCTGGAAGGCCAAAATCACAGAGGTATAGAAGTAAAAATGAAGTTAAAATGACTGTCAAGTGCAGCATGTGTAACAAATATGCCGGTCACAACAGAACAAGTTGTAGATAAATTATATAGTTATGTAGATAACTATTCAGGCTGTTACAACAATAACTACTTTCTTTACAATTACCATCACGATTACTTAACAATGTGTTTAAAAGTTACATTGAATTTTAAATTAAAAGCTACATCGATTGTTTTTTGGTTTGACTGTTATTGAACGGTTATTTTGTTCATGTTGATTTTAGCAGTGGAACGCTGCCGTGGTGCGGTACAGCGGCACGCTGCATTGTATCTTGCATTTTTATTAGATAGTTACTTTGATAGTACTCAGGTTTTGGGTCTCCATTGTATCCTGCATTTTTATCAAATAGTTACTTTGGTAGTTACTTTGATACTTACTTGGATAGTACTCAGGTTTTGAGTCTCCATTGTATCCTGCATTTTTATCAGATAGTTACTTTGATAGTTACCTGGATAGTTACTTGGATAATTACTTAGATAGTACTCAAGTTTTGTGTCTCCATTATATCCTTCATTTTTATCAGATAGTTACTTTGATAGTTACTTTCACAGTTACTTAGATAGTTACTTCGATAGTACTCAGGTTTTGGGTCTCTATTGTATCCTGCATTTTTATCAGATAGTTACTTTGATAGTTACATTGAATTTTATATTCAAAGTTACATTGATTGTTTTTTGGTTTTACTGTCATTGAACGATTAAATTTATTTTGTTTATGTTGATTTTGGCAGCGGAATGCTGTTGTGGTACGGTGCAGCGGCACGCTGCATTGTATCCTGTATTTTAATCATATAGTTACTTAGATAGTACTCAGTTTTTGTTTCTTCATTGTATCCTTCATTTTTATCAGATAGTTACTTGAATAGTTACTTGGATAGTTAGTTGTTACTTGAATAGATACTTGGATAGTTCTCAGTTTTGAAGAAATAAGAACTATTCCTTGAACAACTACTCAGATAGTTACTTATATAGTTATTTTGATAGTTACTCAAATAGTTACTTGAATAGTTACTTAGATGGTTATCAGTTTTGAAGAAACAAAAATTGTTCCTTGAATAGTTACTTTGATAGGTACTATGACAATTACTCAAAAACGATCTGTTCAAATAAAGCATAAACAATATTTTGTAATAAAACATAAACAATCTGTTCAAATAAAGTATAAACAATCTGTTCAAATAAAGTAACTAACTACTTGAAACTTCCTAAAATTTCCTAACAATCTAACAATCTCTCCAACTACGGCGATTGTCCGCAAACCTCTTTAGAATATGAGCCATAAACTTGTCAGCCTCTTTCTTCCCAAACTTCTTGCTGATATTGCCTTGTGACATGATAACGCTCATGAAGTACATGACACATATCCCGTAGTCCACGTTGAAAGTCAGACAGTTACAAAGATGATAGTTACAAATATGATAGTTACTAACATAGTTATACAGACAGTTACAATCAGATAGTTACTAACATAGTTCCACAGATAGTTACAAAGATGATAGTTACTTAGATAGTTACTAACATAGTTACACAGACAGTTACTAAGATGATAGTTACTAAGATGATGGGTTTAGAACTTACGAGTTAGAATTTTATTGAGGCAATCTTCCAGAGAACGAACTGATAGGCATTTTCGACCTATAGTTGTCCTTGATCCACTTTATGGTTTGAATTTCAGCTTCGGTAAGAGCCTCTTCTACCATCTTCAATTCGGTGCTAGTGCTCTTGTTGGTGTCTATTTTATACCGGCATCCTTGCTCCAGCATGTCATCTGATTGATCCAGAACATCTTTTATCCATATATCAATCATTTTAACCTGTTAATAACATAGTTAGTCAGGTAGTTACAAAAATGATAGTTAGTCAGATAGTTACTGACATAGTTAGTTAGATAGTTACTGACATAGTTAGTCAGATAGTTACTAAAATGATAGTTACTCAGATAGTTATTAATATAGTTAACCATGTTTATGTCAGAATCCGGAGACTCACAGAGACCGATGGATCTTGGTTTGATTCCTTCCTGCAAATCCTACTAACTAAGGGAATATCGGGCTGACCGGCTTATTACGTTCCGATGCTTAAGTTAGTTTAGTAGGGATAAGCTAATAACTTAAGCGGGAATGAGTAGTTAAAGTATTGATTACCTGTTAATGAGGGTAGCTGTAGCTCATATATAGGCTGTCGGGTGTGAGGACTGGTCTCACTCTTCGATGTGGGACTGGCCCCCTTCTGCATATATTATGGGTTGCTCTGGTCCCTTGTTTAGCGGGCTAGCGCCCACGGTCCCCTGGCCCTAGTCACAAGTAAGACCCGCTGGGCCGCCGGTCCGGACGTCTGTGATTCACCCCCGGGCCCTAGACCGGGTCCGGGAATCCTGTTAGCGGGTCTAGGGATCTGGGTAGCCTCTCTTTGGCTACTGTCAACAAGTCCCCCAAGTTCCCGGTCAAGTGCAATCTTGAATAGGAACTTAAATCTGTCTTGTCTTGCAGGCCCACGGACCCGTTGGGATATGAACCCGCCGGTGCCCCAGTCCCCCAAGTCCGCGTTTAAGATTGGACTTGGCCGGGCGTTCGAATAAAGCCGTTGTGATGACGCACAATGGTACGAGTGCATGTTTGTGATGTACATGCAGACAATTGTATACGAGTATAAGATGTGATGTATGGGATGATGATAATGTAGCGTTGAAATCCGTCATGCCATGCTATGCCCCGGGAAAACCGGGTGAGTATAGTGCATGGGTGGAACGAGTCCCCCAAGTTCCTCAAGTTAGAACAGCACCCGCTACGGTCAACAGGTGTATTAGATGGGGTGCCTTGATGTTTGGTAACTTGGTACCAGCGGGAAATGTGTCATGTGTTAGAGGAGTTCCCGGTGGGGTGGCTTGGCCATGTGTGGACATTGGCCGCCGTCCCCAAACTTTTCACAGCCTTTGCTCTAGCGGGCGTGAAGTATGTGCAGGGTTTTTAGCCTACAAGATTGTCTTGTATGAGAGGAACGAATCTCCCGGGTTTATAAAGCCCGTTGGTATTTCTAGCCATGAGTTAGTACTGGCCTATCCGTTGGGATAACTCGGTTGGTGCAACCGGATATGCCACAGGGATATTCGAGTGACAACTCGGTACCGGTTGATCCGATGGGATGCCGTAGCCAATTGCTCATTCTGGCTCGACGATGGAATACTTTAGCCTTTAGTTGGAACATGCTCTACTGTGGGTATGTGCTTTTCCCGTTGGAATGCCTTTTACCCGGTGGAATGCCTCAGCCGTTGGTACTGGCCTACCCAGTGGAATGCCTCAGCCGTTGGTTGAAATTTGCTCTTGGGAAGGTGGGGGGGTTGGACGTCTCGATTTTATCCTTCTGCACGCGAGGCAGGTGACTGACATGCATTTAAGGGAGTAGCCCATCAGTCTCATTTGTTATGATGGCTCGGGAAGTGACCGATAATGGTGCACGTATCGCTAGGGGACGGACAGAGATGGGCGGTCCGGATCCGCGGTCGTTTGACATGCCCTAATTAGGTTTTTTTTTTTTGGGGGAAACGACAGGGGACCTGTATATAAACCCCTCCCTTCTCGTGCATTCTTACTTTTGGCCAAGCATCAGGTAGAAAACGCTGAAGAGAGATCGTAAGAAGGAGACTCTTGCTCTAACTGTTCCTCAGTTGTGCTTGCTCACATACGATTGCCCGGTGTTTTCCCGTGACCGACTTTCCTTGGTTGTGCATATTAATCGGTAAGTTCTGGCCTTCTCACTCTGAATTTACACCCTTTTTTGTGGGTTGATCCGACTGGGCCCTTGTTTTGTGTCAGTTTACTTTTGCTGGGAGATCCCGATTGTACGTTATTTAGCCGTTGGGACTGGGCATCTTCGGCTGATTTGCCTAGCGCCCGCAATGGGGTTGTGCTGAGACACTGCCTGCTCCGTGCGGCCTCGCGGCCGTGGTTTTAGGTTGTGTTGCTGATCGGCCGCCAAGTTTGATTTTCTTCCCCTATGTCACATGGATTCTAGGAGTTCCAGCGAAATCGCCGAACCGGCCCGTAGGCGACCGGTAATGGACGACCACGAGAGGATGGAAGGCTGGCTTGCCTCCTCGTCCTTCGGGCGGGATGCTGTTGCCCGTTCGGGTGGTGAGGTATCATCGTCTGGGTCTCTAGGACCGAAGGATGAAATGCCTTGTGGTTTACCAGTGGGCACCACCCACATACTGAGTGGGCCTAGCCCACTTTACACAATTGTGGACGGGGATGACACCTTAGTCTATGACGAGCCCAAGCGCTCTTTAAATGCTGCGGAGATTGAGGCATTTCGGGCAAAGTGGAAGATTCCCGATGAGGTGAAGCTCCGGGCTTTGAATCCCGGTGAGTTGGCTTGCAACCCGGAGGAGGGTTGGGTTGCTATACATGAGGACCAGTTCCGCCATGGGTTTTCCCTCCCGCTACCCAACTTTGCATAATACCTGCTAGCGCGCTTAGGATATCACCGGCGCAACTTTCTGGCAATCAGTGGAGGCAACTGCTGAGCCTAGGCTGCTTGTATTACTTCTGTGATATGAGCTATCCTACGGTGCACGAGTTTCGAGCTCTCTTCAGAATGACATATTCGAAGAAGAGGAAATCCCGGGGGTGCGTTACATTTGCCGCCCGGGATTATAAGCCGATTATCACCCACATGTCTTCCTGGCTTGCCAAGGACTAGAGGAAGAAGGTGGTGATGGCGGGGGGAAAATGGCAGAAGAGGAGCCGAAGGTTTCGTGTACCCACTGCGTTCTAACCTATCGGCGACCAATCGTACGAGCTGTCCGACTTGGAGAGGGATATGATAGCCCGTATTTTTGTCTGTTGGTCCGATCTGGAGCGGAGTTCTTACAACTTCATCCGCTGGGAGGTGCTGGAAAGATGCGATCTGGGAGGCATCCTAGTGGGTATCAGGGAATGTTGTTACTGTGCCCATTCCGCTGGCTCGTTTGGTACTTTGTTTTTAACTCCTATTGTTGGCTTTCTGCAGGTGTACTGTAACATCCTGATTTTTTAAGTTGGTCAAATTCTATTTTTCTTTTGAGAAATAGAAAGTAGAAATTGTCACGAGTTCGTCACATTTTTCGGTGAATTATTTGAATTCCCGAGCTATTTTTAACGATTTTTAGAAGTTTCATCGAAGTTCCATCTAGTGGTGACATGGCAGCTCGTGATTGGTCCTTAACTTGACTTAGTCCCCACGTTGTGGCAGCCCTTGTGCTGATCCACATGAGCCTTGTCAGGTGACACTTGTCAGAAAGATGGAATCCATCTGTTGGGTGAGCGACACGTGGCGAGTGGAGAGGAAGAAACTGATCAGGTTTTGACAAGTGGCCTCCTTCTGTTGGTCCAATTCTTTGACCGACTCTTTTGATTGGCCATGTTTCCCTATAAATAGGGATCAGCCCCCCATTCAGTCTATATCAATTTTCGGAGAGAACTTTCTCTCTCTAGGTTTTCTCTCTCTAGCTTTCTCAGTCTAAATTTTCAGCGGGTCATAACTTTTGATCCGTAACTCCGATTCTGAATCCGCGAGTGGCTACAGATTCGTATCGATGCGATCTTTCTATCCATGGTGGTTGGAATTAGATCCAACGGTGATTTTTAGATGGCTCATTTTAGGGATTTACTTTACGACCGGTAATATGGGTGGCGTGTCGAGGTGAGTGGTTTATGTAATGTGTTTCAAATCTTCTTTTATGCTTTTAAAATAGTCGAAAAGTATGATTTTGATCTATTTTTTAAATATTTCTCTATTTTTAAGTGAAGCATGTCTATTTGTGAAATATGCGGTATTTATATATATTATGAGCTGGACATTGTTTGGTATATCTTGGAACATCTGAACTTCTTCATTGGTTATGCCGAAGTAAGGATGTGACACACGGATGTATAGAGTTGTGTGCATTAGGTGCCCGTGGTGATCACTAAATTGAAGGATATCCAATAAGAAGGGATTGTGTGATATGATGAATTGTTTGTGGTCAATGTGTATATGATATACGATATACGTATTTTATAGCGTGTGTAAAAATGTTATGGCTTCACTGGCATATTACATGATCTACTCACTGAGCGCGTGATTTTGCTCACCCACCCATTTACTTGTTGTTTTGCAGATAAGTATTTAGTGTTTGTCGAGTCGAAGTGTCGGACGAGCCTAGAGTGAAGAGTCTAGAAAGAAGTGTTTTTATTTTTTATTTACATTCCGCTTTGTAACATTTAACTCACACCTCGGGATCGGCGCCGGGTGCCTAAACTCCACCGACGCCGGGACCGGAGCGTAACATGTACCTTCCCGGACGGTCATTCAACCCCACCACACTCTAACCATGGACAACCAGGAACTCGTCTCCTGATTGAGCGAGAAGGGAGAAGCTGCAGTGCGGACCACCGTGAACCGGGAAACCGGTGAGGCTACAGAGCACGGAGAAGCCGTGACTATGGAGGTCCCAGATGAGAGGTACCTTTTAAGACGGGTGAAGATTCCTGCTGCGGTAGGTCAGGCGATCTCTAGAGCGGTCGAGACTCCTGTTGGGCCCCCGAAGGTTCCGGACGGCGCAGGAATGATCCCCCGGAGGCTGGGACCTGTGTCTATCGTTTCCAAGTCTTCCTCTTCGGCTGGTCAATCTTCTTCCGCCCGTGTTGACCTAGGTGAGAAGAGAAGGAGGATCAGGGAGGCGGTCCCGGCCTCCGCTCTTGTTACCTTTACTGGTCGGACGGCTGGGGAGAGCTTGGCCAAAAGGTTGAAGCTAACCAGCAGTTCCTCGGCCACTGCTAAGGGAGTTGGTTACTGAGTATGGCTGCGCGGACGAACTGTTCGTCAGGAGCCTGCTCAGGGACATGAAGGGCATGGAGCTGGATAAGATCCGAGCTCTGGAAGACCGGCCGGAGGAGAACCTGCAAAAGGCCCGAGAAATGGCCATCCAGGTGAGAGCGGTTTTTGCTGGTGTTTTTTTTTTCTAGGATTTCTGACTTTCTCCTTCTCCTGTTGTTTTCTTACTGATGCTTGCCTACTTGCAGATGTTGTACCACTTGTATCTGACAGATGCAAGTGACGAGTTGCCCGAGTTGAAGAAGCAGGTGGCGGTTCTAACGAGCACCCGGGACTTCCTGGAGATGGAAAAGTCCAAGCTCTAGCGGGAGAAGGCCCGGCTGGAGGAGAGGGCCAAGAAGCATGTGGCTAAGTTCGAAGACCAGGTCAAGACTCTTGAGGAGGAGAAGGCGGGTCTGGAGGAAGAGAGAGCCGAGCTGGAAGCTAAGGTGGAGGAGCTCCAGTAGCAAGCAGTGGCTGCAGCCATCTCTGCCCGCGGAGTGGCTGATGAGGACGACCCGGAGAGGTACCAGCGGTTTGTCGAAAAGTACCACCTAAGCGATGAGTTTCTTGCACTCCTGGAACAAGCTAGAGAAGCGGGGATCACATATGTCTTCGACGAATGGAGAGAGAAGGGTTATTTGGATACCTCTAAGATGTCGCTGCTGCAGGCTGACCCTGAAGAAGGTCGTCCGGGAGAGGAAGAAGGTTCTCCCCAGGTCGAATCGACCGGAGAAGAGGCAGCGGTTGTGGTGGAGGAAGCTACGGAGGAGACCGCTGCATAAGGGGTTGCTGCAGAGGAAGAGGAGCAGGCCACAGCTCCTTAGTTTAGACTTCATACTTGCAAATTGTTCCTCTTTTTGTGTTTTTTTTTTTTTACTCGTCGGATGCCTGCCGGTGGACGAACCCGCTTTACACAATAATTTGCTATCAATGAAATGAACTTTTTGCCTGTTTCAACTTGTTCCCGATTTGACTACCAGTGGTTTGCCTTTTAGCTTGCTTGAAAACAAAATTGGAATATAGGACTTTTGATATTACACCGGTTCAACCGTTGGAATGCCTAGCTAATTGTGTTGGAGAAATTAACACTTTACTTTTGGGCTGAAAAGTTGTTGTGCCGCTGGACTCGTTGCCGGAGCTTGAACTGGGGAAGACACTGGGCTTGAGCGGGCAGTTAAGATTTCACCCGGTCATACGAGCCTTGGTGCAGTGGGATATAGGTCCCGGGGAGAAACTATGTGACTGGCATTCAGCATAGAAGGCTCCAGGATTGCAATGAGTGCTAAGTACATGGGCGCGCTTTCCAGCCCCGGTCCCGTGCAGTCTCTACCTGTCGGACTCTCCTTGATACCGCTGCAACTTACCGCTGCGAATTAATCCCTCCACCGCTGTTTTTAGGGCAAATGCAATCGTTTATCCGACGGGTGGATTCGTCGTGATAGGAGCAGTATTTACCGGTATGCGCCCTGGTCAGGTTCCCCTTTGGGTGTTTCCTCTTTACACTAGTACAAAAAAGTCAATACACAACAGTGGAAACGAATTGTGTGAGTTCGGATTTTCAGTTGTATATCTCGAACTTGTGTGATGAAACATTAGACAAGTCAGTTTTAGTTTCTGTTGTACAACTTATATGACATGTCATGGCTGACTTGGCATGCGCTTCACTGACATGTCTAATTTATACAACATAACATATATATTTTTCTGTTGTGTGATTTTTAAACATACAACAAAATATTGCATTTTTATTCAGTTGTCTGATTCACACAATAAATTGCATTTTCCTACTTTTTCACGTTTCATATTTATCGAGTTGTATGATTCTACAAATCAAACAACAGATTTGAGGATTTTGTAACACAAGTTTGATGTGGCTTTTAGTCATATTGTACAATACATGATATTCACAAAAGCATAAACGGTTGTACATCAAAAGCTGAAGCATTACCATAAAAATTGTATATCAAAACGGTTGTATATAGTAGAGTAGAATACTGAATCACAGCCTTCTTCAAGCTAGTCCTAAATCCTTGATGAGCAGAAGCTAGAACATGTACAGTGACAGGAACCCTGTCAGACTGACAAATCATCCAGCCATGAAGCTATTGCAGCCGTTAAAGTCTTGCAAGGGATATATCATGTAAAAACAAGGCATTATACATGACTTAGCATAAGACATATTTTGACCATATACTGAGCAATTCTTCACTACAAATAAACAATATCATTTCCAGCAACATAAAATTATAGCCATGACAGTTGCTCCTAGCCTTGGTGCTAATCATTTTCTGACCCGAGTCCGTATGGAGTTTAAGAGCCTATCTGGAATCTGAAATCTATGCATTGTGAACTAAAAATGATATTAGTATACGAACAGATACCCAAGAAGCCATTGCGATGCAGCCTAAATCTAATTTCACTATCAAGTATGTCATAAAAATTTAGAGCTAAACGAAGAGAAGAATTTTCCAGAATATAGTAATTTTCTCAATGAAACAGGAATGGAAGGTAACCATATATCATAGAAACAAATGCTAGGTTCATTACCATACCTGAGCTTGGGGAAGGAGCTTCTCTGGAGCGATGCTCTAATGTCATACCAGCTGAATCCTGCTGATCTGTCTTCAAAGATGATGACCGACTTGCAGATGGTGACACTATATCCTGGAAACCAGAAAATGTTGCCTGTAAAACCAAAGTCCCAAATTGCATCAATTTACAGTATCCTCAATCATATAACAGTACCTTAGTGTATGATTGGAACTTCAAAGACTGAAACAACATGAATCAATCATACAATTAAAAAAAATTAGCTCCTTGTCAAAAACAGAAAGTAAAACCATGTGTCACCGGTACTGAACAATTAAGAACATCAGAATAGTTTAAATAGGAAGAAGAAAATAAAACAATATTCATGGGAGAAGGGCAGAAATAAACTAAAAATACATAAAGACCGAAAGACAGTGTTCAAAACATTTTAACGCAACTACACTGGCAGAAAAATAAACTTTGAATAACAGAAGAGCTAACAAAAATCTTAGACCAATGCACTCAGTAAGCAACCACATTTGTAAAAGTTGTCTCGTCAGCCTCAGTTTAATTTCAACTGTTAAATCGAATCACACAAGCAATTTCACCATAATTTCATTTTATGCAGCATACCTCATATTCATTCTCAAATAACCTTATATCTGTGTGGTATCGTAGCTTGTTCAGATCTTCATATCCAAAAACCAAAAAGGTATACATCTATACCACCACCTTCTAAATTAAGCCAGCATAACTATCCATTTAACTCTCCATATATAGGAGTCTAATGAAAAGTACTTTCAAATGATCAAATGTAGATACAATTATTGCACTTCTAATTCTGATGTTCTAATTTTTACTTATACTATTAGCATACCTCTGATATATAGCTCTCTTAGTCATGGAAAAGGGTTATAACTTCCCAGGTTAAGTTACCACCTTAGCTGAAAATGTGCTAGTTGAGAAAGAACAGGAACACTAACACATTTGCAGATGATACTCATGCTGCTGCTCAGACTTGGAGTGCCCTCTCAAGCTCATACTATCCTTCCTTGCACCTGCATTGTTCTCTTTCCTGGCCTTCATCTGCAATATGGTAAACTAATTAAACCGCAGACAAGTTGCTCACAAAAAATAAGTTCATTTTCTAGTTGGCAATTGTATGAAACATAGAAAGAGATGAGCAGCATTGGAAGTTACCAGTTGACGTCTTCTCTGGTAGGTGAGGGTCTTAGAAATTGCAGTAGATTCAATGTGTTGGGCATCACTAGGCATTTCATTGAGGTTGATTTGAAGGGTCTTGCCACTCTGGGAAAGAGAGGTAGTCTTTGATTAGCAGGGACACAAACTAGGCCTTTGAATCCTATAACCAGCGCGCACAAAAAAATTCAGACATCAGTCAAGAAAATAGTTGATGAAAGGCTATCACTATCATAGAAATTTCCAGGCTAAAAGTGGACACATTAAGGAGAAACATACTAAAATTTCAGGCATTTTGGAGATCGGGAAGTGTTTCAGAAGTTGAAGAAAAACTGACTGAGTTGTCAGAATCTAACAGAAGAAATACAAGCTGCAGTGTCAAATTAGAAAATTCACCAATTGATCATTTTAAGTCCAAAAAACTTGAAATCAATTTTAAAACGACTTTTAGGAAGTCTAGTTTCGTGCATAAAAAGAACAGAAAATAAATGGAACAAATGAGCATTCCAAGCAGATCAGTAGTAAAGGAGGTTCTCGGAAAATTTCTGGAAATATAACCAAATGCATATCAATCTTTGTAAAATCACCAAACATTCATTGTCCAACGAATTAAGCTGAAAATTTCCAGATCAATAGTTAGCTAATAGAAGGGAAACATATCAAAAATTCAGATCAATTGGAGGACTGGAAAGTGGGTAATGAAAAGGGGAAAATGAGCACAGCAGAAATTCGTTTTCAGGAAAACCAGTAAAGCTGTTTCTCTCTTTAAAACATAGTTTGCAGCCTTAAAAACGTTAAATTTTGAGAAACCAAACACATGAGCTTAAGCTCAATGAGGACTTTTATCATACACTTGGTGTGCAGATAATATATCATACAAAGTGTTAATTGAAAAATTGAGAATACAGAACCTTTAAAAGAATTTACTAATGGAAGATGTCCATAGCTCAGCTCTAACTTGATTGGGTTGCTCCAAGTGAAGATTTGGGAAATGCCATGCAGCTTCTACAACCTTATAAATCCTATTGATGAGCTCCACCCCACATTGGTAATCTCTCAACTTCCACAGGCACTGTAGTTTCTGCCCATCTTCTCCAATCTGCAAAGTGAAAAACAATAATTCGTATGATTGAACCTAAACTGTGAAAAGATTGAACGGCTTTCACCGCCAATATCCTAAGCATGCAATTGACAATTTCCTAAATACCGTAATTCCAATATTTACAACTAAAATACTTCACAAAGCTGAAAGATAAAAACTGAGACCAAAATAAAACATACAGCTCTTTCGATCATCTTCATCCAGAAAGTTCAAAATATCCTGCTGCTTGACTTCAGCTCTGTTCTTACGAGAAGTCACAAAGGTCTGTCGTGTCCAACCTGCACATTCATTTCACATAACACAAACCATTAGCTACTTTTGAACTCAGAAAAGCAGTAAAACACTCTAGTTCATAGTAAATGCGTGACAATACCCTCTTTCGATCCCACTGTGTTGTAGTAGCCAGCAGAAAAATCGTCTTCTCCCTTCTTCATCTCTAACCTGGGGATAGATAGAAAAATCAAGACAATGTTCATCCAAATTCGCTCAATTCAACCTCATCAGATTATTGACATCATTACTATCACTCTGAATTTCCATAACAACAAAACAGATAACTAAATCACAATGTTAAACTCTTCCTAATCTGAATTGGGCGACCGCGAACTTCTCCGAGTTTGGTCTCGATGCTAACTGCAGCCAATGAGAAGGAAAAATAGCATTCAAATCCAAACAATGGAAGTCTAAATTGAGAAAAGAGAAAGAGGAGAATTTTGAGAAGAGAATCGGATTGGGTTAGGGCTAATTCGAAGTCTAAACCGTAACCCAATTCAAGCTTACCACTTTCAACAATGTTACGACGGTTCACCGCCGAACATACCATCTACGCCGCGACCCACAACCCTCACCCCAAGTCTCAAATCATCTCCGCCTTCGATGACCTTAGCCTCACCCTCAAATCTAGTTCGAGGAGCTTCGTACTAGAGTTCAGATATGGAGCTTTGAGTCAAATTCAAGGTTCGGGAGACGGGGGTGGGTGGGGGGGTGTGGGAGAGGTGGCGACGAGGGCATGGATTCGAGGAGGAAGGTGGAGCTTGGAACCTTGGTTTATTGGCAGGCTAAATCGAATTTACGGGTTGAAATCGTAAGAGCTAGGGTTTCGAGTTTATGATTCTGTGAGAGTGAGAGTGAGAGTGAGAGTGGTTCTGAGAGAGAAGCCTTTGAGTTGTTTTTACTGTTGAGAGGGCTCGGGGCTTTGAGAGAGAGAGAGAGACACTTTTGTGAGATGTGAAGAGAGGAGAACGGGTATTAAATATTTTCTAAGTTTATGACACAAAAGAAAATATATGAAATGTCTGATATTTTTCAGACCCAATTTAAAAGAGAGAGAATTTTGCCGCCAGCTACAAATTTGGAGAGTTTGACATAGTAATAGGTTTTTTCTTCATACAATAGAAAACGTTTAAACTGTTGTACTAGTTTTCTTCACTTTGCACTTGGTATTCCACTAGGTGGTTTCTTGTAGAAACTTCAAAATAGTTGCACAAGAGAGGAGATATAAATTGTTGTGGGATTTGTAACACATATATGTTTCAAAAACTCAAAGTCTATGGAGGCAAAGTTCCCGCTTTGAGGGGGTGGCATTTCAGTCATTGGAGACAAAATGAATTTGGCACAAGCACAAGCACAAGCACAAGCAAAATCAAAACTAGTCATACAACAGAACTATAAAATTTTGAGGTACAAGTATTTTTCATTTTGCACTACGTACCACCTAGTGCAAGATGTGACATAATCATACAACAAAAACAAGAACTTTGTTGTCTATACATCTTGGACATTGCACAATTTTGAGTTTGGGTGTCGAAGGGAGTTCGGCCGCCAAGTTTTTCATTAATCATACAACAGAAAATGTGTGTCAGAGTTGTGTGACAAAATCTGGAAAAAAGTTTTTCAGAGTGTAGAAAATGTGTACCCTCATACAATACAAATTAATCACTTTAGGTTGTGTGAAACAGTTCAGTCATTCATATAACGAATTACTTCTAAATTGTTGTCTGATATGTGTTGTGTAGTTACATTTTTTTACTATTGTCGGCGGGGGGGGGGGGATTGTGTTCCCGTTCTCATATAGGATATCCTCATAGAAAAAGGTTAAGGTGGTGAAGACTTCTTATCGTCCTGCTGGCATAATCGCCAGGGGGCGCTGTTGTAAGGGGGATTGGTAGGATGCGGGACTTCGCCCTCCCTGCGAGTTTTCAAAATTTCCCTTCCAGCGCTGTTGGGTCCCCAAATTCCTAGCTTTTTTATTGGATGAGGCTCCTTGGTCTTGGCGCTACTGCCAATTCCTGTTTTCGTGCCTGGTGGACTCTGGCTCCTCCTGTTTTCTCTTCTGCCGGCGGTTTCCATAAGTTTCGTGGTCCTCCTGGGCGTATCTGATCGCCATTGCCATCAGCTCGTCATAACCCTGCGGGACCTTTACCCGCACAGCATATGAAAACTTTCCGGGTCGGAGACCTTGCTTGAAAGCCATTTTCGCGATTCCCTTGTCCATATTCCTGACTCCAGCGGTGGCTGTTTGCCAGCGGTTAACGAACGCTCTTAACTCTTCGTCGTCTGCCTGCCTGTAGTTGAAGAGAACGGTCGAAGTCCGGGCCCCTTCGACCCTTAAGATGAATTGGCCAACGAACCTATCGGCCAACTGCTCGAATGCCTCTATGGAGTTTGCCTGTAGCTCGTAAAACCAGCTGAGTGCCTCTCCGGATAGGGTTTCTTAGAATATATTACAGCACACGGCGTCGGAGTAATCCTTGGTACACGTTTGGGACCGGAAGCTGTCCAGATGCTGGCATGGACAACCAGCCCCGGAGTATGTCAATTTCAGTGACTTTTGGGTACCCGACTTTCCGGATTCCAATACCCGATGGGAGAAATGTCTGGGAAGCTCGTTGAACCGCGCGCCTTCATGCGGTCTCTCAGCCTTCCGCGCGTTGGTCTCCATCTGGGCCTTCATATCTGATACTGATTCAGATAGTATTTGGAGTGCCTGCGCGGTTGGGCTCATGGATTCGTCCTCGAACGAAACGCTTACCCACTGAGGATTCGGCGCGCTCTCTGGTAGGCCACATCACCTGGGAACCCCGCCCCCGTCTAGCCAATGCCCTTTTCTCCTGACGATTGTCCTACCTCCAGGGGTGGGAACACTTTTAGCGGTGGTGCAAATGCCTTTGTCAGAGCGGCACTGCGCTGCTGCCTTTTTTCCAAGGCAACCACCAACGCGGCATTCACCGTTTCCATTTCTTGATATCGGGTGTTTGCTTTTGCTCTGTCCCAGTCGCTCTCCGCTCGCAAGCGGCTGACTTCCGCTCTCATTTGTTCCACTTCTCCCGCCATATCAAACTGGTCGGGGCTGGAAGCATCGTCCTGGCCGTTGTTGCTGGCCAGCCGGTCCTTTCCTCTACTCGGGTCACCGAGGGAAGTAAGTGCGGTTCCAGGTCCAAGATTTGGTGGGTTTTCTCCGGGCTTCCTACACCAGCTTCTAATCCTGACCCTCCTGCCATATTATTCGGACGTGACTTTTATGTAATCTTCCCACGGACGACGCCAATTGTTTCTGTCATAATCCGGAGACTCACAAAGACCGATGGATCTTGGTGTGATTCATTCCTTGCAAATCCTGCTAACTAAGGGAATACAGGGTTGGCTGGCTTATTCCGCTCCGATGCTTAAGTCAGTATAATAGGGATAAGCTGGAAACTTAAGTGGGAATGAGTAGTTGAAGTATTGATTACCTGTTAATGAGGGTAGTTGGGGCTCATATATAGGCAGTCGGGTGTGAAAACTGGCATCACCCTTCGATGTGGGACTGGCCCCCTTCTGCATATATTATGGGTTCCTCTAGTCCCCTATTTAGCGTGTTGGCGCCCCCGGTCCCCGGGCCCTAGTCATAAGTAAGACTCGTTGGGCCGTGGGTCCGAACGTCCTTGATTCGCCCTCGGGTCCTGGACCGGGTCCGAGAGTCCTGGTAGCGGGTCTGGGGGCCTGAGTAGCCTCTCTCTGCCTATTGTCAACAAACGAGATAGTTACTAAGATAGTTACTAACATAGTTACAAAAATGATAGTTACTCAGACAGTTACTAACATACCATTTTGGAAGCGTCGTTAAAACTTTGCCCGGTTTCTCTTCTTCTGGGTCTCATGGAATCAAAGTGGATAAATCTGCATGCCTCCTTCTCAAACACCAGCAGAGTATGGTGATAGTTCTTCTTATGCGTAAGTGGGAACAGAATGATGTCCGCTTTACCAAGCTTCTCATAGAGTGGTTCATATAGGAACTGATGCATTGTTTTTGCTTCGAGTTCTTCTGTTGACATATGTTTTCAAACAAAACTTATGATTAGTTATCTCTAAGGTTTTCTACAAAAATATTATTTTTCTGTTAATTAGTATCTTACCCAAGAGTGAGTCTGTATAATACTTTAGGTGCATCTGGATTGTCCATGTCAATCATTTCGCCATATAATACATCTGCAAATGCATCGATCATGTTGTTCGCCACTTCAATTCCGTACACTACCTGTTCTATTTCATGTTTTGAAATTTATGTTCCCACATCCCTGCCCTCCCAGAAAAAAACACTTTGCACAGATTATAGTAAATCAGATGATAGTTACTAAGATAATTACACTCAGATGATAGTTACTAAAATAGTCACACAGATAGTTACTCAGATGATAGTTAATCAGTTGATAGTTACTCAGATAGTTACTAAAATAGTCACACAGACAGTTAGTCAGATGATAGTTACTCAGACAGTTACTAAAATACTAAGGTAGTTACTCAGACAGTTACTAAAATACTAAGGTAGTTACTCAGACAGTAACTAAAATACTAAGGTAGTTACTCAGACAGTTACTAAATCAATTTTATGCTTACCCGCTCGGTGCCTTGCTCCAGTATTCTTGCATCTTGAGTTTTGTGTTGTCGTCCATGTAATTTCTTTAAACAATGTGTTCATCCCAGTCCAGCACCTCTCTTTGGCTGGGTTGAGAAGGTTCCCCTGTATCGACGACGTAGTATATTGGTTCCCCATCCTCTGTCTGCCCAATTACGTCATCAAATGACGTCGGAACAGATTCCACCTGGTCTGTTCGCACCATATTTTTTAAACTTTCTTCTCTCTTTTTCTGGTTCTCTTCTTCCCTCTTTCTTCTGTTCTCTTATTGTCTTTTTCTTCTGTTCTCTTATTGTCTCTTTCTTCTGAGTTCCCGTTCAGCTTTGATATCGCCCCACCAGTATATGTTGTCCTTTTTCGACATCCTTGTTCTGTTTTTTATGCGGACAACGTATGAATATATATTCTCATCGATGCTGCTGAACTTCCAGAGTGCATTTCATCAATCAAAAATTTTGCCACATTCTTGTTTGATTGGAAATGCACTTTCTTCTTTATTTTTGTCTTTGTCTCAGATTGATTGAAAACAACCATGGGAACTGGTGACTTCATGATTTGATACTTTTGAGGTTCCGCTACCATGTCACTGAGAGTTGGTGATCTGGCTTGTGGTGCAGGTGGATTCCTCAGATTTTCAGCTGGGATTTCAATTTGTTGTTGCGGTGATTGAGTTGGAGTGCTGAAACCTCCCTAAGGAGATATAATCCCCGACAAGAGGTTGAAAGAAGGCATTTCAAACACTGGTGTCTTGGGTGACCATCGCTTCCTTTGGGATTGTTCGACGATATTTTCTAGTTTCTTCCTTGTCACGTGCGCGATAGAAAAATTATGTGAGATAACAGTTTATGTTATAGTTACTAATACAGATACTCAGATGATAGTAAATCATATGATAGTTACTAACATAGTTACACTCAAGTGATAGTTACTCCGTTGATAGTTACTCAGATAGTCACACAGATAGTAACTCAGATGATAGTTACTCAGATAGTTAATAAAATACTTAAACAGATAGTTACTCGAATGATAGTTACTAAGGTAGTTACCTAAGAAGCATGAATACGAGTACGTGTGTCCGTATTCAACACAATACGAAACGCAGACACGCCAATTATTTTTTTTTTTAATGTGAATACGTGGTGGACACGTTCAAAATTTTTTATTTTAAATATTATATATATACATAACAAAAATATGTGAAATGCAAACAAAATAGTTTATAAAATTAAAACTTAGTCAATCGAAATCCAAACAAAATTTCATAATCAAATTACAATACAAATAAAAAGAACTAAATGGTTTCATTCATTTTCATCCATACCATCCTGAAGGCAGCATATACTGTTTATCTATCCAAAACATCCATCTTTAACAATTAGATCTTAAGACTTAGCTATTGAGGTGAAATGAATATCTCCTACAGAGGAAAGAGTGAGACCGCCAATCAAATGTAAGATCAGGCCATGATGAAGAACTAGACTCAATCACAAAGAATCACCTAGAACCCAAATTTCAGTTAAGAGAAACACACTAGTATGGAATAGAGAAGCTCAAATTAGAGCCATGTATGTAATGCCTCATCAAACATCACCATAGCAGAAAACACAAAACAAATGCAGCTACATAGCCCCAAAACTCCACTAAAAACCACAATGAGATCACAAATGTGTCAAAATCAAAACTCATAGCACATTTCCACAAAAGGGCCAGGATGCTTCCAACTATTCAAAGCAGATTAATACCCCATATACACATAAACAAGCTCACCAATTTCAACTACAAATACACAATACACTATGCTCATAAAGACCAAATCTTTCAAATACTCAAACAAGAACCAAACGAAAAAGGTAAAGACCCAGTTCAACATTGAAACAAGAATCAAACAAATCACCCAAACCAAGTAAAGATTCAAACTTTACTGAAACCAAGAAGCAAAACCAAAAACCCAATTTGAACATACCAACGAGCTCTTCGAAGCACTATTGGACACATTGCTCCGATTCGTCAGATTACTCAACGGCGCACGCTTCTTCGCCAATTTGGGCTCCGCCACCGGAAACTTCCCGAGACTCGACGACGACGAAGCCTGCCGCTTGGCTAGGCGGTGGCGATGCGATGGTTTCTCTCCTAGAGCGAAGGAAGAAGAAAGAAGTCCCTCGTTCCAGCGAAGGAAGAACAGGTGAGGAGGTGAGGTAATTTAGGTTATTTTTGCTAAATATCTGTTTCTGCCTAAACCCGGGGGTCTAGTAGATACAGGACAATAAAGATAGAATATGAACACAAGGGTTTATAGTGGTTCACCGTGCCATCGGAGGGCACGGCTACGTCCACTTGGAATTCACTATAGCCGGCTAATAAGCCATCGGTGGTACAAGGGTGGAATGCCTTGGAACCAAGATCCTTAATACTAAGGGGGAAGCCTCCTATTTATAGAGAAGGAAGGCTTCCTCCTACACCATGTTTCCAATGTGGGACACAAACCCACATTACTACACATTACACTACCCACGAAGCTACTTCGGGAGCCCGGTGCCACGCCCTCCGGGTGCGGCACCGGTGATCTCTGACATTGGGAATATAGCCGGGGTTGCAGTCTACCCGCCGGATGCCGGAACTCGGACCCATGACACCGGTTGCACGGTCCACGAGGTCGCCGAACATGCTTGGCGGTGTACCATATATGCCACCAACAAGTCCCCCAAGTTCCCGAGTAAGGGTGCAATCTTACTTGGGGACTTAATCATCTTGCGCCTCCAAGCATAGGCGGTGACCGAGTCACCCCTACTACCTCCAGTCCCCCAGTCCCCCAGTGAGATTGGCCCTTCTCGAGGTTATCGCCTTTTGCCTCTGGATGATATGTACCTTATAAAACAAATAAGAATAAAAAAGAAATGATTAGAATTTAAGCCACTGACAAGAATCAAGCACCGGGTTTGTTATTCGTTACCGCTCGGTGATACGAATACTGCCCGGGGTTACCAATGATATGCCCACAAATATCAATGGAACACATAAATCATGATCACGTATAAAATGAAGGCATGTGTAGCTTGAGGATGTCATGCAAAGTCTTTCGTTAGTGTTGGCTTAGCCGTTGGGATGCCCAGAGCCGGTTGAATGGTACATAACCGGTAGAATGCCTCAGCCGTTGTTACTGGCTTACCGTTTCCCGGAGGAAAAGATCCCGGAGGATAGAACTCGGCCAGCCACACATGAAAGACTATGCCATGCACAACAAAGCTAAATATTACCGATGTAGCAGGTAAGCATGCACATTCATTATCATGCGGGAAAAACAATTCACATGCACCCACTGCTTCAAACAGCAAATCAACCTGCAGCAATCTCCAGCAAAGCTAAGTTCTTTGATCCTTACAATTATATTTACTCCACTTTTATGCGAGTACTGTGCTATATATTTGGCGAGCAGGATTGCTGACCAGATGGGAAGGCCCAGGGCTGGAAGCTGCCCAAACCTGGACTGCTGCTGGATGAACCGGATGCTGCTGAAAACCCGGCCCAGCCCAAGATGCGGATCGGTTGACTTTGACCGGGCAGGACTGATTTGAACCTACTTACTTTCCCGCCATTTTTCTCTCTTCTCTGCTCCTCTCTCTGCTTCGGGCTTACTTCTGCTTCTTGCTTCTCGACCGGGGACTCTCCTGCTCGGCACCACCGCTCGACCGGCACCTCCCTTGGCCGGCATCTCCACCCGGCCGGCATCCTCCTCGGCCGGTGGCTCCACCCGGCATCACATACAGCTCGGGGACTCTCTGCTCTCGTCCGGCGCTCTCCCGTTCTCCCGGCCGGGGAATCCCGTCCGGCCCTTCTCTCCCGGGGACCCCATCCGGCTAACTCGTCCAGGTAACACTCGTCTGGTGGCTCTCGTCTGGGGACGAACTGCACCGCATCGCACCGGGCCGGACTCTGCTGGAAGCTGCCGCACCGGGACGAGCTGCACCGGGGCCGACGAACCGCACCGGAGCTGCTGACCTGAGACGTGCCGCCCCGGGGTCGACGATCCGCACCGGGGTTCTTGCACCGCAGGACGAAACCGGGACCCGCTGCACGAAGCCGGGACCTGCTGTACCGGAAGACTTGCTCGGGAAACGGGGCTGCATGCCGGGAGACGCCGCACCGGAGGGGTGCTCGGGGATGCTGGCCGGCGGACTTGCCGCACCGGAGACGCTGGCCGGGAGAAATAATTGGCGCCAAGTCCGAAACCGCACCGGAGCTCGCGCGTGGATCACTGCAGGGTTGACTCCTGCTGACCGGGCTGGGGGATCGGGCTGACTCGCCAACCGGGCCTGATGACTGCCCCGGACTGCCTAAACCCGGGCCTGCTATCCACTTGGAACTGCTAACCGGGCCTGCTGACTTGAACTGGGCTGCAGCAGCAGGGCTCGCCACTCTTCTTCACTTTTTCTTCTTCCCGATAGAATAAATAAGAGCATGACTAACCGATCTCTACCCAGCTGGTAGAGCAACACAACTTTTTGAACTGGTTCCCACAGACGGCGCCAATTGTTTCTGCCTAAACCCGGGGGTCTAGTAGATACAGGACAATAAAGATAGAATATGAACACAAGGGTTTATAGTGGTTCACCGTGCCATCGGAGGGCACGGCTACGTCCACTTGGAATTCACTATAGCCGGCTAATAAGCCATCGGTGGTACAAGGGTGGAATGCCTTGGAACCAAGATCCTTAATACTAAGGGGGAAGCCTCCTATTTATAGAGAAGGAAGGCTTCCTCCTACACCATGTTTCCAATGTGGGACACAAACCCACATTACTACACATTACACTACCCACGAAGCTACTTCGGGAGCCCGGTGCCACGCCCTCCGGGTGCGGCACCGGTGATCTCTGACATTGGGAATATAGCCGGGGTTGCAGTCTACCCGCCGGATGCCGGAACTCGGACCCATGACACCGGTTGCACGGTCCACGAGGTCGCCGAACATGCTTGGCGGTGTACCATATATGCCACCAACAATATCCATTCTACCCCACGTATCCTTTTTATTTGCGTGCCCACCCAAATACGTACGTGTCCAAGCAAAAATACGCCGTGTCCAAATCATGTCTATTTCGGACACGCTTGTCTGACTGTATTTTAACGTATTTAGACGTAGCGTATGCGTATCCGTGTCCGATACGCGATACGACACATTTTGCACGTGTCCGTGCATCATAGGTAGTTACACATATAGTTAGTAAGATAGATACTCAGATGATAGTTACTCAATAAATAGTTGTTTACATGATAGCTACAAAGATGATAGTTAGTCAGATAGTTACTAAGATAGCTACTAAAATAGTTACTTTGATAGTTACTCAGATAGCTAGCTCTACAATTACTGAAAAAACACCATGACAATTAGTAGTTACTAATGTAGTTACCAAAACAATTACTAGCAAATCTACCTAGAAATTGAAACACATTTTAATTACCTTTGCGTTTTTCTTCCTCTTTTTTTTTTTTTTTTTTTTTTTTCAGCCTCTTCTTCCTGCGCTCTTTGTTTAGCCAGCTTACGATTTCTTTCCATTTCTTCCTTTACTTTTCTTAAAGCGTTAAGCTGATCTACTTCAAGCTCTTCTTTTTCTGCATTCTTTTGACTGGTTTCGTCCACTTCAGTTTTCTGGCCTTCTTTTTTTGCTTCATTTGCTAAGTTTTCCAAGCCAACTAATAGAGCTTCTTGTGGTGTCATCTCCATTGTGTCGGAGAATTGAGTCAGTGCGGCCACAATTTTCTTTTGACTCTCCAACTCAGCCTTTAATTTCA
The DNA here is from genome assembly GCA_963682095.1 of Potentilla sterilis. Taxonomy (NCBI): domain Eukaryota; kingdom Viridiplantae; phylum Streptophyta; class Magnoliopsida; order Rosales; family Rosaceae; genus Potentilla; species Potentilla sterilis. The sequence continues at coordinate 52,145,120 of OY821755.1, read as the reverse complement.
GATTTTCCAGGTCTTGTGCCGTTGTCGTATGATTAAGCACCACATTTTCTAGTCTTGCAGCTTCTAATTCTTCTGACATCTTTGCCAATATGCTCTCTCTTTCCTGTAACTGTCTCTCTAGATCTTCAATCTTCTTCTGCTTTTCTTTGAGCTGTTCTGAAAATTCCTCGTTGAGCATTGCAGGTTGCTTTTGGTCCCTTTCAGTCTGCTAGTCCTGTTGAGGTTCATCTTTATCATCACTGCTCCCCTCCGAGTCTTCGTTGCTGTTTGTAAAATGTTTCTGAAAAAAATAAAAGAACAATTACTAACATAGTTACCATATAGCTACAGTTCCTAATACAGTTACTTTAACAGTTACTCAGATAATTACTCAAATCACAGTTACTCTGATAGTTACTCAGATCATAGTTGCTTGCATGATAGTTACTCATATCACAGTTACTCTAATAGTTACTCAGATCATAATTGCTTGCATGATAGTTACTCAGATGATAGTTACTCAGATAGTTACTGACATAGTTACTCAGACAGTTATAAAAATGATAGTTACACATATAGTTACAAAGATGATAGTTACTTAGATAGTGACAAAGATGATAGTTACACAGATAGTTATTAATATGGTAGTTACGCAGATAGTTACTAACATAGTTAGTTAGATAGTTACTAAGATGATAGTTACACAGATAGTTACTAAGATGATACTTACTGACAAGTCTTTGAGCTGATACTTCCACAGCTTTTTCTTCAACTGTTCGAGGTCCCATTTTCTGATCATGTGCTGTTCATTCTCCCTCTCTGGAATCGGCTCCACCAAGTTTATTTTCATGCACAGTCAATACTGGTTGCAAAAGGAATGTTAGTTTATAAGAAGCAAAATGATATAACAAAAAAGAATAAATGAAGACAAAACTCGCGCGCTTACCAGAATGACATGAATACTTCTTCCTGTATTCTTCGATGCACGGTCCGATTTCTTGTATTTAGTGAGACATTTTTTCATGAAGATTTTCACTTCTTTTGCCCAGGCATAGTTAGAAGTCTCACCTAAATCCTCCACAACTCTAACCATGTCTATATAAAGGGTTCCTTTTGTATTTGGGAAAACAAGCTTGATTAAGATATCGATGATTATCAGCCTTGCCATATTCTCATCTCTGCTCCCTCTTTCCTCATCACTTTGAGGATTCTTGGCAATTCAGCTGCAATGGCTTTAGTCATCGTCTTCTTATCGACTTCCTTTGCTTGTCCAAAAAATTTGATCACAAAATCAGAAATGGGAGTCTTTTTTCTTTAAATGTAGGTTTTTGTATGGTTCAGCCCTAGAATTTGTGAAACATCTAATGATTTGATTCAGAACTTCTTCCCAGCAAACTGAAACACGTCTTTGTCATGATCATAAGCTTCCAGCACCATCTTCACGTGGTTGTTTGACTTTGAACCGTAAACTAGGTTCTGGTGGAGTGCTTGAAACAGCTTTGCAAATGGAGTCCTCTCGACCAGACCTAGTACTGCTTGTGGTATTTGACATCCGTATTCACCAAAATTTGGTATGGTGCTTATGAACTGTAGGGTCTGCGCATTTTTCTTCTGTTTCTGCTCATTTTAAAACACAATTAAAATACAATTACTATGACAGTTGAATAATAGTTACTATGACAGTTACTGATACTGTTACTTAGATAGTTATTTATATAGTTCTCAGTTTTGGGATAAACAAGAACTGTTACTTGTATAGTTACTCAGATAGTTATTAGTTACTTGAATAGTTACTTGGATAGTTACTTTAATAGTTTTCAGTTTTGAAGAAAGAATAACTGTTAATTGGATAGTTACTTAAATAGTTAGTGAGATAGTTACTTACATGATTTTTCAGTTGAAGTTTTTCTTGGTTTTCTATCACAACAAGCTTCTTTGCATCTTTATCATCATCTTCATCTTCATCAATATCATAATCAGATTCACCACCACTACCAAATTTATCATCTTCAGTTTCATTATCATCATCACCATCATCTTGTTGTCGTTTTCTTTTGTTATCTCTAGCTTCCCTTTCTGCCCTTATCTGCAAATTTGATAAGCAAAGTTACTATGACAGTTTTTTCAATTGTAACACAGTTACTAAGATAGTTATTCAAAATAAAAACAGTTACTATGACAGTTATTTACTGATAGTTGTGCTTGCTTTTCTTTTCTTTATATCTTGCTTTCCTTTTCATTATCATCGTCGCTTTTATCATCTTGTTTTCTTTTTCTTTTGGCAGCTGCCGCTCCCTTATTTGCGTTTATCTGCACATTCGAGAAGCACAGTTACTAAGACACTTATTCAATTGTAACATAGTTACTGAGATAGTTATTTATAAGAAATATAGTTACTAATTATAGTTACTTACAAATTGTGGTGCTTTCCCTTCCAGCTTCCTTTTTTTCTCTTTCCCTTCTGGCTCTTCTGCTTGCTTCTTTTGTGCTCCCATCAATTCATAGTTAGATGATTTATACACTAACATTTGCATTTACCAACTGCTTAATAGTTACACTAACAGTTACAGAAAAAATAAAATTTAAGTTACAAAGATAGTTACCTTTTGTTGTTTTTCTTTTCTAGCCTTTTTGTGTTACATTTTTTATGGATTGTCATCGTTCTTTTTCTTTGTTCGTAGTTCGTGTTGTATATCATTGTCACTGCTATTGACCTCTTTTGCCTGACTAGTTTTCAACTTTGATGCCATTTCTTGCATATGTGAGAGAAAAAAATTATTGTAAACGACCATAAACTCAAACAGTTTGATAATTCACATATATGCATCACCAAATAGTTTACTCACAGTTATTAAGACAGTTATGCAATACTTTGATAGTTTCATTCACATAAACTCAAACAAGATAGTTACTAGGATAGTTCCATCCATATAACACAGTTTCATCCATTCACACTCACACATACACTCAGAATTTCTAGCGCTCAAGCAAATTTTTTTTAAAAAAGCAATTACTTTGATAGTTCCAACCATTTATTCTTGAACAAAATGTTCTATAACATCTATAAACTATTGTATCAAAAAGATTGTATCTTTATTGATTGCAGTTATATAACTAATCGGTTCTCAATTTGGCTCCTCTTTTACTTGAATTTGCTCTAAAGTTTCCCATGCTTTTAACACAGAGAGTAACATTCTTCTAAAAAATAAAAGAAAACAGAGAGTGAAGAAGAAGATGGTAACTGACCTGGGTCAACAAAGGTGTGTGGCTTTCGGTTTCGTCTTCTTCTTCTCGTGGTGACTCAACAGTTCGATAACTGACCTGGGTCAACAAGGGTGTGTTCAGATTCCTAGGCTTTCGGTTTCGTCGTCTTCTTCTTCTTCTTCAGCAAAGGTGGTGACTCTCAAAGCTGCTGCTTACACTCTTTCATTTTTTACACTCGTTCATTTTTGTTTTTTGAACCATTACTGCTCGCGTCTCGCGTGGCGGACACGGTAGGACACCCAAGAATACGCACGAACACGCGAACTGTTGTTCGGATACGGATTAGACACGCGCGTCCTCCATGGACACGCAAAATGGGGTTGGACACGTGGGGTAGTTTCGTCTTTTACCAGGGGAAAGCCTGTCCGTCTCTTCACTCTTGAGCCGTTATTTCTCCTCTCTATTCTCTTTTCAAACAAAACAGGTATGTTCTCTTATTTCTCTCCACTCTTCTTCTTCTTCTTCTTCTTCTTCTCTGTTGATTGAGATAAGATGGTTGTGATTGGTGAACGAATTGAGTCATGAGTTATGGATTGAACTGCGTTATGGATTGGGTGGGGTATAATTGAAGTTGGACGGCCCTTCTGGGGTATTGGAGGAAGCTATTGATAGTGTCTGGATTTTCAAGGTGCTAGTTTTTAACTTGTTCTTTGCTTTGTTTTATACAGTTTGAGATATGGGGTTGTTGACTTGTTGCAATTTCTTAACTTGGTATGTGTTAAAGTTTATATGTGCATCAAGATTTCGGTTGGGTTTTTGTTACTTTTTAGTTTATGACTTGCAGATTGCATCAGTGAAGTAGATGAGCCTGTTATCATTGTAAATAACTGTAATAAGATTGATGGTATTACTTTCTGGATCAGTGAATATCAATTTTTTTTTTCAATAACTGTAATACGTATTGATGGTATTGTTTATCGATAATTTTGGTGTGAGGCTCAAATATCAGTTTCTTTATTTGATTTTCTTGTTTGCAATGTAAACAATGCTCTTGTATGAAGAGCCGGCTTTTCAAATGCTAGCTCTATTAGGCACTCAAAGTTATTGATCTAGGTATTTAGATTTGGAAACTAATCAAAAGTTTTTGGTTGATATGAAATTTGCTGGTCAATTGTTGCCAATGAGGCCACGGCTTCTTTTAAATATAGATAAATCACAAGTGGTACGGTAGCTTCACTTGCAAATCCATGTTTATGTGCTCTTTACTTGAATGGCAATAGGTCATCAAGATAGTCATGCTATGAAATTTTGGTGAAAGGAAAAGAGAAGGAAGTAGGATGCACTGAATTGATTGTTGACATAGTTTGGGATCGTGGTGTTCTATATTAATAGATTCATCTATCCTTAAATTTGTTGTTTTTCTTAAGTTTGGCAAGTCTTGCTTCTATATTTCGTATTGTACTCCATCTTTCAGCATGAGATTTGTTTATATTGTTTTGATCAATGTAGTTTCTGGACTCCTTTCTGCTGCATGTAAGTGATGTGACTATGAAAATGAATTTGAGAAAATTTCATTTACTTATGACTTAATTAAATTATGGAAGTTCAAGATTTTAAATTGCTGTCCAATAAAAGAAGATTTTGTCGAATTAAGTTAAGCCATAATCTGAACACTCCTGAAAGTTATGGTCATCATCATCATCTACCATATTTCATATTCTGGTGCTCTAACTTTGCTTGTTTTATGTATATATATTTTTAAATGCTTTGCTTGTTTCTTAGTTAGTTTTGTCAGTACATATTTGAGAAACAATATAACAACTTTTTTTTTTTTTAAATATTCTTTCATTGTCTAAAAATGCCAAATATTGAACCAAACCAAGGCAATGAATCTCATAGTCTCAGCTTTTGTTATGTCTCTTAGATTTTCTTGCTCTGCTTTTGATAAAAAAGATGATGAATAAAGTCCAAGCCAAAATATTAGCCTTCACAAAAGAGCCTTTCATTGAAGTAGAAGGGAACCGCAGAATGTAAGACATTTTGATTTCTATTAATTCAATCTAATTCTAACAAGTGAAGCGATGTTTTTACTACTTAATGCTCATTGTTTTTTCCCCCCCTTGAAGAGCACAATGGCAATTCAATGCTATGTCCCAATCAGAGATCAGCAAAATGGCTGCAACTCAAATTTATCTAGGTCAATATTACGATGGGAATCGAAAACCAATCAAAGGTGGCTTGTTGGACGCCCGCTTGGTACATTCTCATTCTTTAGTTATTCTTTCGAGTGCTTTGTAGTTTTGTTGAAGGAAATTTTGGTTGCAATATTTGGACAAACCATAAGAGGCAGGGTGAAGAGAAATAATATCACCATAACAGGCGCTTAGATTCATTCACACATTGAAAAAACATTTGGTATATGCTTCTATTTGTTTGGATGCATTTCCCATGCATTTATACACTCAATTCTGACAATTGTAATCAGAAAAATATAAAACAAAGAAGGGGATTGAAATTGACACTCTCTTTTTTGGAAACCAATACCCTATTTCCTTCTGCAAGTGTGTTTTACAGTGTACATGTCCATGACAAAAGGATGCATGGGTAGGTAGTGGGTTTGATTTCCAAGAAAGAGAGTGCCAAATTCACCCTCCCCCCCCCACTGGGATATCTATGTAGTAGTGTAACTGGATTATGCTCCATTTTTTTTTGTCTATATGGCGGTCTATTTCTCTTTTTTGAATGAAAATTATAATCTTTGCTTCAGGGCCCTGCAAATAAGCAATGTGGTGACTGTGAGACATGTGGTGCGAAACTTTCAGATTGTCCTGGCCACTTTGGATACTTTGTGCTTGCTGTCCCTGTTTTTAATGTTGGATATTTAAGTACTGTTGTGGACGTTTTGAAGTGCATTTGTAAGGTACAAAGATATTTTTCATTCCATTTTGAATTCTTTCTACCAACTATACATTTCTGTATTATCTTAATTTCCTAACAACTTTGCAATATCTTGTCATACATTTCTTCAGTTAGATTGTGGCTTTTGACGTAGTGGGATGTACATAAGATACTTAGATTTAGGACATTCTAGACAGTACATTGAATTTACGATTGTTATCTTCATATCTTTTGGGTCTGTGTCAAGGAAAACATGGTCAATAAAAGATTGTAGATAGTTGTTGTAACCCAAGAAGTCCTCAACTAAGCTTAAAAAGATCGTGTTTTTTTTTTCCTGAAAAGAAACACACCGTAATTTAGTTTGGCATATAGGTGAATGTGGAAAGTTCTAGATTGGGCTAGCTAGAACAACGTGGTGAACCGGACCTAGTAAATGACCGAGTTAAAGCATCAGCTTAGTTTGTAATTAATGGTTCTAAAAAAGGTGTAGCTTGTGAAAGGCTTAGTGCAGCATTTTGTTTACTGAAAATGGGTTTCTTGTTACAGTTGATGATTTTTATTAAGATCTAAACTTCTAAATGAATGTGATATGTTGTGTACAGAAAAATTTATTTAGGCACAATAGTTATAGTGTTTTTCATCTGAATGGATAAAATTTATTGGATAAGAGAAGGTGGACAGAACTCCACAAAGTAGGAAAAGAAGATTGCTCTCAACAAAATAAAACAAAGCAGAAAAAACATTGTGGGACAACCGGACAATACTCCACTCCTCTACTACAGCTCTGCACCCTAGATTACAGCAGCCTTCCAACCTTACAGAATGAAAGAAAAACTGGTATTTGGAAGCCTTTGAACCAGAAAGTCAGAGAGCTGCCCTATATTTTACTCTACCATAGCTCCTCCTTCCTTACTCCTAAGTAGTCTTGAAAGAATTTTATGTTTCTTTCCATCTATAGCAACCCAAATGACAGTGAGAACAGTAATTCCCCTTTCCCAAATCCGACTATGTGATGGCTGAAAAGAACAGGGCTTTCATCTGGGTTCTCCCAAGTGACTATAGCTTCCCTAAATGAATCCTTCCAAAGAAAAGGAGCAACTTCACAGTGAACAAAAACATGATAAAACACTCGCCCCTTTCCAACTGTCATTTAATAGTTTTTCTGAATGTGCATTGTTTAGGCCTGTCTTTGTACTCAGAGACCGTAATAAATGGTTCAAAAAGATTTAGTTTCTGTACCTACATCTTTATAAATGCACTTCTATTGTAGGAACAAAGGAATATTCAGCTTTGCTTATATTGGTGATTTACAGATACCCTACCCTAAATAAGGACTTAATGACAATGACTGCTTGGATACGGGTATTTTTGATTTGATGCTATTGATAAAGTAGTCTGGGGTTCACATCCAAAAGCAATTGGCAATGGATATAGAGGCCCAAATTCTTATAAATCTACAGGAGGTTCCATGATTCCAATGTGGGATTCATATCTCAACAGCTATCTTACTACCGATCCAAAACATCCCCATCGGAATTTCATAGGTTCTTACATAATTCTTTTTCTTTTTGGTAGTTGAGAGTTTAATGTTTAACAACATCTGAACTCTTCTATCAATTGGTGTAGTTTACATTATGTAGGTGCACGATTCAACTTTTTTGCCTTCTCTTTTAAATATGCATCGTTTAATCTATTGTAGGTGCTGTCTTACTGCAAGTTAGAGATGCTATTACTGCAAAGGTTGAATTTAGTCTAAACACCTTATGTTTCTTGGACAGTCATGCTCTCGAATAATCTTGGATGACAAAGCACGCAGTCACTTTTTGAATTTTGTGAGAGATCCCAGAAAGGATAAAAGTGTCACGATGAAAGCGATAGTGAAGAAGTGTACAAGCATGGCAAGCAATAATAGATCAGTGAAGTGCCTGAAATGTGGATATATGAATGGTAGGACTCCAAACGTTTCTATGGTTTTTTTTTTTTTTTCCTGGGATCTTCGGTCATGTTTGAGGTTTTCTTTGCAGTTTGTACTTTATTGGTCATAAATTCATGCTAAAGCTGCTCTTTTAAGCTCTTTATATGGTTTCATATAGTAGTGATCTTCTTGTTCACTAGTCATTATATTAAGAAGAGTTCTTTTTTCTTTTTCTTTTTTTTTTCCTTTTTTTTAAGAGAAGAAAGGAAGGGAGAGAGAGATTGAACTGACATGTTCTTCTGTGAGAACTTTATGAAGACAAAATTTGGACTGTGAAAAGGTCCACACATGAGAAAGTTTACAAGAACTAGTATGCAACTTACAATTCAACTATTTGGACAGACATAGACCCCTAAAAGCTGCAGACACAGAAGCACGAATGAGGATCAATAAACAGATTTTCCCACAACTCCATCCTCTCTCCACGCTCGTAAATCTGATGTTACTTTACAACCAAACTACCAAGATATTAATGAAAGTATTGTTTTCTTATATTTTAATGATGTGATTAAATTAGGGTCCAGGTGATGTGGTTTCAATCAAGCAACAAGCTACAGTGAAAAATTAACAATGAGCTTTGCTTTTATGTTCTATATTTAATTTCAAATATTGGACATGCTTCTTCTAGTACATAAGATTGTGCTTCAATTGTAGGTGTAACATGTTGCATTCGATGTGGTGGACCTGATAATACATTTGTTGTAGATTATCATACACTCATATGTTGCGTTGGATTTGATCTTCTCGATCTACATTTGTCTGTTCCAGCTTAAGTGTGCTACTGGCTTGTTTAGTGCCTGATATTGTGGAAATTTATCAATTCCTTCAATATATTCTGGTAGGGATCACCTTTGTATGAAATATATGTTACAGGTTCAGTGAAAAGGGCTCAAGGTATGCTGGCAATTCTTCATGGTGCTGTGGATGACTTTAAATCAGTGATTCCTGTCATGAAGGATTCCAAGGCATCCATTAATCTGCAACCTCATATGCTTAACCCTGTTAAAGTTTTTTCTTTGTTCAAAAGGATGCTTGATGAGGTACTTCTCATACAAATGCAGATTTTGTGAAACCCATTAATTCAGTTGGAATTTATCACTTTTTGTATATTAGCTGTGATATTGTATTTTTTTGTAAAAACAGAAAAAGACGGATTTACTTTTTCTTGCATATCTGTTCCTCATGAAATAGATTTATATTGTCATTTACAGGATTGCGAACTGCTTAATCTTAAAAGTAGACCAGAGAACCTCATCATGACAACCATTGCTGTGCCACCTATAGCCATTCGTCCTTCCGTTCTTGTGGATGGATCACAGAGGTAATAGCCGTCTATTCTTCTTTTGCTCTTATGTCTCATAATATCTTTCAGTGGTTTTGTAGTGCTACAGTTGTTAATGATGCTCATTTTCTATTGCAGTAATGAAAATGACATTACAGAGAGATTAAAGAAAATAATTCAAACAAATGCTAACGTTCAACAGGACCTATCAGAAGGTTCTACCACAAGATTTTTGGTATGATATATTTTAATAAGGAAATGTCATGATGATAGGAGTGTCGGAATCATTAGTAGCTACATTTATGTCGACACCGGATCGCTTGTTGTAATGTCTTTGTAAACATGTTTATTTTTTCCTTTCTTTTTCTTTTTGTAAATTTTAAATTTAATTTTATTCTAGTGCTAGTGTAATGTCGGTATTGCTATTTGCACATCAAATATGCATGCTTGATATAGATTTCTTCCTAATGGGTTCATGCTACTGCTTTTTTTGATTCAGAGCCATGGACTTGTGTTATAGAATCATATACAGATGGTTTTGGCCACTCTGTTTGTGTTGGACCTATTGAACATATTCTTATTTTGCAAGAAAAAAAATACCATTTAAATATGTTGAAACCATTCTTGAATAATTGCATGTATATCTTGTGATTTCTTCTTTGTTGTATCTGTAACACTTTACAAGCATATTTTGCCATTAGAGACCGACAGTTATGAAGCCACTTTTTTGAACACATACAGTATTATATATCTAGAATGTGTAAAATATTCTCTTTCCCCAATATGCTGTTTGCCGGTGAATCTACTTGGTCATAGTGTCTGATTTTGTAATGCTTTTGCTGGGAATTCTGGTTCAGTCAGATTGGGAGATACTTCAAGCTGAGGTTGCGATGTACATAAACAGTGATGTTCGCGGTATTCCCTATCACATGACCCAAGGAAAAACCAAGCCATTGAATGGATTGGTACAGCGCCTCAAAGGGAAGACGGGCCGCTTTCGTGGAAATCTTTGTGGAAAGAGGGTTGAATTTACTGGCAGAACTGTCATTTCACCCGATCCTAATCTGAAAATTACTGAGGTTAGTACTGCATTTAAACTTTATAAACATTTGTGCGAGTTTGTTTTGTCTAAAATGTTTGCTGGATCTAGGTTGGAATCCCTATCAAAATGGCCATGATCTTAAGTTATCCAGAACGTGTGTCCGAGCATAATAAAGAGAAGTTGAAGCAGTGTATAGTTAATGGACCTTCTAAGCACCCCGGTGCCCTAGTGCTCAAACGAGGTGGCGAGGAATGGTAGGGGATTAACTTCTCATTTCCTTTTCTTATAATGAAATACTGGTATTGTTAGTGATATAAACTTGACTTGATTGTGCTGAAGGTCCTTGAAGCTTGGGCAGAGGATGTCTCGTGCTGAAAATCTCAAATGTGGAGACATAGTCGAACGCCACTTAGAAGATGGGGACATTGTTCTTTTCAACAGGCAACCAAGCTTGCATCGAATGTCCATCATGTGTCATAGGGTGATCACATAATTAGAATTGACTTTGTATATGTACATTGTTTCACATGAAGCTTAGTTGATACTATATGGTTACAAATTATTATTTCCTGCATGCAGGCACGGATTATGCCTTGGAGAACATTGAGGTTTAATGAATCTGTATGCAACCCTTACAACGCTGATTTTGATGGTGACGAAATGAACATGCATGTGCCGCAAACAGAGGAAGCTCGAACTGAGGCTATTATGTTGATGGGGGTAAGATAGATTTCCCGATTTCACTTCATTGAGATATATGCCAATGCTTCCTGTCAAGCTAGGCGAAACCCGAAATTGCTACATGGTGTGTTAGAGAATCCCCCTCTTTATTTAAAAATAAAAAATTAAAATTCCCCTCATTACCCACCCTGATTCAACCCAAGAAGAAATAGGCAATATTGTAGAAAAGTAGTTGAATATCTCAATCCTGCATTCCCCTAAGGCACTGCTGTTTTCTGGAATTCTGTTGCATTGATTTTTGCATATTTTCATTTCTCAAGCCTGGCTCAGCTATGGCTTTTTGTCTCCTATTGTTATTATTATTGTTGTTGTTCTTGTTCTTGTTCTTGTTCTTGGTGATGTACTTCGGCTTAGGTTGGCCTTCTTTGAAACATTTTTAGTTCCATATTATGTGTCTAACTTCATTTATATCAATTTGGTTGATTGTTTACTATCATCGACCTTTTTATTTATAGATTTCCTGAAATGAAGATGTTCTAGTTATCATAAACAAGTTGCTGATGTGTGTGTTAACTGTTTCTCAGGTTCAAAACAATCTATGCACTCCCAAAAATGGGGAGATTTTGGTTGCTTCCACTCAAGATTTTCTAACATCTTCTTTCCTTATAACAAGAAAGGACACATTTTATGATCGTGCATCTTTTTCACTCATGTGTTCGTACATGGGGGACGGTATGGAGCCTGTGGATTTGCCAACACCTGCTGTAATTAAGGTGAGTTACTGAAGTCTGTAGCCATCGGTTCATCTCGTCTATAACACAGTCAGGTCCATGCACATGGCAATTTGAGTCGGTTGTTTATGTCATTTCTGTTTGTCTTACTAGCTGACAGAAATTTGTTGCTTTGTAGCCAATAGAGCTATGGACAGGAAAGCAGCTATATAGTGTGTTAGTTCGCCCAAATTCAAATGTGAGAGTATATCTAAACCTAACTGTTAGAGAGAAATCCTACTCCAATACAAAGACTGAAGATGGAAGAGAAACAGAGGCAATGTGCCCAAACGATGGGTTTGTCTATTTCCGTAACAGTGACCTATTATCTGGGCAACTTGGGAAGGGCACTTTAGGTGAGTTTTCTGACTACTGGCCCTATGACAGTAGCTTTGTACAGATATGTCTATATTGTTAGATTGTATCAGAAATAATGACAGTGAGACGTACGATATTTACATGTCATCTAAAAGAAGAATATAATGGTTCTATTTTATTTTATTTAGATTCAAAATCTGTATAATGTAATTAATTTTGAACAGAGTGCTCATGAATTTACCATTATACAAGATGTCCTCTGACAACCAAGCATAGCAGCTACAGTAAACTATACAAGATGAAATAGAATATACGCCCTTCTAGGATAAAGCAGCCCCCAATTTACATAAATAACAATGGAAGAGGCATCCAATATAGGGTAAACACAATGTACCTGTGAAAATTTGGGATTATTCCAGTGAGATTTAAAAAATTATACTAGTTCTCTTACAAGTATGTGTACTAAAAATGTCGTTTTACTCTATATCATCTTGAATATTGACCTTTTTGACCTGGATTCATTACAATATGTTCTCGTATCGGGATATTTGATTAATATTGATGTTTACAGTTTTCAATTTGCCTCACTCCAGGAAATGGCAATAAGGACGGGCTTTTCTCAGTTCTTCTCAGAGACTATAAAGCTCATGCTGCTGCTTCTTGCATGAATCGTGTAGCTAAATTAAGGTATTTATGCAGCACAATTCCTTTTGAATGTATATATCTTTCATCTTTATTTTTTTTTTTTGTGTAATGTATCTTGGTCATATATCTGTTTAACATTCTATTTCTTTTTGTGGTGTTCATTGTTCTACTGTTTTGTTCATTGCATTTTGCTTTCGCGTTGCAATAACTAGTGAAGAATGATGAACTAAAAAAAAGGTATTATTGAAAGTTACCGACACTGCTGAATTCCTCTTATCGCCTCTTCATACGTGCTCACACATTTGATAACAGGAACTTGGGTGGGTTGTTAACTCCAAGTACTGATATAAAAAACATAAGTCCTCCTCTTTATTCTTCCTGTTTTGTTAATAGAAGTTGGTGCTTGCTTGTTGTCAGTTTTAGTGTTAGGTTTTTTTTTTCTTTTCAACAACAATGTGTTTGAAAACTCTGTACCCACATTATTAAATTAGCTTGTTGGATGATGAAGAATCACACATAAGAAATTTTAAACCTTACTGTGGTTGGATTCGTATGGGCACACATTCATAACCTGATCAATTCCTGCGTGGGAATTGGTTGCATGTGCTCTATATCTCTCATGCTAGGTTTCATGCGGTTGGCCTGATTCTAATTGGCCCAATTTGTGTTAGCCCCATGAAGAGGCATGTTGGGTGTCACATAACTGATTTAGAAGCATACACATCTCGTTATTTGGTTTTGGGTTGAATAGTCTCTACATTGTTCTTTTTTTTTTTCTTTTTTTTTCTTGAAAAACAAATTTGGTGCTCAATAGAAAAACATGGACAAGAGGTCTCTACGCTAAATATCTAACATCTGACTTGATACCAAATTTTGAAAGTAGGCTCGGTTTTAAACGCTGAACTAGTAAACTTTGTTCGTTCAGAAGAAAATTGTTTCCGCGGAGCAACTCTTTCGACAGAAACGCTTTCCAAAACTTTTCCGAAACCTTTTGCAATATACTCAGCATACAGCTGGTGTCTTTTTGGAAATGAGGAGATAGGAGAATGAAAATCTTTCGAAATCCTCAAATGCAGAAGTTAAACTTTAAAACGAAAACACACATCGAGTAAAATCGATCTTTACGGAAACAACTTTCCAAAACCAAACTCGGAAGGTTTCATGAGCCAACATAAACTTTGTGGTATCAGGGTTAATCAATCAAGAGAAGTCTAAGAGGGATTGGATTTATCAGTGCTCTAAGAGCACTGTTGAGAATTCATACCATCAGAAGTTTTGTAATTTCAAATCTTTTATTTGCAGTTCTTTTTATCCTTCATTCAGTTTTCTGTGCTTTTCATGTCTTCCTATTTTATTAATCCTCAGCTGATAGCTTGATGATTCATTATTTTATGGCTGCTTTGGTACTGAGGTATGGGTATTCTTATTGTCAATATCTTCTTGGTTGCAGTGCTCGATGGATTGGTAACCACGGATTCTCAATTGGGATTAGTGATGTACAACCTAGTGACCTCTTGTATGGTGAGAAAGAAAAAATCATTAAGAAAGGTTATGACAAATGTGACGACCAGATAAAGATGTATAAAAAAGGACAGCTACGACTTGCACCTGGTTGTGATGCTGTCCAATCACTTGAATCTGGGATTACTGCAGTATTGAACGATATTAGAGACCAAACTGGAAAGGTCAGTTTATTAATTACCAAAAGTATTTATAAATATGATGTGGAAGCCTTTAACTCGTATTATATTTGTAAAATTACTTTGATGCCTCGTTAGCTGACTCTTAATGTTTGTTTGAGTTGGGGTAAGAAATCTTTTTAGCATATTAGGATATTCCATTTTGCAATTATCTTCAGTTCTTCAAATGGGGTGGTTGATTCTGAAGTATTCTTTATATTTCCATAGTTGTGCATGCAAACACTACATTGGAGAAATAGTCCCCTGATTATGTCCCAGTGTGGTTCCAAAGGATCTGCTATCAATATCAGCCAGATGGTTGCTTGTGTTGGTCAACAATCAGTTGGTGGTCGCCGTGCACCAAATGGCTTCATAGACCGAAGCCTTCCTCACTTTCCTAGAAAAGAAAATACCCCCGCAGTAAGTTCTTTCCTGCTTCTAACCTGTCATACTGCTTGTAAGATGCGATCATATACATGACAATTTCATACATGTTCTATAGCACTGATTACTAATAAATAGTTCATTAGTGGTGGTCTTTCCTGAAGCTATGATATAGCAAACAAACAATTTCATTAATCTGATATAACAAAAAAAAAAATGGTTTGGCTCTGTTGTCAATAATTTTGCAGTTTCAGATTCAGGGCATGCTCTTCCATGCCATCAGCAAGAATCAAAATGTAGAGAATAGGAAGAAAGTAGAAAGATAATAAAAGTCTTTAAGATAAAGAAATCATGCCAACCATGAAAGACCACTGTGATTAATATTCCAAGAAAAGTCTATTATGCTTTGCAAGAATATTGCACACTGCTAAGTGAAATTTTCTCTGCTTATAAACATTACCGGTAGCATAATACCAGAACCGGTCTTCATTATTTCGACTGCATCAATGATAGTTAATATATGACAGGAAGAGCATCTTTCTCTTGATATTATTTTTGACATTGAGATGATTGAAACATACAACATATGGTGACCTTATATAGGCACCTTACCATCAAACACAAGACAAAGCATCTGTCTATGGTAAAACTTTTACTAGACTCATGCATATGCATTTGAAATGCACTTAAAGAAGTCTGCCTAGCTAAATGGTAAAACAAGAAAAGCATTTTGAGTGCAAATGCTGTAGAGAGCAGCCAACGACCACCATTCTGCCTTAGTTTTACTATCTTCCAAGTTCCAATAGTCTTTGCGTCATTTACCATTTTATTGATGTGAATTAACGGTCCTATTCTCTTTAATGGTGCAGGCTAAAGGTTTTGTTGCTAGTTCTTTTTACAGTGGCTTGACAGCTACAGAGTTCTTTTTTCATACAATGGGAGGTCGAGAAGGCCTTGTGGATACAGCTGTATGTTTATTGCTTTATTTAGACACCTACTCAAATTATTTTGACTTCTTCACACCTACTTTTCTTTCTTGTTTGTTTTTATTTTTTGGTACTTGAACTTGCATATTACCGAATTTCGCAGCAATTTTCAAATGAAATTACTGCAGCATTACTGTAGACTTGTAGTTAAAGTATACTGGAGAAAGATCATATGAGATAAAAATTTACACAGTTGAACCTGCTGAGTGGTCATCATCATCATGATGTTTAAAATCTAAGGGTTCAAGTCTATGCCCATGGAAAATATCTCTTATACCTGTTATGCTTATTTATACATGTAATATGGTGTTAAGGCGCTAAAGTAAATTTATCTCAATTTAGAATTATATATAATGTGGATTAGACATGTTTCTATATATTCTTACTGATATTTTTTATTAATGATCTCATTAGGGTTCATTTTTATCGACCTATTAGAAAGTGATCTTTGTGCCTTGGACCCTTTTCTTAATAGATTGCTTTTGATTGATGCAGGTCAAAACTGCTGACACAGGGTACATGTCTCGTAGATTGTCAAAAGTTCTAGAGGACCTCTCTGTTCAGTATGATAAAACAGTGCGGGCCGCAAATGGAGGTATTGTTCAGTTTTGCTATGGAGATGACGGTATGGATCCTGCAATGATGGAAGGAAAAAGTGGAGCACCGTTGGACTTCTACCGGTTGTTTTTCAAAGCCAAGGTATGAAACCAACCATGTTCTTCCGAAAAGTGTGAGAATAATATTCTTCTAATGTAGTAATGTGATATCTGTATACAGGCAACATGCCCTGCTGGAGAAAACGAAAGCCTTTCTCCTGACGAAGTGTCTGAAATAGTGAGAATCAGGCTTTCGGAACAAGATATGACTCCTGATGGGGGTTGCTCTATGGGTTTTAAAAGTTCTATAGAACAATTCCTGGATGAGTATGTAAAAGCTTTGAGAAAAACACAGGAGGCATTTTTATTGAATCAAAGTCCTGGTTGGAAGGTGAAGTTTGCAACTCTAGAGAAAATTGTCCAGAATATTTGTGGTGTCACTCCTAGACAGCTGAAGGTACTTAATTGATATCTTTCCTGTTTTACTTGCAAATGTCCTTTTGTGAGTTCTCCTATTTCATATTACATTGAGGAAGGAAGTTTTTGAATCCTGAGTTAAAGTTTCAATAAGGTAACCTATCCTATGGCATTGCAAATTTGACACTCTACATCTCTAGGTAGTTCACCTTTATATTCTTTTGTTGGGAGTGTTAATGTCTGCCTATATTTAATTTCCTTTTCATTTAAACTGTAGGTTTTTCTTGATACTTGTATTTCTCGTTATCATTCAAAAAAAGTTGATGCTGGTACAGCAATTGGAGTGATTGGAGCTCAAAGTATTGGCGAGCCTGGGACACAGATGACATTAAAAACTTTTCACTTTGCTGGAGTTGCAAGCATGAGTATCCTTGATTTATTTTCTTAATCATAAGAATGAATGGAGATGAATGTGTATATCTGCAGTACGTATTGGCTATTACTTGGTTGGTTATCTGATCCTTAACTCTTTATTAGACGTTACACTTGGAGTCCCTCGTATCAAGGAGATAATTAATGGAGCAAAAAATATTCATACTCCTATCATTACAACAGTACTTGAATGTGATAATAATCCAATGATTGCACGGATGGTAGCAGGTCGGATTGAAAAAACAAATCTAGGGCAGGTATGTATGAAACTATTTTTCCAGTGACATTTAAGATTTAACTTTACCTTCATTTTATTTGTAGCTTGCCTTTACATATCTATCACTCGATGAAGTCAATAGTGTATGATGCCCTGCTCACTAAAAGTGATAAGTTGAGAATGTAAATTCAGATTGTTTTTTTTTCTCTGCTATTATATTCCTGTAAATTAATAGTTTTGTTGGCTCTGTGTTGGAAAATTGTTAGAAAATTCAATGAGTGGTTTATAAGTTTCATAATCTTTCATACTTTAATGTAACTCTTGTAGTTTTCTTATGATTTTAATTTGTTCTGATTGGCACTAATACGGATCTAACATAACTGCTTTACTTTATTTTATCGAGTTGCATATATGAATTGGATTCTCTCGTGATGCAAGTAATTAATTAGATGCAGTCCTTGGTAGGTGTTAATTTTGTTTAATGTTGTTATCAAGTGTTTAGAGCTTCTATGGGGGAGGGGGGTAGTTGCTTGATAGCTGTCTTAGCATTTAATGTAATCTGGTAATTAGGGGGTATTTAATGTGTGAAGTTTAAAGGGTGTCTGTAAGAGTTTAGGGAATGTCTGGAGGTACTTTTAAAGGGGTTTAGCCCATACCTGTAAACTCAATTCTGAAGCATCATTCTTATCAAAATATTCTCAGATTGAGATACTTCAAGGCTTTCCTGATTTCCCTTTAGAAATATAGGCTCCAATGGTATTTGGAGTAGTTTTCCCCTTAGCTCTAAGCCTCTAAGTGACATTTCACACTTAGTTGTTGAGCTATTTGTTTTCGATTACAGCATCTTGTCCCTAACTCTGTCATGCTTGGGTCTACCTAAATTTTTTTTTTTGTCTTGAAGGTTGCTGAGTATATAGAGATTGTAATGAGTCCAAGAGCAGCATATGTAGCTATTAAGCTTGATATGGCCGTGATACAAGATGCACACTTGTCTATAGATGCCAGTGTTGTAAAAGAATCAATTTTGGGAACTCCAAGGATTAAACTAAAACATGAGGTGGGTAATTTAGATGTTAGTAATTATATATATAAATTATATATATATATATATATGAATTATATATATATATATATAGGAAAATTCTCAGGTGCAGATTCGCCGCAAACGGCCGCCGCCGCACGCCGACGACGGCGCAGATGCTTCTGGTCACGCTTTTCTCCTCCCAGCGCTACTGTCTATGTCGGCCGGAGCTCCAGCACCGGCCCACGCCGGCCAGAAGCTGGAAAATTCCTTGTTGCTGCCATTTTCCAGATTCCGGCCGGCGTGGGCCGGCTCTGGAGCTCCGGCCGACACAGACAGGAGCGCCGGGAGGGGAGGAGTGCGACCGGCAGCATCCGCACCGTCGTCGGTGTGCAGCGGCGGCCGTTTGCGGCGAATCCGCACGGTGCGGAGGTCCGCAGCTGAGACTGACTGTGTGTGTATATATATATATATAAATATCTCATGATCACGTCTTATATGCAGCATATTAGGGTTCCAGATAATCAAACAGTTGAAGTTCATTCTCACGAGAAGGATAGAAGAAAACTCCATTTTCACCTCTACTATTTGAAGAGTATGCTCCCCAATGTTATAGTACGGGTGAGTCTTCTTAAATTGTTTACTTTTTGTCATTTTTTTCACAAATTGATTGTTCCGTGAAGATATGAATCATTACTTTCTTTCAATAATAGGGTATAAAGACAATCGAACGTGTTGTCATTGATGAAGAAAAAGTTAAAAGGGACAAAAAAGATATTGACAGTAAATGTGGAGAAGAAAAGAAGTACAAGTTGTTTGCTGAAGGGTGAGTTTGTTTTTCTTGGAACTTAATTTCTGGATTTAGTAACGATTGAGTTCCTTTTGTGTTGGCTTGTGTTAACTTCTGTTATATTTAGGTCATGCAAATTGGTGACTGATTTCAGCAGATTTTGTGTTACGTTTCTTATTCAAATTTTTTATGATGCCACTTGAAATAGAGTAAAAACCTAAAATAGTACCTAGACTATTGCGAAAGATATTTTTTGGTATCTAAGAATTTTCGTTACTCAAAATGGTACCTCAACTATTGCATCGTTACCACATATGGTACCTCCGTTAGTTTTTCCTTTAAAATGATGACATGATATGTATTTAGACTATTCTTTGTCAATATACTATGGCAAAAAATAATTTCGAAATTGATTTTATTATTATTGCTATACAAATTAGTTTGTTTTATGTTTTGTATTTTTTTTTTTGTCGAGGTTTTGTTCTGTATTTGAAGAATTATTTTTCATTTTTATTTTACAACTACAATATATGCATCGTAAAAAAAAAACCAAGTGTTCTATTATAAAATAATCTAAGTGTTCAATTATAAAATTATGTAAATAGTAAAAATGTAATAAACTTATTCTATTGATCTTTAATTAAGACAATTTGGTGAAAATTTGTGAAAATCTAAAAGGAAAATATATATAAAAAAAATCTCAGATTTTGGAAGAAAAATCAATTATATTAGTGTGTGGACCATTTTGCCCTTCTAAATAAAAAATTCTTAGGTACCAAAAATACCTTTGGCAATAGTCCAGGTACCATTTTAGGTTTTCACTCTTTGAAATATTAGTGGCTGCACATGATAATCAAATGAGAAATACATTGCCATAGCCCCAACTAAGACCCTGCCTGAATTCAGTACATACTTTTCTGGTTTTGAATTGTGCCAATTTGCAGATACAGTCAATTCTATCAATTTATGTGTATAAAGTAACTTAGAAGTAACAAAGTTATTACTTTGTCAAGGCTAAGATTGTCATGTCAAGTCTAAATTCTGTTAAGGGGTCATTTTTTTTTTTCTTAAGTAACAATCTTGAGTGACAGTGTTCAGACTCACTCACTTGTTCACTTTTGGATGATAATATTATGGAAGGGCATTGGCTCAAACTGAACTTGACCTCTAATCAAATTATCAGAATTTTGGATTTTTGTCTTTACAGAAAATTGCAATTTAATAATATACCAGGGTGAGATTATATTGTAATTTTAGTTCCTCGACTCTGTTGATATCAGCATACACATGGCACATCATATTACTCTTTTTCCTCTATGCTGCATGGTTTTTTTGTTTTTTTTTTTTTCACATTTTGTGTGCATGATATTGGGTGGTTTTCCTAGTTTTTTTCTTCTTGGTTATCATGATGATTGAAATTTGTTTGAATTGTATTTGCTTTTCTTCCGTACTTGTTCATGAAATCTTACATCGGTTATGTAACTATTAGCAAGGGTCTTCTAGCAGTAATGAGCACTAAAGGAGTAGATGGTTGTAAAACCACAAGTAATGATATTATTGAAGTACAGCAGACACTTGGAATTGAAGCCGCAAGAACTTGTATCATAGAGGAGATAAAGTATACTATGAAATCACATGGAATGAACATAGACGATCGTCATATGATGCTTTTAGCGGATGTCATGACATTCAGAGTGAGTAGTTTCATATTACATGTCTGTAACTGGAAAGCCAAAAGACCAATGGAAAGTAGTAGTTTCAAATCTACAAACATGGAATTTATGTGTCAATGTTGTTACATGGCAGGGTTTAGTTCTTGGAATCACAAGATTTGGTGTTCAACAGATGGGCAAAAGTGTATTAATGCTGGCTTCATTTGAGCGAACAGATGATCATCTATTTAATGCTTCCGTTCAGGGGACAATTGACAAAATTGAAGGAGTAAGTGAAAGCATAATCATGGGAATACCAATGCCAATAGGCACCGGAATGTTCAAAATCAAACAGCGGTAAGAATGTTTCTACTACTGCTACTCGTTGTTCCACTACGTTGCGCACACAGGTTGTAATCCTTCTATAGTTTATGAGTGACACTGAGTGATAAGTGTAATATATAATTTTTGATGAACCTGTGAAGGTGTTTTTTTTTTTTGAGAATCATGACAGTTTATTTTGCCCTATGTAGCCTCCCTCAATTGTGAAACCCACCTTGAGTTTTATGGAATCATCTTGGGTCTTCTGTGCTTGTGCAGAATGTTAAATGAAGAGGACGCAAAATAGTAATCTGATAGCGAGGACCACCAAACCTGCTGAGAGATGAGAAGGTACCCACTGTGGTGCTGGATAATTAGCGGATCTTGTTACTTGTTCAATAGAGTATCTTTTGAGCTTGTAAACTTATGTCTATTCTTCTCTGATTATATGTATACCTGCTCGGGATTACTTGTAGATTTAATACGTTGTTACATTATTGTATCCATAAACTGACATCTCTGGAAATTCCAACTTCCCGGGACTGATTATAGAGAAAATAAATAAAATAATAGGGTAAGCAGCCTTTGAAGATATGAGGAACTTACTGAATTTTGATGATTTCAAATAACACTGTAAATAAAAGATGCAGAAGATATAAACAGAGCAATAACAGAAGTTCTATGCCATTGCTAATTTGGCAATTTAAGCTTCATTATTTGATTATATCAACTGTTTTTATCGCTGACTTTAACACTGCTCATCTGGAATTCTTATGACCACAAAGAAATGAAGATGCAAATACAAAAGAATCAACAAAAACGTATATTCTTATGTAATTGAGTAATGTTTAAGCTCGTTCCCAAAAGAAAAAAAAAAAAGAGTAATCTTTTAAGCTGAACTTTTTGATAATCTTAGATACCATGACTAGGTTGTTTCCTCTCGAAGATGTCTGGAGAGTAATTCAGTGTTAGGAGCTCTAAGTAGCTTTATTCAGTTATTTTCTTTATGTGTTTATTTCCTCAAATCAAACCGGAAACACAAACCAGGATTCAACCCATTTCTTCACATGAAACCAGAAACACAAACCATAATTCAAGCCATCTTCGTAGTTCCCTACTATTTTCAAGCCTCTTGGGCAAAGATGGGTCCTAGGAAGATTATTATCAAACGCCATTGTAGGAATCACTAGTCTTGTTGACACATTTAATTCAGGGAGGGAAAATAACTAACTACTAAGATTTAATTGAGAACAGAAAGTTGCTGCTTTGTATATACATGTGGATTTTATAAAGTTGGTTCAGCTGGTATAATCACATACAGTTATTTGTAACCTATGATCTTCCTGCTCTGCCACATGTTTGATGAAAGCTCTCCTCCACCATACTTCAAACGCCTTCTGAATGTTGGGGCAGTCATCTCCCTTGTTTAGAAATCGGTCAAACCAATTAAGCATTATAGCCTGTTGTTGATGCATAGGAAGGGTAAGAATCGTTTGGCTTAGACCCTCTTCAACAAGTTTCTTGTCGACAGATCTCGAAGCCCTCCTCATCCATCCGAAGTCCTCATAAAGTGCTTCCAGCCATGTTGACAGCAAGGAAAATCTTGTGTGTTTGGGCACCAGCAAATGTCTACTCCCAATCGCGATGCATAGCTGAGCTGTGATTCTGCTGATTTCATGTCGGTACATGGTAGGAATCTTTGAGTGGAGGACTGCAAGCTCCTTCTGATCTGCCCATAATTTCACAAAGTCTTCACCCATTTTCTTGTCTACCATAATATCAACAATCCACTGCATGTTATCAGCCTCTCTTGCTATCTCAGCCATCAATAACCCGCGGTCTCGCTTTTCATCCACTCCTGTAGCTTCGGATAAGCACAGGACAAGGGAACTCAAACATCTATGGCAAAGATGGTAAAGGGTTTCTTTAGACACATCAAGCCTATTGCTGTCATTCGATGCATCTTCTCTAAGCAACCTGGAAATGAGAGTCTTCATTTCTCGACGAGCTCTATCATCTTTTGCTTGAAGAACACCGGTGAGCAGTCTTGATAAGATTTCATCAGCTCTAGCAGACGTGGATGGTTCAGACAATACTCTTAGCAAAACTTGATCACTTGCCGAGTCATGAAGCTGAAGTTCACTCAGTTGAAACTTAACTTTCTCCTCTTCCTCCTCAGACCATGGAACTGCTTCCAAATACTCCAAGCATGAGGCAATGCCCTCATCAAACATGAGAGCCGCAGAGACCTATAACAGAACAAACAGAGGATTTCACCAATACATTCCACCATAAACAAGCTCAATGATCAGATAAAAGACGTTACAGTCACATAAAGACAGAAAACAGAGCATTATCTGTATAGCATTAATAACATACACCGTGCTGACTACACAAATTCCAACTCAACCATACCAATTTCTCAAGCAAAGAATACACAAACCCAATACACTCCACCAAGAACAAGCTTAATGATCAAATGAAAAACATTAAAGTCACATAAAGACAGAAAACAGAGCATTATCTGTATAGCATTAATACAGGAACATACCAATTTCTCAAGCTACTGTAATATAACCTACATTAATTCTCACAAAGTCACAATATATGGTGAAAGCAACAAAGCACTGAAAAACTAAAATAGACTTTCCATTCAGTAGCCCTTAAGCAACCTCTAATTAATTGGCATGACCACTAGCATTCAAAAGCCAAAACCCACCAAGCCAAGACAACCCAAAGCTTTCCATAATGGTCCTCATCTTAAGCAGCTTTCACAATCCCCCCAAGACAGAATCTTTATTCTCTTTTGGGTAAACCCCCCAACGAAAAAGACCTTCCCAGCCCTCACCAAAACTTCACAATCACAAAACCCAGAGTTTCCCACTAACCTCAGAAGTGAAAACCCAAACAACCAAATGTATTCATCCAAACTTTCCCAGCAACCCAAAACACACAACACCAAGACAAAGCAAAATCCAAAACCCAGAAACCAAATGAAAGAATGCAAAAAAAGCACACACCTTTAACAAACCCAAAACCCTGGAGACCTCTTCACCCATCAACCTCTTCTTCAAATCCTCACAGTACATCAACACCACAGTCTCCACATAAACCTCCACATCATCACAATCAGAAATCTCCACACAATGTGAAACCCCTCTATCTTTCCTCAATTTCTCAGCAAAAAACCGGCTTTTTAAAGCCAGCACACTCTTGTGCACATCCATTGACACCCTAAACCCATCTTTCGCCACCACCGTCAGCCTCACGTCACCAGAAACCAACCCACCTCCCCAATTGGGGTCCCGAAACGGCGCCGTTTCGATGAGCCTGTGGACCTTCTGGTGGAGGCTCCGGTAGGAATCTGTCCGGGACATCATCTCGTAGAGGGTCTGGGAGTGACTCGGCCGAGTCAATTGCGGCGGCGGCGCGGCGGAGAACGGCAGCGGCGGAGGAGAAGATACGGTTTTGGATGTGGGGGAGGAGTTGGGGGAGTAGTGAAGCTTGGAAAGGGTGGATCTTGACGGCGAGAATGAGAGGGATTGGTCGGAGATGAAGCCCTGTTTGATCATTGCCGAGACTTCTTTGGATTTCAGTGCGTTCTCGGTCGCCATTGGAAAGCAAGAAACCCAGTAATTAGGGTTTTACTGGGTTTCTTTAGGGAGCAGAGATTGAGGGAATGGAGAAGTGGGTTCTGTGGAGGATTGAGAGAATTGAAGTGGGTAATCAACCGGTCAAAGAAAGTAGTGAACTTATTTAGAGAGAGAGAGAATGGTTTAGAGGGAAAATGAAAATGAATATATAAAAGTTTTCTTTCTTGGGAAGTTGAGGAAATTTTGAAGGGGAAAATAGGATCCAAGGAAAATGGAGCTTTGGGGTTGTGATGTAATGATGTGAGTGATTTATGGAACCCAAAAAGAGTTTCTTTCAAGACTGCAAAGAAGGGTTATTGGAGGAGTACTAAGCTAGTGGGGTTATTTTTGATTTTCTTACCTGTAATTAAGCTTTTTGGTTATGGAGTTAGCTAGCTGTGTCAATCTTTAATTATAGGGTTATCTGTTCTTAAGCTTTTAGCCTTAACAGAAAAAGATGAAGAGGTTAGGACTTAGGACAGGTAATGCGCACAAGGCCATTTTAGTTTATTAGGAAACTCAGCTCTGTGCTAACGCATAATTTAGATGGGTATGCCTTTGTTTGTTTTTGTGAAAATAGTTGGAGATTCTCTTTGTTTGGGGGCGAATACTCCAAATCCAGCTTTAATAATACTCAAGTCTCTACTGGTAACAACAACCAGTTGTGATTTTCATTTTCTTGTTTTTGTTTCTGGTTTGATGGCGATCGATTAGAGGAGAGAGTGGGAGACCTAGAATTTTGGGTTATAGAAATGAGAGCTCTCAGACTAGCTCAGTGAGTCACTGTCATGTCATTCATATGTGTTAGCTATGCCGAGCTACTAGCCTAGCCTTAACTAGTAGCCTGCCATTGCAACAAACAAGCATGGGCAGCTATAATATGTCTCCAACCTTTCTTGGATCAATTATTTTGTCTCTGAATTTACTCTGCTCACTGCACTTGAGTGAGAGTGGGACAAATCGTCGAATATTATGTTTTATATTTATATTTTCGTGAATCTTAGTGACTTATCATTAGCATTTAAAAATTGAAAGTTATTTTGCTAAGTAAGTTGGATTCTTTAGATTTTTGTCATACTTAGGGTGGGTTTGGTACAGCTGAGCTTTTAAGTGGTGCAACTGAGCTTTTAAGTAAAAGCTGACTTATATTTATAAGTATAAGGTGGGTGAGAGCAGCTTCTCATTTTCTATTGGAAATGACTCTTACTTTTTCAAAAAGCTACTGACATGTTGTGTTACCAAACACAAAACTGACTTATACTTATAAGCAGAGGAGCTTATAAGCTCCCCCAAAAGCATCCGCACCCATGAAATGATCTTACTTAAGCAAATGGTGGGCCCAAAAGTAAAATTTACTTTAAGCAAATGAAATTCAAATTTTGCTCAAGCAAATCGATTTTTTCACACACCCATTAATAATTTACTTGAGCAATTCAATTTTGTCTTGTTGTGAAATGATTAAATTTTTTTTACCGGATAGATTTACCACCAATAATAATGTAAAATTGAAATTACATGAAATTGAAATTACATTAAATTTAAATTTAGTACTATACTATAACTATCATGGAAATAACACACGACTTGGGTGATAACAATCCGAATATGTTTCATCGGTAGGTTGATCTTAACTAGCTCCTTCTTCATTAAGGATTTCCAGTTTCCTCTTGGAAAAATACTTTTTCGAGATTGGGGTTATAGCCTCCAAATCCATTGTCATGATCTTTGTGTCATTCTCTTGTTTCTTCAATCGTAACTCTGCTTCCGCCCTTGCTTCCTTTCGCTTTTGAATCTCTATGTACTCCGCTTAATAGTTCAGCTCACTTTTATTTTGCGCTAGCCTCTTGGTATGCCATGATGCTTGGTCACTTGTAATAGTATGCAAAACCTCAACTCGTTGCTCAATAGGAGTCTTACCATGTTTTTTTAGGCACCTAGCTTCCTTTGCCGCCTTGGTTCCCATTGGTCTAGGCGGACTCAAGGAAGCTGCCGTGTTGCTTTGAGGTGTCTCATTCACTTGGTCATCATCTAAATTGATGGCTGGAGATGATTCGGTTGCGAAAGGAGTACCATCATAAGTACTTGCATATGGAGATGGAGTAGTAGGTAGCACGGGAGCGAAAGATGGATGATCCTTAACCACTTCCCAACATTCAAAATGTGTAAACGTTTTCTTCTTGGCATTATAGTAACATGATTGAGCTTGTCGTACCTAATAAAAATTTATATCAGGTACATATTTAATTACATAATTTAAGCAAATTAGATATAAAAAAAATTCACCAAATTAAATATAATAAAACAAATAATGTAAACAATGCTACCCTTTCAAAAATGTAAACAATGCTACATATTTAAACAAATTAGATATATAAATTACATAATTTAATTAGATATTTAATCGAATAAAAATTATAATATATGATAAAACAATGTAAACTTACTTCATCCATTAACGAAGTGCCGCTAGTTACACGTTGCCGTGCCGCCGCCAAACATTCGCCCCATTTTTGTAAGAGTAGCTTGAACTTATTGTAGTGAGAAGCGAGCGCGATTCGGGTCCTCGGCTCATTCGGAGGTTTCTCACCATGTGCTAGCTCCCAATTTTGCATATAATCGGCAAAAATTGTCTCCCACAATTTGTCCCTCTTTTGTTTGTTACCGTCGTATTCATCAACGCTATGACGGACATAAGAGATGCACATTTGTAAATCTTCGGAAGGAAACCAATGGGATTCCATTGTTTTGGAAAAAAATGCTAAAAGAAATGAGAGAGGAGATGGAGGAAGATGTGAAATTTGTTGTGCACAAATTGGTGTGAGTTGATTAAAAATTGAAGTAGTATTTATAGGCAAATTTTTGGGAGAGTTTTGAAATTTTTGGGATTTTTAAACTATTTTTTGGGAATATTTCCGTTCTGAACAAATAGTAGCCGTTGCTTTTGAATTCTGACCGTTGGATCAAAATTTCTGATTCAAATAGAAGGCCCAGATTGATTCGACCGTTGCAATTTTAATGGACCGGTCAAACTGCCACGTGGCAACATCTAATTGGCCCTGGCTATTAATTCACTGTTTATCGTCTTCTTCCTCTGGAATTCCAGTGTCCGGCCCTTCCCGGCCTCCGTTCTCCGCCGTCCGGCGACGTCAGCCGATGTGCCACCCACCAAAATGACGGGCTCGACGCCCTCTTTCGTTTGAACCAAGAGGGAAGCGGAGCCGGTCGATGTGGGAGGTGCAGTAAAGCTCAGGAGCGACCGCCACCTTCGAGGGCGGCGCTCGGCGTCATCTCCAGTCCTTCCTAGCTCGAGGCAGCGTCCTCCACACGTCGTCGATCCTCTCCAACAGCCGAAAAGTAAAAAAAAAAGGGCCCGGCCCCACCTCCTGCTCGAGTGAACGGGCGAGCAAGAAGACCGGTTGACTGCTCGAGCAGTTGGCCTCCTCTTTCGACACCGGTGCACGCTCCAAAACGTCTTGCTCGAGCGCCTCATTTCAGCCCCACCTCTTGCTCGAGCAAACATCCCCCGGTTGCTCGCCGGTGCGGATGCCCTTATAGAACTACTAAATTTTGTTGCTCAAAGACTAACAAGTCTTGATCTGAATTTTAAGAATGGTTTTTTCAGTTATTTGTTTTGGATGCCCTTAGATATAATATTGCTGTAAACTTGTAATCGCATAAATCATTAATACAATATCATAATGACCTAAAAATAAGTAGGTAAACTCACTCACATCATACTCCTTGACCTATTGGGAAAACAACACTACCCTAGCTATTTGGGCACCGATGCCGTGAAGGACGTGGAGTGAAAGGACATAGAATGGAGTCTGATGTAGCTCTCACTCATAATAATAACACGACAAACAAATGAGATTAAAAATTAGACAAATTATTGTTCACTCCTTATATTTGTAGTGTCTCGATAGTTTAGTGTTTGTGCTTTCAATTTCAACTGATCACTCCTTGTGGTCTCAATTTTCTACCAATTGGTCTATTTCATCCAAAATGATTGTTTACCATTTTTGAACTTCCTTAAATGCCCTTAGGTTATTATTATTATTTTTTTTTTACTTTCTCTTCTTCAAAATCAAAACTGAGAGAAGCTCCAGAATATATGGGTTTATGATTGTCAATTTTTAATCCAAGAATTTTACAATTGTAAACTGATTGCAATCGGGAAAAAAAAAATATGCAAATTGATTTGATACATACTACTAACAAAATCAAATAACACCACCATAATTACGTTGAAATATAATTTTATCAAATCTCAATCATATCAATTTAAACCCAAATGAGATTAAAATAAATCCTCATCATCATCTTTAGCATTAACAACACTCTCTAAGCTCCTACGAATGAAACTATATAAATAACTACCATTTCATATAATTAAGCTTATAAACAACACTACTACACTAGGCTTTTTTTTTTTGGCTAATAAGGCTCAAACTTTATTGGGCTACATAGCTTTTCATGGTGGGTTGTGTATTTTTTTATTTTGGTTTTGAAGAAAAAAGAAAAGAAAAAAAGAAAAAAAATAATAAAATAATACCTAAGGGTATTTGAGGAAATTAAAATATAGTTAACAACCATTTTGGACAGATTGGACCAATTGATAGAAAATTGAGACTACGAGGAGTGACCAGTTGAAATTGAAAGCACAAAGGGCGCGTTTACTTCTCCGTGTAATCGGAATCAATCATTCATGATTGATTCCCTTTGCGCACAGTAATGTGCGTTTACTTCCCGTTCCGAATGGAAAGCTGCGTGGGTCCCACTCAACTGTTCAGGAATCACTCCTCCATTCTCATTCCGGAGGAGGCACATGGTATTCATTCCGTTTCCTGATATCAAAAGCCTCCTTGTTCCAAAAACACCCTTGCATAAACAACCTCTTCTTCTTTCGCGCAGCCTCTTCTCTGCTTCACCCTAACCCTGCGCGCAGCCTCCTTCACTCTAACCAAACGCATATGTGTGGTTTGGGTTTCAAAGCTGTTACCTTTTCTGAGCTCCCGTCAAACTCTACAACAAGGTGTGTGTGTTTCATATTTCTCAGTGCTTTTTCATATGCTATATTGGCTGGTTTGCTTTGCTGTTGTGTATTGTGGTTGTTTGATATTAGTGGGTGTTTGATCATTGAGGAAATTTGAGAGCTTCGGGCTTTGGAAGTGAAATTTGGCCAAAAGGGGAGGTGTTCTTATCTGGGTTTCTAGTACTTGCTGGAATTTGATAATTATTAGATAAAAAGGTTTAATCTTTTGTTTGTTTGTAGATCCAATCAGTTATCTTTAGATCCAACTTGTAGAAACTGTTAATTATTTTTTCATCAGCCCCCTGGAAATCTTCCCTTCAACTTGCAGAAATTGTTTACCCCTTAATCAAACCCGACTGTTTCTGTACTCATACGGCTTCAAATATACAAGGTTTGAATTTACAGCTACTTCTTTACTCCCACTATCCATGTCCAGCTTCTATGGATCGTGTCATCAATTTGTTTGGTGGAATGTGAACTGGTGTTGAATTTTTCAAAGGATAATAACTTAAGCTGTCAGTGGGGGTTGGCTGGGGGGGGGGGGGGGGGGGGGGGGGGGGACAAAGAACAAATGCAGATCAAACTTTTTAAGAAATATAAGAGGGGATATGGAGAAAAAGTGAGACATTTGTGTAAAAGACATAAGTAGCTGTAATATCATTGTTAATCTAATCATAAGAACTTTTATATTTGTTTAGAAAATTTCCAGAAAAGGAACTTGATTTTGCTAATGTTAAGTTAAGAATATATGTTCAAAGGCCCAGCTTGAAAATTTCCATCAAACACTAATCCACTTTTTAGAGCAATCTACCCTGATTTACGCTTTGATTATGTTTGACTGATGTAAGGTTTAGCCTTAACTGTGTTATTTTGGGTTATCAACATTACAAATGAAACTTTGAAACCATTTTGAGAGATTGTAATTGAAAGAAACGTTATGTTTTGGGTTTGTGCTGATCTTATATGAAAGAAAATGCCGATAATGTGATAATGTTTTGGGTTTGAAGGTGAATTTCTTTCTAATCCCAATCTTGTTTCAACTCTGAGAAGGAAAAGCTGAAACCTTGTTTTCCTAATACGATTTTGTTTGTGTACTCTTGTTGGTTCAGTAATTAATTTGTCATGCGATTGTTTAACCAAATGGTTCCTTTCTGTTTTGTTCTGTTCACCATATGCTATTTGTGGCTCTTGAACTCGTGCTATTTGTGGCTAGAGGACTTACGCTATATATATATATATACCATGTGAGGGTCTCACCAAGAATTGAGTTATCAATTATACATTGATTTTGGTTAATTCCCTATTATGGTGCTTGAATATTATCATACTCTTAAGGTTCTTGTTGTGCAGATTCATGAGTGGCAGGGTCAGGAATTGAGTGCTGAGTGTTAGAAATGGTGTCTGTTTTTGTGTTCTTTTTAGTGAACCTTGCCTTTGTAATTGTCTTCTATGTATCTGGACATCACCACTTGAGATGAGGGATTTTGCAATGTATCTGAGCCTTTATTTTCATGGATTAGGGATATTTTGCTTTAATATATGAAAGCATATCTACACACTGTTGGATCAATTGTTGAATGCGTTTAGTACTTTAACCATTCGGTACAATTGTTGAATGTATCTAGTACTTTAACCATTTGTTAAACAGTGCACAAAATCATTAAGGGTATTTTTGTCATTCGTCACATTCTGATTCTCATTCCTATATAAACGTAAACACATGAATGAGAATCAATCTTGGGATTGATTCCGATTCCGGGTAACAAGTAAACAGAGGAATGGGAATGACTCCACCCCTTTCCCATTCCTGCTCTCTCCCATTCCTTCTCACTCCCATTCCTTCTCAATCCCATTACGGTTTAGTAAACGTGCCCAAAGACTAAACTGTCGAGACTCTAAGTGCATGTTTGGTACAAGAGACTAGCTGGTATAGCACTAAATAAGAGGTATAAAATAGTGTGAGTTATGTTTGGTGTGAGAGAGTATTAAAATAAATAGTACTAGTTAAGGCCTGTTTTTTCTCTCAACCTCCTTAGATAGTGTTACTGTGGGTACTCAGCAAATCGTCGGCAATCGATCAACATGCTTTGCGTCGATTTTCATAGGTTCCTACTGGGTAAATAATATCGTGGTGGATTCAATCGTTTTTGCTAAATTTTCAGTGTTAATTGGGTTGTTTCATATATTAGGTTCTGGGTTCTAGGTGTTGTGGAATTTATGTAGAGGCTTTGGCTTTGGTTGGAAACTGAGAAGAAGAAGAAAACTAAGAAGATTTGAGGTGTTGGGTTCACTGTTAATTGATGAGATTTTGCAATGGAAGGATGGCATCTGGGTATTTTGAATGTGCTTGATAGTTTGATGAAGTTATGCAAATGGTGAGATGGTTTTACTTTTATAAGTTCATGAACGGAGAAAGCCCATAAATTATCCATGCTATTCAAAATACTAACATTCATTCCACTTACCGAGAATAGATACAATGAGAGCATGATTGTGTTTGTACAAATTTCTCAATCAAGATAACAAACGGCACCTTCTGAACTTATTAGACTCGTGTGGGTTCTGCATTTTGTAACAATGTATTCAAGTGAAAATTCTACTGAATTTTGTTTGTAAAACTGCCTCACCAAATATGGTACAAATTAGTATTGGCTAAGCCTACTTAAGTGAGGGTAGGCCAAATATTAATAATATAGTGACTCACAATAATCCCGAGTACCAAACGTGCACTAAAAGTATAAGGAGTGACCAGTATTTTGTCCTTAAAAATTTAAGACGAGAACTCATACATAAGGTAAACAAGTTATACGATCCGTTAAATTGATAATTTGCAATACAAATTGAGTTCACATGGTGGACCAAACATTATTGAAGAACCTTGTAACACTGCCTTGTGCAGATGGTGACCTTGTACTTGGGCAAAATCACTTATAGCGTACGCCTAACTTGTTCCACCCAATAACTGCAAGTACCTAAACTGTACTCTCAGTAATTACCTGTTTTAGTTGGTGAAGTTTTCTTCTCTTACCCAAAAAACTTGGAAGGTGTGTGTTTTTCCAAGAGTTGCAGGCATTGTCATATCAATCGGTAAAGATGTACGATTTGGTGGGAGAGGGTATGGCCACGTTTTCAACACTGGAATAGTTACCTCATTACATCAGCAACAATCAACACCACGTACATCTTGGTATTTATGATGGATTTGAGGAATGTTATGCATTTGATAATTGGAACTTGGAGGAATAGACAAATTTAGGTACAATCGCACATCGAACATTATATATAGTCTCTCAATTGGACGTTACATGTCTCACTCCATCTGTAAAACTAACCGAAATTTGCGTTGATATCTTGCTCTCTTCCAATACTTTGCCGAGACTCGCCTGAAAGAAATGCAGTGAAAAAAGGAATGTGATGGAATTAGTAATGCCTCACTGGTTGAACATATAGCTCTAAGTGAACTTGTTTTTTTTTTCCGAAAAAGCTCCAAGTGAACTTGTGAAGCATGAGAAACAAAGACTAGTGCAAAGGAGGATTTTCCAAATTTTTGCATAGGAGTAAAGAAGCTAAGCCAAGATGAACAAACAAGATGAATAACGGAATTCATTTACTGACAAAATTTTTGAGATTACAAACCCTACAAAATGATTACACAAACATTACAACGCTGCAGATATCATATACACACATTGATTAAAACCCTCAAGCAGGGTCCATCTACAAATTCAAAACAATTTCCATCCACAACCAAATCGATCAATGAGACTTCAAATCTTCAACAACATGATGAGCTTTCTCCAGAGACTATTCTTATGATTTACGGAACGAGATGCAGTACGTTGATAAGTACTCAATATGAAGGAGAGGGTCTCTAGTTAAGAAAGCAAGCAAGTATTAATCATTATCATCCTGACAAAAGCTTAGTTCTAAAAAAATGCCAGAAGGCAAAGGAGTAGTACCTTTTTAGAAAATATTTGTTTGCAGATCTTGCATCTCAGGATCCACAGGCTTAGCACCCTTTTCGGCTTCAGTTGTCCCGAAGAGAGGGGTATCAAGTTGAGGAGGGTTCTGCACAATAATAAAAGTTCTTCAGTATAAGTAGAAACCCTTAGGATGTTGATACCGTTTCTACTGTGTGCATAGGAAGCTTGCAAGGTTTCAAGATTTTACCATGCAGCGAACTAGAGCCCAGTTGACACCCCGAAAGAAAGGGTGACGCTTAATTTCGTTTGCCCCTTCCTGAGACCCCAATCTGTTTTTGGGATCACGATGCAGCAACCGATACATTAACTGCTTTGCTTGGAGACTTGCCTGCATTAGGACAAATTTTTTAAGTCACGCATATTATATTGAACTCAGCATTGTAGTACATCATGGTAAAAAGAAAAAATATCGATGTTCTTTGCATCAATTTCTGTTGAATCCACACTTCATAAGGTCCTAATGAAACACCGAAGACGCAATATGAAAAGATTTTTATATACATGTTGAGAATTGAGATGCACATGTCAATATAGAATTACACATTCAAACGACTGCAAAGTTTATATAGCGTGAATATCTCACCGGTATACTTCCTGGAAATTTGAGATCCTTGTGAAGAATATTGGCGAACGTCTTTTGCCTTGTCTTCCCCCTAAATGGTGTATATCCATAGAGCATTTCATAAATAAGAATACCTGAAAAACAAGTGCAGTTGATAAGCAAAGATGGTAGATAATGTACGTTAAGTGATTAGCTAATGAAAAATATAGGTAAAATTTGGGCAATGAATCATTCGTCATGTAGGTGTGTTCTTTTTCATGATTATATATTAATATCAATGATTTGGTGCACAAACTTGAAGAGGTTACACAAACTTGAAGAGGTTACACATGTTAGTAATAGGGTGATGAATTAACATTGTTTCTTAGAAGTAAAAACAAGAATGGGATTAAATGAAATTACCGAGAGCCCACCAGTCTACTGCACTAGAATGACCAGCTCCAGTAATGATTTCCTATAAGGAGTGGGAAAAGTATAAGCTAGCAGTCAACATAAGCACAGATAACCAAGGAACTGTTTGAGAAACTTCAAAAAAGAATGTTAAGAGTATCAAACCGGAGCGATGTATTCTT
Organism: Potentilla sterilis; assembly: GCA_963682095.1. Classification (NCBI taxonomy): domain Eukaryota; kingdom Viridiplantae; phylum Streptophyta; class Magnoliopsida; order Rosales; family Rosaceae; genus Potentilla; species Potentilla sterilis. The sequence goes on along the minus strand of OY821755.1, from coordinate 52,110,047 downwards.
CTGTGCCAACAAAAGAATTTGATGCTCTCATTGGTTCAGCCATGAAGATTGGATCTTGTTGACGTTTGTGATGCCTTTTCTTTTCATTTATGGTTGGAAGTAAAAGCTGAAAGAACCAAATAATAATCCTGTTTGTTAAAAACTACTCTAGAAGATTGAAGGGTTAGTTCCATGATTTAATGAGATAGAATGTTTTGTTAATTTTCAAACCATAGTTACTCGGAAATACTTGAGATGGAAAAGGAAGGGTGTTTATATGCTATGCAAACAAATCAAAGAAATGTGTTGTTCCTCTCTCTATTTTGACTTTATAAAGAATTTTGCTCTCAAGTTTGTTCAGTGGGATACCTGTGGTTTGCAAGATGTCAAACATGATAAATCAAAATCAGTAAGGGTTACGTGCCCATTTCCCTGAAGTAATACATTTTCAGGCTTCAAATCCCTGTATATTATCCCTACAAGTAAAAGGACGAAATGCTCAAAATATCAGGTCTTACTGCCTCAATAAAACAATTTTAAACGGCAATTTCTATGTGAGGACTATAGAGTTCCATTATTCTCAAATCATGTGAATGATGCAAACAATTTACCTTGACAGTGAAGGTACTCCAAGGCAACAACTACCTCTGCAACATAAAATCTGCAATCACCAGCAACACAACAGATGAATCAGTCATTTGCTAGAGAATGTGAAAAAACAATCGAACTGCGAGGGTATTTGAACCCGTAAATTCTGCTACAAGATTAGACTTGAAGATGCAGGTGACTATCTACATTACAATTGTGTAATTAATGTACCTCACTGAATCTTCCTTCAAGACCTTTGTTGGTTGACTGTCCAAAAGTAGGAAGAGTTCTCCACCAGGGTAGTAATCAGTGATCAGGCAAACATGTGTTTTGGTCTGCAAAGTATTATACATGGTTAAGTTTTAACAAAGTTATAAGCGAATGATGACAGCAATGATAAGTGATAATTCATTACGTTATAATTAGTAAGTTAGGCATTCTCAAAAGAAAAGAAAAAAGAGAAAGAAAAAAAAAAGTGAATTAAGTCTTTATACATGGGATTATATCAGAATCTCTAACCTGAAATGAAGCATACAATGCAGGAAGAAAAGGGTGATCCAACATGTCAAGGATCTCTCTCTCCGCACAAGCTCTATGCACCTGCAAGAACGGAATTAAAAGACTTCTGTAAATAGAAATGGAAGTGGCACATTCCATTCATCATCCTGACATAAAAATCTGACTCCTCATGATGAGTACAATAAGGTAGCAATACATGTAAAATGAGTTTTGAACTTTGAAATACCTTGTTCCGATTGAGCATGATATTCTTATCCATAGCCTTCATGGCAAAGTACTGATCAGTTCCACACAATTGCACCAAATGCACACTGATATGCAATATTCCAAAAGATAGTTCAATTAATTAGAATATAAGTTAAGATTCCTCAATTTCCATAGACTACTTCAAATGAGCAAAAAAAAAAACTGTTTTAACATACTAACCTGCCAGTATCACCAGATCCCAAGGGCTTTAGAGGCTTAAAATGTTTCAATCCAATCTCTTCCCCACTGTCTAGAATCTGCAATATCAAGAGTTACTTCGATCAGCAATGTGTTATGATATAGAGAGATGAAAATATTCAAGAAAAACAACAGAAAAATCCCTAATACTTGAGTGATGAATCTATGTTATGGTTTTGAACCAGTAATAGGCACCGAAAAAAATCTATCATTTTCCCTGGCAGTTTATAAAGAAGTAATAAGCGAAACCATACATAATTGGATGATTTTTACCTTTTGAATAGATATCCAAGGGGCGCTATCCTTTCTATGAGGCTTTGGATGAACAACCTTCGAATGATTCATCCATAAATCCTCTGGTTTCTGCAGTTAGAGAAAACTTCTGTCAAATTTGTAAGCTTTTAAATTTTACAAAACCGTGGTAAGAAACTGGCATTACCAAATTAGCGTCTGGAAGTTCTCTTGCTGCCTCATCAACATTAACTGCAGTCTCTTTGACCTGTGTTACGAAACCAACCAAAAAAAGTTTAAGGAAAAGAACATTCTATGTATATTATCAGTTTATCACAATCTTCTGAAGTGCATAACGTAATTCCATACCAGTTTTTCACTCTCTTTTGCTGTAGCTTCAGGAATTGAGTTCTGGAGAGGCTCAATGTGCTGACTGCCATCAAGTTGTACTCCAATAAAATACTGTACTTCTCCCTGTTTACATAAACAAGTAGAATGGCAAATCAGTTCCATATTCTTTTCTATTTTGGTAAACTGTCTAATTTGTAAATTTATATCATTTTAATATAAGCATGACTTTCAACAGTAACATTGATCATTTTATGTAAAAAAGATTATGTGAGGAGATATATTACCTTTTGATCACGCATAGGCTGAAGATGAAAGACATTCCAGAACTTTTTGCCTGAATGGAGTACAAAGATACTTGAGGTAATTACACAATCAACGAGCTTAATGAATTTTACCTTTGCAGAAGAAACATACCGCTTTTCGTGTAATTGATGAGCTGTACAGTCACTTCAGTCTGGTTGTCAATTGCCTCTCTAATTTTCTTCACAGTTGCTGGATCAGTCTCAGGTCCTTGAAGGAATCTACAAAATCCAAAACAAACAAGAGCTTAGCATTTCATTAAGGTTTGAAAGCAACAATCAGCACTATTACACTTAAACCAAATATAGATATATGTTGGAGTTTCTGATTAATATCAATTTGATCTTAGTACCATTTCCAATTTTCTTATAGTTTACAGTGAAACAAACCTGCAATTTCTTCCCAAGATTTCTTCACGGCTGTACTCCGTTAACTCTAAGAAGCTGTCGGACGCAAATATCTGAGGTACAAACATTCAAAGACATCATCACATGCTGCTTGTTACATATCTGCATTCTCATCTCAACTCGAAATTCAAATAACATTGGAAGAATGAACTAAATAGTTCCCGAGTCGAAATCTTACAATGGGATTATCAGGCAGCCTTGGATCAGTAATGACAAAGTTTTTCTCTATACGTTCCAAAGTTGTAGCAAGATCCATACCCTTCCTCATTTCCTTCTTCCTCACTCTGTCGTCAAGACTCATAGGTGTCTCCTCATTGTCACTGTCATCACGGACATCCTCAGAATTAGCTCCAAAGTCGTCAAATGTATCATCATCGTGTTTGCTTTGAGCTTGACTTTTCCGGATAACCCTGAAGCACGAATAACACACAGTTGTTAGGCTAAATATATACATGATCATTTTATTTTCAGCAGTTTCTTATAAGAATCGAAGAAGCGAAACCATACGTACCCCATGAAAGAGCGCCGTCTAGATTTCTTCTGTTTCTTCTCCGGAACCTCATTGATACTCTGCATCGAGAAATTAGCATCCCCAAGTGAGTTACGTCTAGGTGGTGCAACACTCTCTGAGTTTCTCCTAGGCAAACTCTCGGAGCTTCTCCTTGCTAGAGCATCTACGACATCTTCTCCCCTGCCGCCACCTCCGGACTTTCTAAAGGGACGATTTGTCGATTCACTAAGTGACCTTGGTCTCCTCACTGCCTGCACAAGCTCAGTTACAGAATGTGTAGCCATCTCTTTCTGACGAGCTGCATGCAACAATTAACATTTTGCAGTTAGTTTTTTTTATTTTTGTTTTTTATTTAAAGTTAAGAGACATTTTTCAGTTGGCTCAAATATATGTTAGCTAGCTAATAGAAATTTGTCTTTCATTTCAAAGTGTGACTTATCACTCATAATATAAATGCAATTAAAGAGAGATCACGCAAATTTACTCAATGATCACCCCAAAAGGGTTTTGACAAACAAAAAAATTTATTAGAAAAATAAGAAGATAGGACCTAAGGGAGGGGGGACACGAAGCCAAAACCCCTTAAAAAAAATTAAACAAAAAAAACAATAAAAAACATGAGCAAGGATAATCAAAGCCGATTGTATCAAAGATTAAGACGCACAACGGAAATCCGACTAAGGATCACTAATGTATTTGTCTACAATACACTAATGTATAATATATAAAGTGGATTAGTTTCATATTGAAGTAGACAGTCTTTGTTAGATTAGTTCGATACAATGACAGATTTTGCTTAATGTATTGTTAGAGTTCTTGAATTAGTCTACAAGATTATGACAGTAAGAAGCTAGTCTACAGCCCCCATACAGAACTAGTCTACATTTGATATATTGAGTATTGACACATTAACGTGTAAAAAACATTTCCCTTTCAATTTGAATATATACCATCATCATATAGGAGTATAGGACCATGTACGTACACCCTAAAGTAAATACCATACCATCATATCGGATGAGAGATTCGGGCAATCCATTGGGGCGCAGCATCTTATCCTTGGACCCCTCAGTATGCTTGCTCACCTCCACTTGCATTCTGCCACGTCATCAACACAAAAAAAAAACAAAAGAAACTAAATCATTGAGATTTTATAAGAATCCAAAATTGGCCCAATCAATTACCCATAATTGCAGAAATATTCCCCTATCCAAATATAATTTCCAACACAACAGTTCCCCCTAATGCTTCTCTGCCATGTCCATCACCACCACCACCTGTAATTCCAATCACAATCCAAACCAAGCCCCGTTGGACAGTGATGGAGTCGGGCAGCGTCCCAGTTAATTAGGGAAAAGTGAGATGAACAATTATTAGAGGTCTCTCCTTTTCTTTTGGTCCTGGTATCATTATTGTAATCTACATGTTTATGTTCCTTAGGGCACATGTGGTGTTTCGGTTTCACTACCCCACATCCCATACAACAACAGCCCGTGAGACTGATTTTCAAAATAGCTTACAAGTTGTTGGACGAATTGGTCATATGCATCGTAATTTTGTGATTGATGGAAAATAAGCAGTTATTATAGACAAGCGTTTGATACAATATTGTTAAGAATTTGTAGTCTTGCTCACCTAAGAATGTAAGTAATGTGTGCGCTTTAACTAAAATTTAAATACCAGAAGTCTGGACTTATGATATAATTTTTTTTTTTTTGGAAAAGTAAAATACCTAAAAACTAACCCAATGTTTTTGTCTCATCAAACTTACCCAATGTAAATTTCCACAAAAGGATTAAAAAAAAGGAACTCACCCAATGAACTTGAGGACCTTTCCAGTTTCGTCCTTAATGGGAGCAATAGTAAGTAAATTCCAAAAAGGGGTCCCATCTTTCTTATAATTTAACAAACGCCCACAATAGCTCGTGTTCTTCAGCAAAGCCTCCCTCAGCTGCGCCACGTCTTCCGGGTCCGTATCCGCTCCCTGCAAAAACCGGCTGCACACTCAAATTGTCAATATTACCCTCCAAACTCAACAAAACAGTAAATTCAATCCACACTTACCAGTTCCTGCCGATGACCTCATTGGAGGTGTAGCCGGTCATCTTGAAAAACCCGGCGCTGGCGTACATGATCGGGTAATCGGGTTTGGTCGCATCCGACACCACAAAAGTCTGCTGAAACGTCGACAATACGTTCTTCAAATCCTCCGAAACTCTCGGAAATCCTTTACTCAATCCGCCGGCGCCGTCGTCCGACATTTCGCCGGAGCTCCGGACGGAGGTGTTGGAGTTTCTCCGGGAAGTGCCCGGTTTCTGACTCGGGTCTTCGGGTCCTCCGGAGTTCCGGGTCGTCACCCCCTGCGGCCTTCCCGTCTCGGTGTCCGTCTTGAGAACTAGCCCCCACTCGGCGGCCCTCTGCGCCGCGTCGCCGGGCTCCTGCGTTGACTTGTCGTTGACCACGGCGGAGATGGTCTGCTGGATGAAGGGTGGGGATTGCTGGGACTGCTTGGAGGGTTTGGAGGGTGGTGGTGGAGTTGGCGGGAAGTCCGTGAGGGCCATCCATGAGGTCATGGTGCCGTCATCGCGGCCGGACTTCGAGGCCGGGTTGGGTGGTGGTGATGGGTCGGGTCTGGGGTTTAGGGTGTCACGTGGGTCGATCCAGGACTTCCACGTGGCGGGTTGGGATGGGCGGAAGGGTGGCGGGCTGGCGGGTCGGGTCGAGGTGGTGGAAGAGGGATTGAAGATTTCGAGGGAGCCGCGGGAGTCTCTTGGAAGTGGAGGAATGAGTGAGGCTGGGGTTTCTGACTTCTCGTCTTCCATTTCTGATCGTCTCTGCATGAGTATGCAAAAATAAGCAACACAATATCAATAAGTTTTTGCTATTATAAGTTTTGCTATGAAATCGTGGTGTGGTGTTATCTATCCATGTATAATAGCTCAAATAAACACATCACTATTATCTCCAATCCATGTCAAAGAGTATATATAGTTTCAGACATAATTTTGGATTAAAGATTTACTAGAATTAGGTATATTATCGCGATGCTATATGATCAATTGATCATATCGTCTGTTTTGATTATTGGTTAGTACCATATTGTTTGATTTTATTAAGATGAACGAGATAACGAAGTAACATATTACGGGTCCTACATTTATATAATGTTGAAAGAAGACCTAATTAAATTCTCCTACTCTAGCATTCGAGCTCATAATTGTATCAAGAAATATCTAGCATTTAGTCGTTCTCAATTATATATTACTGCATTTTCATTCGTTAATTAGACCATAAAATGGCTATGTGGATTATCCCTACCCATATATACATGTATTCGTCTCAATGAAGTAGTCGATCAAGCCCATATACATGTTTGCATATATTTGAGTGAAACAGAAGCATCCATGTCATCAACATAATGCAACAATCAAGTGATAGGCATATGTATGTGAAGCACACAATGCATGTAGTGGTAAGTAAGCAAATCATTTTCCTAGCTAGAGATCGACACAGACCCGATGCTTCGATCGAACACAGCCACACCACATGTTCAACTGTGGGGACGATAGCATAGCTTGAAGAAGATCATTTTGGATTGATGTGGAAATGCAACAGAAAACCCCAAAATTACAAGTAAATATGACAATTTTGAAGGGTGTTTTAGCTATTACGATCTTTCAATTCAGATTGGCCCGATCTTAGCTACAGGTTTTGTCATATATGAATGGAACTACGAAAGCTCTCTTTCAGGACTGACCGATCAACCCTGAATAGCTCCGGCCACCAATACTTTGAGGGGTAGTTCGGCAGAATGGACAAGTCGAATAACTATACATGCACACACACACACACATATATATATATATATATATATGCGCGGGTATATATAGATTTACATAGGCTGGCTGCTGGCATATATCATATATCTATGCTTGCACTTTCGGTACTCTATATGATGGATGAGAGGTGGTGAGGCCGTGAGGGTAAGGGTGGTGGGTATATGATGCTCTGAGAAATAATGGCAGTAGCAACGTACAACAGCTGAAAAGCAGCTGTTGTTGGCCCATGAGAGTGAAATACTGGTGCACCGAAAAGAACATAGATGACAGAAACATAAAGTCTTTCAGTTCATATTTCAGTGCCATATATTGGAACAAACATGCAAAGAAAAACTAGTATGCAACTTCGGAACTTGAAATCGATCAGTTTCTGAAAGCTGATCAGCTGAAGTGGGATTTTTTTGTTTCTTTTTTTATAAAGAAATATTGATCATTGATCTAAGTATAAAAATATATATATATATATATATATATATATATATAAATTAGAAAACTGTTTTGCCGTTTAGACTGCCCTGATTTTGGTCCCCGGTGACGGTCGAATGGACCTACAACTTAACCGGGATCACTGGCTAGACACAAGCCGGAGACTCGGAGGGAGAACGAACGGTTACACTGTATTATTGTCGTTTCTCTAGTCCAATATATTCTGTTATTCTTTAGTTATGAATGAATGGACCAGATGAAGTTGGAACTAGAATCCAACAATGGCATTATGTAATTGGGGATCAACTGGTATACCGGAGTTTAAGTAATATCCCAGCAACCCAGAAAAGAAATATTTTCTGGGCAGAAAAAATAGGAACTGATATGCCGAGCTAAAAGCATGATATGCATAGTTGAAGATAGGCATGATCAAACTTTCAGAAAATTGAAGACCAAGTGCAATAGAAGAAAGATCACTAAGTTGCACAAATACAACATCAACTACACTAGAGAAAAACATTCAAAGATTCCGAAGAACCAGCTAGTATACCTGATAAGCAAGCTGGTGTCTGCTAAAGAAGCTGCCTGGCAAACTAAGAAGCTGGTCTCTAAATTTCGAAATACATGATTACTTATAGCTTCAACTTATAAGCAAACTAAACAAGCTAATTCTGATGCGCAGCTAGCTTCTCTTTGGAGGATTAATAATTGGTGAAAGAGAAAGAGCTAGGATTTGGTTAAGGAAATGCAATAAGAGATAATGGGTCACCCAACACTTTGAATGGGCAAAAAGATTGATCCAGAAAAGAAAACAGAGAAAGATGGAATGATTGTCCAAAAGGGTTTGGCCTAGCTCCCATCCCTTTACAATTATAATTTCACATGCCTCACGTATCCCGATACCTTCCTTCCTGTTCATCCTCAAACAAATAAAAAAACAGACCCTTTATAATTCCTTTGCTTCCAAATGCATGTCTTAATTAATCTTACCTTCAATGATCTCTTCTGTCTTTTCTTTATGCACAGACTGGCAAAAGCAGAAGCTGATCGAGAAGCACAAGCAACAACAGCAGAAGCAGAAGCAGATCTAGCTAGCTTATAAGATTAGGAAGAGATAGGATCGGAGCTCCATATATATATATATATATATATATATATATGTCTTCACTGTTTTAAGCACGTTGGGAGTTGGAGACTTATCCGACCATTAGCTCGTTGCCTTGTTCAGCCATGGGACCTGTGTATTTCCTGTCTGGATATAGCTAGTGCGGAACGAACAGTTCTTTGAGTTTTGAGTAGTACAAATTGTAGGAACAGGAAAACTATTGCATTGGGAAAGAGAAAGGGGGCTCGGTGCGTAATCAACTATATTTATAATAGAAAATGTCCATTTATAATGACATTTGGACTTGTGAGCTCAAACTTTTTTGAGTATCATCGATGATATCATCATTATATGGAAAGGAGTAGTTTACAGCAATTTGAGCTAATCCTAAAATTCGTAATTAGGTATAAGTGTATAGTTAGGGTTTACAAAATTAGCAATAAAACACACAAACATCAAAGCCTTAACTTTAAGAGTATGTCTCGCACAATTCAGAAAGTTGGATACAACTATTTTTTACCTAATAATATTGATTTTATTAAATACATACATTGTTTTAAAAAATTAATAAATATCGAGCGGTATATAGATATCAAGATCAAACTTAAAAATATATAAATAATAAGGAGCGCTCTAGAACTCACTAATAAAAATTATAAATTTTGTAAGTAAAGGAACTAATAAGTGTGTAAACAAAACATGGTTCCGATATTCTTTTTAAGGTTATAATGATTTTAAACATCGTCGACATTACTGATCACTCATCATTCACTCCTAATTACTTTGCTATCAATCCGTAGTTGAGGAACAGGCATGAGTCATGACCATATAGTCGTAGGTCCAGTTTGGGATTGCTTCCCAAGCTGTTTTTAGGGTCAAAAGTGATTCTGAGCCTAATTTTAAGTGTTTGGTAACAACCCATAAAACTAATTTTAGAAGAATTGATTCTCTTTAAAGTGGATTTTGGAGAAGCAGGATAAGAGATGCTTTTGCAGGAATCAGTTATATTTGTAACAAATGGTAATATTTGTTTTTTCTTAGATTGTGACATACTAATCTAATTAAATCATAATCAATCATTTACTATGGTGTTAAGAAATCATATGTAATATTGTGGATTAACTTTATAATTACATACAAAAGAAATAATTATTTATTTTAATATCAATTTATAACAATGCCTATTTTTGTCATTATACCCATCCAAAACAATTTTTACTTGTAACTCACCAAACACATGAAATTGTTTTTTGGTTCTCACAGCACTTTTAAAAACAGTTTACCAAACACCTCAGCTGATTCTACTCACAGCAGATTCAAAAGCAATTCTGCTTACAGCACATCAATCCCAAACTGGACCGTAATCGCGGTCGGTGGGAGTAATCATCCGAATAGATGTGTGCAACCCACTGAAATCTAAAAGCTATACCTAAGCAGCTTGCTTGACATGATATAGCATAAACCAGGCTAAAATAGACTAATCAGAGAAGGGTGGATTAGGGTTGTGTGGTAACTCACACATGTGGCAGGTCCCGCCGGGCACGTGAAGAACCTTTTGTTGTATCTTATCTGGTCACGGCTTGATTGGGACCTTTTGGCCCTTCACTCTCAGTCATGTCTGCCACTATTGTTAGATATCGTAAAATTTAATACAACCCGCCGTAAAGTGGTCCACCCCCGACTCCGGTTGCTCGAGTTGGCAATGGCTGAGACTGTGAGAGGGATTGCGAGGAGGTCATTGGAATCATGCTGGTCGCCATGTTTTGCTATAAAAAGCATAGGCTGAGAAAGCCACGTACTGCTTGGGATTTGAAATGGGTTCCAAAAAGGTTTTCTTTTTTGGAAGTTTCGGTTTGGTTTCTTGAATTTGAAATTTCGTAATGAGAATTTCACGATTTGAAAATTTAATGAATATAGTCTATGGTGTTGAATACACCGAGTTATATCGGTTGTTGTCTATGGTATATTATTATTTGAGAAAAAGATAACTTCATTATCAAGTCAGAAGACACATATCATATGATTGTTTTGAGTCTAAGATATGTTATGGTGCAAACCGCCGAACATGTGACAAACACCTTCATTGTGAATACGCACAAATAAAACCTACAAACTACTCACTATCAAACCAAACAACCTATCTAATCCCTATAGAAGTATTATCCGTAAACTAAGGACCTCAATTGGTGTACAACAAAATAATACCATAATTAAACATGAGAGTTATCAACAAGTAGTTTAGGTTAGAGAAAAGAGATTTAAGCAACCCTTGCTAGACCCAGGCTCAAAAGCACAGGCCCAAACTCGACCAGCACCACATGTCGTTGACTAGCCGCCAGACCTCGTTGTCTGTGCCTTGCCAACCGCCTGCATCCGGACTAGATCTCCGACATTGCAAAGATCCAATGTATCAGATCTCCGACCGACGAAACATAGAGTCCACAATCCCCTCCAACCCCCTGCCTCATTGTCGGAACCAAAGCCATCACCATCATCATCGACGTGGAAAGACGCCCATCAATCGAAGAGGACTTCGTCGGCCGCAAGCCGCAGCTGAAGCAAACTCTCGCCGCCAAAACATTATCAACGCCAATAAACCTTCGCGGTGCCGCCTCTTGTAAATAAATCACGGAAACAAAACACAATACATAAACACATAATCAATCATACAAGATCAATCACAATATCATAATAACGTAAGTCAAAGATATTTCAAGAGTGTAGATGAATACCTTATTCGGCATTGACAGCAACCATTGATAAGGAACAAGGAACTGAAAGTAAAGCACAAAAAATGTCTTCTATGCAACACTCAATTTGTGAAGACTAAGATGGATTAGTCTCTTGATTTCAGCGTATTATTGGGTGTGCATAGGGACCCCTTTTATAGTGCCAATGAACAACTCAATCACAGCTCTATTAAAGGGATTGAGCTTTGTTTCTGCCTAAACCCGGGGGTCTAGTAGATACTTGATGAATCCACCTCTATCTCCTGCAATCCTGCTCACTAAGGGGAATACCGGGCGGGCCGGTCTTCTCCTCTCCGATGCCTAAGTTAGTATAGTTGGAATATATATAACCAAGACACGTATGTAAGCTGGGAGAGAGATGAGTTACCTCATAAAGAGGGTAGTTGGGGCCCATATATAGGTGGTTGGGGGTAAGGACTGGCCTTACTCTTCGATGTGGGACTGGTTCCCTTCTGCTTATACCTTCTGGTGCCCTCTTAGGCAGGCTGGCGCCCCCGGCCCCTGGGTCCCTGGAGGCAGGATAGAGTGCCAGGCCCCGAGGCCGGGTGCTGGTGATCCGGTCTCGACCCTTGGGCCGGGCCCTGGTGCGCTTGCTGCGGGTCTGCGGGCCTGCTGTAGCCTCTCTGCGGCTACTGTCAACAAGTCCCCCAAGTTCCCGGTCAAGTGCAATCTTGAATGGGGACTTAACTGTCTTACTCTTGCCCTGCAGACCCGCAGGGTTACCAACCTATCGGTGCCCAGTCCCCCAAGTCCGCGTTAAAGATTGGGCGTGACCGAGGTGAGTAGCGTCGTTGATGGTAAGTAAAATAAGTATTTTTATAATATCGGTAATAGTGGACGCGGCTGAGTGGACCTCGACCGGTGCCCGGACGCAATGCCATTTCGGCGAGTCCCCCAGTTTAGAATGCTTCAAAGTTCCTCGGTTCTCGGGAGTTCGACCGGGCGTTCTGCCATATCGAGACGAGTCCCGGAAATGAGATGTGGCTGGGTGGACCTCGACCGGTGCCCGGACGCAATGCCATTTCGGCGAGTCCCCCAGTTTAGAATGCTTCAAAGTTCCTCGGTTCTCGGGAGTTCGACCGGGCGTTCTGCCATATCGAGACGAGTCCCGGAAATGAGATGCAGCTGGGTGGACCTCGACCGGTGCCCGGACGCAATGCCATTTCGGCGAGTCCCCCAGTTTAGAATGCTTCAAAGTTCCTCGGTTCTCGGGAGTTCGACCGGGCGTTCTGCCATATCGAGACGAGTCCCGGAAATGAGATGTGGCTGGGTGGACCTCGACCGGTGCCCGGACGCAATGCCATTTTGGCGAGTCCCCCAGTTTAGAATGCTTCAAAGTTCCTTGGTTCTCGGGAGTTCGACCGGGCGTTCTGCCATATCGAGGCGAGTCCCGGAAATGAGATGCGGCTGGGTGGACCTCAACCGGTGCCCGGACGCAATGCCATTTCGGCGAGTCCCCCAGTTTAGAATGCCATTTCGGAAACGCTAGCCTACGGGAGGGCCTGTTGGTGCGTGGACTAGGCCAACAGACATCCCAGAGAGTGTTACGGCCGTACTGAGGCGCTGGTTAACACTTGCTAGTTCTTCTCAGCTTTTGTTGGTTAAGCGTTGAGGTAACGTGCAGGTTTGTTAGCCTGCGGGGAGACTTGTTCTGTGTTAGAGAAACAATCTGCTCAGTGGGGTGGCGTTGAGATAACGAGTCTCGCCATGTATCCCCAAATGTATCACAGTTCAGTGTGATGCAGGGTTTTTATCCTGCTGGACAAGAGTACATGGGTTAGATGTAAGCTCGCCCGGGTTTATAAAGCCCATGCGTTTAGTAGCCTTTTCTGTTGGCTCGTTCCTGCCCGTAGGCGAAGGAAGGTGACAACCGGTAGAATGCCTTGGAGTGGGTTAAATGCCCCAAAGCCGGTGAAATGTCATAGTGCTGGGTGGATCTCGACTGGGCGATATGCCATGTCGAGACGAGTTCCCCAGTGATATGCAACGAGGATGGTGTTAAAAGAGGGGGGGGGGGGGGGGGGGGGGGGGCATACCTGGACAAATGCTCCCGAAGCAGTTGGAAAAAAAAATCACAAGCGGTGAGAGGTCTTCAAGATACTCAAGAAAAGCCATGCAGCCGGTTGAATGATCATACTTGTGAACCGCCCTGGTGTCGGATTGAGTCGGAGTTGACTTTCTGGGGAAACGAGGGGAATGGACGCCTCGTTATTCGCTCCTTCTCCCTAAATGTGCTGATAAGTGGGACAGGTGGCGGACATGCGATAAAGGGGAAAGCCCATCAGTCCCATCAGTTATGCTAGATGGGATCCCTTATCCATGATTGGACACGTGTCGATAGAGAGCGGTCTGAGATGGAGGGAATCCACGGCTGGGGTTTTGTTGCCTTTCTTGTTGCCCTATTTATTGTTCATTCTGCTCGCCCCCTTCCACAGTTTGCCTAGACCCTTTGCCTTCTACTCTCCTCGTCCACCTTGCTGCAGATCTGACTTATTTTGTGTTAGGATTATGGCGTCTGGGAGATCTGCGCATCATGGCGGCGCCGGCCGTGGGCCCAGAAGGCACGAGCTGCTGGATGGTGACAAGACGATTCTTTGTGACGAACCAATTAGAAGCATGGATGAGGGAGAGATCAGGGAGTTTCGAGCGAAGTGGGACATCGATCCTTCTGTTAAACTTCGAGGGCTGCGTCCCGGAGAGCTGGCCTGTAACCCGGAACCGGGCTGGGTTGCCGTTTTCGACGATCAGTTCCGACACGGACTATCGCTGCCGCTACCAGAATTTGTTCAGTATATGCTGAGCTCACTAAACCTTTCCCCGGCCCAGCTTCCGAGCAACCAGTGGAGGCAGTTGCTTGGGCTTGGGTGCTTATTCAGCCTGAGCCACATGAACTGGCCCACGGTTAATGAGTTTCGGGCGTTGTACAAGATTTCTTACTGCCGAAAGGCCCAATGCAGCGGCTGTGTGAACTTTGCCACGCGGGAGCATGCTGCTGCTATTACGCACCTGCCGTCATCGGTTTCAGATACGTGGAGGAAGTCGGTGGTGCTGGCCGGCGGCAGGTGGCAGCGTAACTGGAGGGGCCATCAGGTACTCGGGGCCTATCAGCCGATCGGGGATCAGTCGTACTGGCTGGGGGAGTTGGAGAAACAACAGATATACCGGCTGTTCCATGGCTGGGACTATCTGAGTCGGAGCTCCTACAATTTCATCCGATGGAACGTGCTGGATATATGCGAGATGGGGAGAAAACCTGGTAAGGTGCCTTGCATAATTTCATCCTTTTGCGTTGTTGCTTGTGTTTTGACTGCTGGACTTATCGGTTGCAGCTAACCCTCCTCGGCTCGCGCTTAAAATTGAGGAGACTATCAAACAGGATGAGGAGCTTGTAGTCTCGAGATTGGCGGAGACGGGGGAGGTGGCCGCGAAGACCGTTATTGATACGGCTACCAAGAGACGCGGGGAACATGATAAGGCAGTGCCGCTTGTGTTTCCGGATGCTTACTATGGAAGGCTACCGGGCGGTGGAAATACCTCCCCGCTACTTATTCGGGAAGGGCGGTCTGTGAGACCTCCTGGTTCAGGACCCTTGGCGCGACCGATGGCCGTTCGGACCTCGCGGGAGAGAGAAACGGCAGAAGAGTCCGGTCACCGTCGAGGCGGCCATGGTGAAACTCCAGCCAAGAGGGCGAGAACCCTTGACGCTGGGGCGTCCAGCTCGGCTGGGCCAGCTGAGCGGGCGGTGGCTCCCATCGTGGAGTCGGTTGGTCAAAGGACTCGGGTGCCGGAAGCCGCTCGCAGCTCTGCTGACGGAACTGGCAGGTTCGTGGTTGCTACCCTCGAAGCCCTAGGGCTCGACCGGGAGAACCCTGAGACTGGTCGATCGGGCGAGAACAGGATGAAGCCCGTGGAACTAGCTGTTCGGGTAAGTGTTCTTGTGCTTCCGCTTCTCTTGGAGTGGTACGAGCTAATGTTCGTTGATTTATGCCTCGCAGCTGGTTCATAGCCTTTGCGCCGCCGAGCCGAGAGGGGAGGCTGCTGCGGTTTTGGAGGAGCGGGTGGAGGAGCTTAGCGTGCGGGCGGACGTGGCCGAAGCCAAGCTTGCGGAGGAAAGAGAGAAAGTTGGCCGGTTGGGCACCGAGCTCGTGCGAGAGAAAGAGCTAACCGGTCGGTTGTGCCATGACCTGCAGCAAGAACGGGAAAAGGCCGATCGACAAGCTGCTTCGCGGGAAGGGCGGGTCGCAGAGCTGGAGACGAGGGTTTTGGAGCTGCAGACCCAGGCTGTCGCCCGGGAAGGGAGAATTACGGAGCTGGAGGCGAAGGTTCTGGAGCTGCAGAACCAGGTCACAGTGGTCGCCCAAGGAAGGGAGAAGCTGTCGGAATCCCAGCTTTCCGAAGTAGCTGATAAGGCTGTCGACGACTTCCGAGAGTCGGTGGAATTTGAAGAGATGCTGGACGCGGCCCGGGAGAAAGGCATCACCGACGCTTATCTGGAGTGGAAGGAGAAAGGATGGCTTGATGCTAAGCAGATGGAGGCTGATATAGCCTTGACTGAGATGGGGGAGCAGGAGCAGGCTCTAAAAGGCGGCGGGCCGGGGATTGGAGGCTCCGGGGGCCGGTAGCTAGCAGTTTACCTTGTAAATGCATATCTTGCAACTACTGTAGTTTATTTGTTTTTATTGAAACTGCGTATTGCAATATTAATGTGAAATACACCGTTGTCGTTCTGTGACCGCTACTACCTAGGGTAGAACCGTAGGTGCTGGATATTCCATGGCCGGGTGGAATAGATGCCGTCGGTGTCTATAATGTGGAACGTTGCCGGTCCGACGGCCGCAGTGATCTGGTAGGGCCCCTCCCATGTTGGTTCTAAGGCCAACGGTTTTTTCTGGATCTTCCTCATGACCCAGTCCCCGACCTGGAGGTTTCTTTCCCGGATCCTTCTGTCATAATACCGGGCGATCCGCTGCTTGTAGGTTTGGTTGCGCATATGTGCCTGGTCGCGGCGCTCCTCGATGAGGTCCAGGTTGAGTAATAGCCCCTCAGCATTTGTCTCGGCGTCGTAATTTTCTACCCTGCCACTGGGTATACCAGTCTCTACCGGGAGTACCGCTTCACTCCCGAATGCCATGCAGAATGGGGTCTCTCCTGTTGCCTCTGCTGCTGTTGTCCGGATGACCCATAGCACTGCGGGGAGTTCTTCGGCCCAACATCCCTTCTTAGCCTCCAGCTTCTTTTTGAGGAGGGTCTTGATAATCTTATTGACCGCTTCTACTTGGCCGTTGGTCTGTGGGTGCGCCACTGAAGCGAACAACATCCGAGTCCCCATAGAGGCTGTGTACTGGATAAGATCAGCATTATTGAACTGTGTCCCATTATCCGTGACAATAGTCTGCGGGACCCCAAATCGGCAGTAGATGTTCTTCCATAGGAACTTTTTAACCCGTTCCTCAGTGATCTTTATCATGGGTTCTGCCTCGACCCACTTGGTCTGATAGTCTACCGCCACGATGGCGTACCGGTACTGTCCTATAGCCGTTGGGAAAGGGCCGATGATGTCCAATCCCCATTGTGCAAATGGCCACGGTGCCAACATGATTGATAACGCGATTGCCGGGGCATGAGGTATAGAGGCGTACATGTGGCACTTGTGGCAGCCGCCTGATATTTTTCTTGACATTGCCGCCATGTCTGGCCAGAAATACCCCGCTCGGAGCGATTTGTGGGATAATGCTCTTGCGCCGGAGTGATTACCGCATACCCCCTCGTGGATCTCTCGCATGATAGTCTCGCCTGCCTCTTTTGTCACACACCTCAGCTGGGGGAAGCTGTGCCCCCTTCGGTATAACTGGCCGTTGAGGAGACCGTACCGGGCGCACCGGAGGTGTAATCTTCTGGCCTCTACCGCATCCTGGGGGCTGGCCTTGTCGGTCAAATACTTGACTATTGGATCCATCCAGCTTGGCGGCGCTTCTTCTACCGCAAATATTTCAGAGATGGTTTTGTTTATTCTTGGCTGCTAGAGAGTTTCCATTTTTGCCCTCCGATACTCTGGAGGGTAGTTTCCGGTTGCCAGGCTTGCGAGGGCATCCGCATGCCTATTTTCCTCTCGGGGAATGTGCTGGACCGTGGCGCCCTTGAACGGCTCGATCAAGGTTTTGGCCAAAGCCTGGTAAGAGGACAGCTGGGGGTCCTTGACCTCGAACACCCCGTTCATCTGGTTCACCACTAGGCTAGAGTCGCTGTATATCTCCATGGACGAGATTCCCAACTCCTTGGCCAGTTGCAGACCGGCTATGAGGGCCTCATACTCGGCAGCGTTGTTGGAGGTGCTAAAAAGGAACCGTAATGCATACTCGTATGACTGGCCATCGGGCGAGGTTATCATGACACCAGCACCGCTCCGCCTGGCCGTTACAGAGCCATCCACGTAAAGCTTCCAACCGGTGGGGAGGCCTGGCGCGGCCTTTGTGGCTTGTACTGCCTCGGTGTCCTCGCACCGGTCGGGGTGCGCTTCTACCGCCATTGGGGTGAGCTCACATATGAAGTCCGCAGCTGCCTGCCCTTTGATGGCCGTTTGCGGGGCGTAGATGATGTCGAATTCTCCCAGTTCAACTGCCCACCGTACGAGTCTACCACTGGTCTCCGGCCTTTGTAGGATCTGTCGCAGAGGGTGATTGGTATACAAGGTGATGGAGTGAGCCTGGAAATAATGCCGGAGCTTCCTGGCACTAACAATCAGGGCCAGAGCCAATCTCTCTATGTCGGGGTACCGGCCCTCTGCTCCAGTGAGTCCCTTTCCCGCATAGTATACCGGGAGTTCGAGCGTTTCTTCCTTCCTAATGAGAGCCGCGGAGACGGCCGTAGCGGATGCAGCTATGTAAAGGTATAGCATTTCGCCCGGCACTGGTTTGGATAGGAGAGGCACTGCCGACAGATATGCCTTGATAGACTGGAACGCTGCTTCATGCTCCGCTGCCCAGTGGATTTTCCTGGTCTGCTGTGCCTTGAGCAATTTGAAGAACGGGGTGCATTTGTCGGTTAGGCGGGAGATGAATCTGGCGAGGGCGGCTAACCCGGCCTGTCAACATCTGGACCTGGTTTCTCTCCTCTGGCGTTTCCATATCTAAAATCACCTGGACCTTCAGCGGGTTGGCCTCTATCCCTCGCTGGCTGATGATGTGGCCTAGGAATAGGCCCTCTGAAATTCCGAAAATACACTTCTTTGGGTTTAAGCGCATTCCGAATTTGAGCATCTTGCCGATGACTACGGCCAAATCCTGGACGTGGGCCCCTGCAGTCAAGCTCTTGATCAGCATGTCATCCACATAAACCTCTACGGTTTTACCCATTTCTTGCTCCAGCATTTGGTTGACCGTTCGCTGGTAGGTGGCTCCGGCATTCTTCAGACCGTACGACATCCTCTTATAACAGTAGGTACCTCGGTCGGTTGTGAATGATGTGCGCTCCTCATCATCCGGGTGCATCCTAATTTGATTGTATCCGGCGTAAGCGTCCATGAAGCTGAGCATTTTAAAACCGGACGTGGAATCTATAAGCTGGTCAATCCGGGGGAGCGGGAAGCTGTCCTTTGGACACGCCCGGTTCAGGTTAGTGAAGTCCACGCACATACGTCATTGGCCGGTTCCCTTCTTTGGTACCATAACTACGTTTGCGAGCTAGCGGGGGTACTGGACTTCCCGGATGAACCCTATACTCCTCAATTTCTGTACCTCTGCTCTGATTGCCTCATACTTTGCGGGACTGAAAGATCTCCTCCTCTGCCTTACCGGGGGAACGTTGAGCAATAAGTTTAGCTCATGCACGGCTATCTCCGGGGATATGCCCGGCATGTCCTCATAGGATCATGCGAAGACCGAACCGTTGTCCTGGAGGAAGGCTATGAGCTCTTGCCTAATAACTGGATCGAGCCGCGTCCCTATTACGACAGTTCGCTCCGGGTGGTCTATCGAAATGCAGATTGCTTCGGTTTGTTCCACGGCCGCAGGTGGCTCCAGTTTCTCGATGAACCGCCCGACTCTTTTTGTCTTGACGTCATCACGTGGGTCAATGTTTAGATCCGGCACTGGTGCCTGCTGAGCGGTTGTGAAGACCTCGGTCCGCTTCCTCCCGTGGGTCACGGCTTCTGTGTAATACTTGCGGGCGATCCTTTGGTCTCCGCGTATGGTAATGACTCCGGCTGGTGAAGGCATCTTCAGCATTAACATGTGGCCGGCAATAAACGTTTTAAGCCTCCATAATCCTGGCCGACCGATTATGCCATTGTACGATGACAGGCAGTCAACAATGATGAACTCCAAATGCTCCTTTCTGGCTCTGTCTCCCTCGCTGAAGATGATCGGTAGGTAATCCGATCCCAGGGGCTGGACAACCTCACCGGAGAAGCTTATGAGCGGCTCGTTATCCTGGGATAACTTGTTCCTTCCTCTCTGCAACCCCTTGTATGCATCCCGGAACATTACGTTGACTGAGGCTCCGGTATCAATCAGCATACGACTGGTCATCCAGTGGTCTATTTGGACCGTAATGAGGAAGGGGTCGCTGTGCGGTTGGATCAGATCCTCCGGCTCTTCCCCCTCGTAAAAGGTGATCGATCTCCATCCGGTTTTAGCGGCCTGGCCGCTTCTTTCGCCGAAGGCGTATACCTCCTTCCCTCGGACCGATCTTACGCACCGTTTCTTCGAGCTCCGGGTAAGTCGATCTATACGATCCCCGCCGTGTATCATATTAATGCTCCCGTGTACCTCGATGCCCCCGGGAGTGCGGGTGTTTATAGTTCCCACCTGCTGAGGCCGCGGTTGCTCGTTGTTGGTGTCCTTCTGGCGGGTCCGGTTGATTACGACCGCTATCTGGGCCTTTCGGTCATCGGTCCGAGGGGCTAGATCTTTGGGCTTTCCGTCTGGTAAAATAGCCAAGGCCCGCGATGGTCGCTCTGCTGGCGCAGCAGCTAGAGGCCGCGCCGAACGCACAAACGGCTGTTTTCTTCCTGGCCGGGAACCGTCGCCATCGCTCCGCCAGGGTTGCCATTCCTCCCGTGGGTCTGCTTTCCTAGCGGCTGCGGGCGCTCGGCTACGATCTAGCCATCCGGCTTTGCCTCCATGGGATGGCTGCAGGTCGTCCGCTATCCGTTTGGGCGCCTTGTCCCCATATGTGTCATGCTCTGCCTGAGCGTGCCTAACGGCCACAGTCATCAGCTCGTCGTACCCCAGCGGCTCCTGTACTAGCAAGTCGTACGAAAGTTCCCCGGGTCTTAAACCCTGCTTGAAGGCCATCCCTGCGATCTGCTTGTCCAGGTTCCTGACCCCGGCCGTGGCAATCTGCCACCGGTTAACGAAGGCACGCAGGGGCTCGTTGTCTGTTTGCATGCAGTCAAAGAGGATTGTGGATGCCTGGGCTGTCCTGGCTCTTAGAATGAACCGGCCGACGAACTTATCTGCCAACCGCTCGAAGGTTTCAACTAAATTAATTGGTAGCTCGTAGAACCAATTCAACGCCTCTCCTGAGAGCGTTTCTTGAAATACGTTGCAGCACGTGGCATCCGAGTAACCCCTCACCCCTGCTTGTGACTTGAAGCTGTCCAGGTGTTGGTAAGGACAGCCCGTCCCGGAATAGGTCAACTTTAGAGGCCTTTGACTTCCAGATCTTCCCGATTCCCTAATTCGGCGCGGGAAAGGTCCAATACGCTCGTTGAACCGCGCGCCATCCTGCTGCCGCCCTGCCATTCTCTCGCTGGCTGCCATGCGGCCCTTCATGTCTGCTACCGAGGCGGAGAGCGCCTCGAGCGCTCGAGCGGTAGTGCTTTCCTGATCGGTTGACGCCTGGCCCGTGCGGTACGGGGGCTCGGCCGGGCCGGAGTTCCTTAAAGCTTCCGAAAAGAGTGGCGTGTCCATATGCACGGTCTTTCTTCTTCCCGTGGCCTGTCCTACCTCAAGATGCGGGAACTCGCTAGCCTTGCATGCTGATCGCGGTGCTGCTCGAGGAGTGCTCTGCTGACCCTCTCGCTCCAGGGCCGCCACTAGGGCGATGTTGACTGCCTCCAATTCTCAGCACCGGGCCTCCGCTCTTAGCCGATCTTGATCACCCTCCGCTCGCAAGCGCTCGACCCTTGCCTTCATCTTTTTAATTTCTTTCGGACCCTTCTGGTCGGTGCTTTCTGGTTTCCGGTGATCATGAGTTCTATCACTGACGGAAGAAAGGGTGAACCTCGTACCGACCTCGGCCTTTATGCTACAGGCTGGGTCGGGGAACTGAATTCGCGCTTTCGGTTTTTCCCCGCTGGCTTTTATCTTCCTCCCCTCCATTGTTTCCGGACTGAAGGATGTAGCTACTTCTCCAAAGGATTGATAGAGCAACACAACTTTTTGTACGAATTCCCACAGACGGCGCCAATTGTTTCTGCCTAAACCCGGGGGTCTAGTAGATACTTGATGAATCCACCTCTATCTCCTGCAATCCTGCTCACTAAGGGGAATACCGGGCGGGCCGGTCTTCTCCTCTCCGATGCCTAAGTTAGTATAGTTGGAATATATATAACCAAGACACGTATGTAAGCTGGGAGAGAGATGAGTTACCTCATAAAGAGGGTAGTTGGGGCCCATATATAGGTGGTTGGGGGTAAGGACTGGCCTTACTCTTCGATGTGGGACTGGTTCCCTTCTGCTTATACCTTCTGGTGCCCTCTTAGGCAGGCTGGCGCCCCCGGCCCCTGGGTCCCTGGAGGCAGGATAGAGTGCCAGGCCCCGAGGCCGGGTGCTGGTGATCCGGTCCCGACCCTTGGGCCGGGCCCTGGTGCGCTTGCTGCGGGTCTGCGGGCCTGCTGTAGCCTCTCTGCGGCTACTGTCAACAAGCTTCATTCCTGCTGCACTAATTTGGTTATCTCCATAATCTTGTCAATCAAGATCCATAATGTATCTCATTATATTTATTTGTCCTGCTAATAAACATTTCATGGTTAATATGACAAATCAATCTCACATAACTTATTCTGTGATTGTGCAAAAGTTATTATACTTTAAGACTCTAATATCTTGTCCATTCTAACATTCTCTCACTTGGACTGATATTAGGGTCTATAACAAGAATCTGCACTTAGTTCAGATATAGCAATGTTCTTTTGTGCACTTAAGATCAATGTACATATAGTAATACATAAAACCATTAATCTGTCATCATACTTGAATTATGTAGAACCTTAAGTAAACCACAATCAAAGAAAATGATTACTTGAAGACCACAAACACAATTCAAAATACAATACATGATCAATCAGAGATAACAGAATTTTAAAAGTGTTTCTCTATGTAACTGGAATACAACACTTAAGCAAAACAGTCATACCTTTAGTTCTGTATGCAAGAAAATGAACACAAGCTCTCAAAACTGAAAATTTTCTTTTGTGCTCACTTTAACCTGCAAAACATGATGCAGCAAATATGTCCATATATTTATACATTGCCTAGTAAACTTCCAAGCAAAAAACACAGATCACAGCACTTATAGCATTGTAAATGCTCAATGATATGGAGTTATGAATTTATTGTATTTCAATAGCAATAACAAGAAAGCAAAATGCTAAACCATTAATACAAGAACAAACCAAATCCAGAAAACAATTAAACAAAAACAATTGAACTTTATTCTAGAAAACTCCCACCGTCCTCAAACATCTAAATCAGACAAAATAACAATAGCAATGACATGTTCTCTAAAAGTTGTTATTGTCATGGCTTTGGTAAATACATCAGGTAGCCAAAACACAGTTCCAACTTTCAGAACCACAATCTCACCTTTTTTTGCTTTCTCTTTCACACTGTAAACACTTGAGACCTAAATGTTTGGAGTTAGAAGACCATATATTTGGTTCGCTTAAGATACCTCAAAATCTTCTTGTCTGCTACCCATTGGTTAAGACCTTGGTTAGACTAAAAACTCGCTAAAATGCCTACTGCATAGACCAGGTCGGGTCTAGTGCATACTATGCTACATCAAACTCCCTACAAGCTGTGCACAGAGACCATTGTCTCCTCCCATTTATGAGATCTTTCACTTTCAACGACCTGTTTAAAAGTTATCGAATCAACAATCTCACAAATGTCAAAATAAAAATAAAAAACTACTGCTAAAGCATCTACAGCTAATTTTCTCAATCTTTCGGACCTTCTACGAACAGATGCTACACCATTTAACCCTAAAGAGCCTAAGCTTAATTCCAGAACTACTACTAGGTTTGATACAAGTTCAGCTATTCTGATTCAATCTCAACTAACTCTTCAAACTCAAAGTCCTCAAACTTATCAGTATGGTTGACCACATCCATTAATACTACCTAGTTGCAGGTGTCGTGAAAAATTGGCCCGGATGCCAAAACAAGGCAAACAAATTCCTTGTCCTCACCAAGTTCAGTGTACCTACTACTGGTTCTCTCTAATCTGACTGTCTTAATCACTGTTTTAGCTCCATTTCAACTTTATCTTTATAAATCTTAAATTTCTCTAAAACATGTCACTTTTCCTAAAGAAGGTAAAATATAACAAGTTGTGGTGTAGTCATCTATAAATGTGACAAACATAAAGTCTGAGTCGCCAAAAATCTACAAAAGTCTGTGCGAATCCAATTGCAACACACTAGTACTTCTAGTTGCTATTTTGCTTACTTTCTCTTAACTCACTTAATGCAATCAGTCAAAACACAGAAATCAAGATTGGGAAAAAAATTCCCTGTTAAACTAGAAGGAGCAGTCTCTTTAGAAACATGGCTATTTGACACAAGCATGAATCTTATTCTCAACCAAAACTATTTCTTTAGAAGCAAAAGGAAGCAGTAGAAGAAGAAGAAATCAACCAATATTCATTAATAAATAGAGAAAATAAACACTTGGGATTCGATGATAATATTTCAAACAAAATAATTACAAGAAAACGGAACTGCTTATTAACCAAAACACTAACTGAAAAGAAAACATTCTCACTGAAGAAATATAAAAACATATTGTAAAATATAAAAGGCTCTAGGCCTGCACTCAAACTTCACTCCTTATTGCCTTGACAACTACCCCTTATCCGAGTTCCAACATAGATACTAACTTTATTCAGCCTTGGCTGCCTTCCAGGTTTTGTAGGCCTCACATTCTCTCTTCATGTGACCCTCGCGCTTGCAAAAGAAGCACTTAAAAATTCACTTCTTCTCTTTTAGATTCTCATGCTTTTTATGGAGGTTTGGTTTATACTGATTCCCACCCTTGTCTTTCTTCCACTGAGGCTTAGTGACAAGGTTCACAAAAGTGGTCTCATTCTTTTTCAGCCTCTCATGTTCTTGCACACAGATTGCAATCAGCTCATCTAAGTTCCCCTTATCCTTCTAGGTATTGTAGGTAGTTTGAAGACTATCAAACTGATCAGGCAGTGAGTGAAGGACCTGGTAAACCATGAAGTCGTCATCTAGACACATGTCAAGGTCACCAAGCTGGGCTGAGATGTTAATCATTTGCATAATATGCTCTCTCATGTTCATATTCATGCTAAACCTCATGCTTAGACAACAACATACTAGTCTCTATTTTATCACTGCCCAGGTACTTGTCAGCTATGCACTTCAAAAACTCACCAGCATGGGTCTTATCAGGTGTGTCTTCTCTAACAGTATCGGAAAGGGTCTTCTTAATGGTTAAGATGCTGATTATGTTGGCTCTATCCCACTCAATCTTGTGCTCTTTCTGTTGAGCGGTACTATCCTCAATAATCACTGGTTCAGCCTCCTTGCACTACCAGATCGGAGTGAATAGCCGACGAAAAAAATTTCGTCTAGTATGCCAAATTTTCGTCGGCTATGCCTTCTGCCGAAGAAATTTTCGTCGGCTATACTTCGTCGGAAAAACACCGTCGGTAATACCAATAGCCGACGAAAATAACGAAATTGTCGGCTATAGTAGAGTATGGCCGACAAATTTACCGACGAAAATTTATTTTGTCAGCCAAACGTGGGCGAAATATCCGACGAATTTCGTCAGGTATTTTCGAGTATGGCCGACGATATCGTAAACTATAACCGACGAAATTCGTCGGCTATTTGTTCTGAAATATAGCCGACGATTTCATTTATTTCGTCGAAATATATTAATATTTTAATAGACATTAATTAGTTATAGCCGACGAAATGATGTCATTTTCGTCGGCTATAAAACTTATAGCCGACGAAATTTGGTAAAAACCGTCGGCTATAGTGATTATAGCCGACGAAATAATGCCAAAATCGTCGGCTATTCTTACATTTGGGAAAAAAAAATTAAATTATTTTCTAAATCACCGTTCCAAGCAACCTGCAAATCACAAAGACAGTCCATGCATTTGCACCAACAAGAAACACGTCTAAATGACTTATTATTTAATTCGTTCCAATATACATAAAATATAACCCTAATCATCACCTAAACCACTAAAGTCCACCAGGTCATCCCCAACATCCTGCTCTCCATCATGGTCGTCATCCTGCTGACCGAACTCGGCAGGTTGAGGCATTGAAGGTTCAACTAACGGCTGAAACGGGGGCGGGGGTTCAAGGCCTTGTTGCTGTGCCGCGAACATATCATACCACCAGTTTTGTTGGCCGGCGTAGTTGTGTCGCCGAATTCTCTTGCATTCAGCATGCCAACTGGATAGATCTAAATAATACTACTGTGTTCTGCGGTGTTGCTCCTGTGATCTGCGTTGTTCCTCCTGTGATCTCTGGAACTCGGCCGCCAACCTTGCATTTTCTTCTGCCAATCTCCGCACTTCCCCCCTCACCTGTTGGCTCTCCCCGCCTCTCTTCTTTTGACCTCCCTTAGTGGTCTTCAGGAGCCCTAGTCCAGAACTTCCCAAACCCCGGCAGTATTAGTTGTTTGAGCGGTTTGGGAAGGCTGCGTCGAACATCCTCGCTGCCGTTTGGACATTGGATCGGTTGACCTGGCGTAGGGCTTCTTCCAGATCTGCCTCTGAGATGTTCGGTTGTGTCTCCCGAACTACTTGCTGGAACACCTCTTTTTCGGCCCGGTTCACCTCTCCTAATTGAACGGGGAAAAAAAAATTAATATTATAACAAATATATAATTAAGTAAAATTAATAATTAAAATTTTTAAATCGTAATCAACGACTTACGAGCTGTTCTGTCGCTTGTGGATAAGCGATCTTGAACGTCTCTACGTACGGTTTGCTATCAGGATGATCTTTAAGCACCTCCTCCTGATATTGTGCAAACGGCCTAGAACCACCATGATGGGGGGTTGTGTTACGGCGGCGGTTCTCAGAGTTTACCCGAGACCGTTGCTTCAAACAAATAATAAAATATTAGAAAAATGCATCAAAAAATATTAGTGTAATAATTATAAAATAATTAAAATTTTAACAAAATAAATATTTATAGTTAAGTTTAGTATTTACCTGCATAAG
Organism: Potentilla sterilis; assembly: GCA_963682095.1. Taxonomy (NCBI): domain Eukaryota; kingdom Viridiplantae; phylum Streptophyta; class Magnoliopsida; order Rosales; family Rosaceae; genus Potentilla; species Potentilla sterilis. Next base: position 52,083,153 of record OY821755.1, on the reverse strand, counting down.
TGGGTTGTTGAAGTCTACTGTCTTCAACCAACGCCACTTGTACTCCCTGAACATGAACTCTCTGGGAGTACCCATACGACCACAGTTGTCGTATTGGTTAAAGTGGGAACGGAGCTCGTTCTTCCACTCTTTGAACCTACGGAAAAAACAAAAGTGCATTAGAAATATTATTAATATCATAAAATATTTCGAATTATAAGATAAGGAATTCCCAACGTACCTCAACGACTGCATCTCGTCCGCCCAATGCTACTTATGTTCTGCAATCTCGAAGTATGTCTGAAAGATAATATTTTATTAGTTTTACAATTATTATAACAATACCGAAAATTATTAAATATTACGTAAAATAAATTAAATTTTTTAAATTACTCACCGTCGCAGCGTTGTTCACCTCCCTCTTGATCTCTTCGGGCACATCAGCCCACCGCGTCCACAACATAGGGACTCTGTCCCTAATCAGTGCCCCCCACGCAACCCATGTAGTCGTGGCGTTTTTTCCCCTGAACCTCCTGATTAGGAGGTTCGTTGATCCGGATCCTCCCGCTGCTCTCAACAGTTCTCCTGAGCGTGTCAAAACATATGACACCTCGCGTGTTCCTGCTTGAACTGCTAGCGGCTGTCCCTATCACATAAACGACGATTGTTAATAAAATTAAATATTAGTGCGTTAATTTTAATAAAACATTTAATTAATAAAATCAAATGTTACCTGAACTCGATGACCCATCCGTCGACTTTCCTTTTCTCCTCGCCGAAATCAGGAGGTCCGGGTTCTCAAATGGCTGCTGCTTGGTATGTCTCCGCAGCACTCACGTACTGAGACATATCAGGCCATATGGGCACACCTCGATAGTCGACCTCGGGTATCGCAGGAATGTTGTACGGGAGGTAGAGCTGATTTGGGAGAGTAGGCCTCTCAGTCGAGTCAGCAGCAGACGTCGTCGGACTCGTCATCGGCTCCCGATGAACCTCACACATACGGACCTGAGGAACGTCTGCAGCTATCTCGTCCTGAAATAGCTGCCTACTGAACCTCGGAGCATCTGGCCCGACAGGGGGACGTGAACTGCTCGACGGCC